>OU795040.1:12306109-12906109 GCA_917208275.1 Patella pellucida
GACGGGAAAGAGAAAACAACAAATGGAATATTGTATCATATACTTATGGGCGAGAATAAAGGGTTATAAGGGTCTCTGTTTAAGCTTCTATAAAACGACAAAGGGGAAATTAAATTGGAATTATGCATCATAAACTTCTATCCGAGAACAAGGGGATCACGGTGGCTCAGTGGATAAGGCGCTGGTTCGCTAGCCTAGAGGTCGCGTGTTCGATCCCTGCATTGGCCGAGAAAGTTCACCTCGATTTTCCGACGTGATTTCCCCTTGTCAGTGATACAGAAGGAGGGCCTGACAAGGACATCTGCCTAGTCGTTCGGATGGGACGAAAAACCGAGGTCCAGTGTACACATTGGAGTGCACGTAAAAGATCCCTTGGCAGTTTGAATTCGATATTAGAGTAGGCCGTAGCGCCGCTGCCCGGGCGTATGGCGTATGCCCGTCTTCAATTAGCTCATGTTAAGTCCATAACAGTAGGACGTTAAACCCCATTTCATTCATTCTATCCGAGAACAAGGTTTGTCGATGATCAGCGAGACACATTCAAACAACAAGTAAAAAGCTTTCTAAACAAACCAGGACGCCCCGGGATTTCATCAAGGAGCTAGCCACCAGGAACGTTCATCGAAATACTTTAGCCTGGTGGAACAGACGCCAGACACTCAGCTACTAAATCCTAAAACATCGCTTATATGTTATTACTTACCGACCTAGCATATTATTAAGCTTGATGACCGAGACAAATAAATTACTGGAGATTAAATTGGTTCAATAAATAGGTTTAGTTAAACAAAAATAGGTCTGGTCAATCTAGTCAATCTTTCATCTCATAAGCTAAAATCTCTGTTAACATGATTTCTGTTCCGTCTATAAATTATCTAAATAAATTGATTTTAAAGTTTTTAGCTTCAGACGTCGTCGCTATAGTGCCAATAATACATGGACCATTACACAGAGTTGTAAAATTGTATATCCCGCGACCTTTGACACTTGTGTAAAAGATTCATCGATTGGCTAGACATGGTTTGAAAAAGAGACGCCATCGTAGAAATATACGATTGTCAATAATTGACATTTTGACGTCATCATGATTGATGTGTGTCGAGCAGTCTATCGACTTTTTGTCAAGTTTGCTCTTTAGATTTGAAGTTGTATAATTTTCAACAACGGCTGTCACGTGACCTCTCCACGCCCGCCAATTTAACTAAATGATTTCTGGTGCCATTTATAGCGCTGACATTTAATGCCCCAGTGAAGAGCGCGAATAAAAATGGCGGTTAGTTCCATAGCTATTGAAATGTGGAGACCCATATCTTTCAAATGGAACAACTGAATTTATTTGATCAGTTATGATTTACGGTTTCCAACTCGTCTGGATTACCCAAGACTAAAATAAACCAATTATAAACGTCTCAGCGAATAGATGAAAAACTACGCGATTCGACTGAATTCGATAGACATGACTTGATAATTATAATCGTAATAAACTATCCTCGCTTTGTTTGCTGGAAAAAAATAGTATTCATATAGAAAATACCCAGTGATTGAAACCCATCATTTTTATGGAGTCTGGTCGCAGACTGGTATGGATGGAATGGCATCCCAGTCAAATTCTGATAACCAATGAACTCAGGCGCTCTGGGTGTCGTTATCTCGGTATTGCCCTGACTATGACGGGCGGAATAATTATTTGATATAAGATAACAGAGCGCATGACAAAACATTTTCATTTAAACTCAATCAGATCCTTTCAGCTCAATTTCAGAGTCGTTATTGGAAATTCGACGATACACGATGCATCACTAACCTGGAGATCCAAGGAACCATCGAGGTTTTGGCGGAGAAATTACCGAAGGATCAGCATGGGCCTGGGTTCACCTTATGAGTGATGTATTGTCGGCAAGGAGAGGAGGTCTAGTCGGCCATATGGAACAAACAAAAACCGAGGCTCTGACAGCACATAGTCGCGATTATCCATTTCATGATTAAATCCTGAATGTAAGTTGAGCAGCAAATATGATCCCAATCCAGTAAGTATCACTGACTAGCGATGACATCGAGAGTTGATTATGGTCTGGATAAGTTAATAAATGTCTAATTATTCATTTAGATAACATTTAGGGCTTAAAGAAAGACCTGCAATAGGCATTTTTAGCACTTGCATAATGTATGTTTAATTAAATGGCAAATACCGTGATGGTGTTAATCTAATTTACCCAACTTTCAATCACTGTTCATAAGAAAAATATTTGATCCAGAAGAACAAAACTTTTCACATATGGTGTATAAGAGGCAAGAAAATGACGCGAACAATTTTGACTAAATTCTAAACTTAAGTTTGAGAAAGTTTTGTGAACTCGGGGCCAGGCCGGTCAGGGTGGTAATTTCCACACGGAAAAATCATCTTCCAGGAGGCCTGATTTCAGGAAATGTGTTAGGGTTACATGTCCCTATATACCTCTAACAAATATGGATGTGAAACTAACCCTGTTGGCGGGGCCTCGGTGGCACTGGCTCGCTAACCCGGAGCTGCGGGTTCGCACGGTGTCGGTCGGGAAAGTCATCGGGATTTTCCGGCGTGGTTTTCTCTTGTCAGTAGTGCAAAAGAAAAGAGGGCCTGACGCGGACAGCTGTCTAGATGTGCGGATGGGACGAAAACCCGAGGGTCTCCAATACACCCTGGCTTGCAAGATCTAAGTTGGTAATTCGCTATAAGAGTAGGCTGTAGCACCGCTGTCCGGGCAAATTTGCCTCCATAGCACACTGCATGGCGTATGCCGGTCTTTATTCGCCCAGTCGGAGTAGAAGATTAGGACGTTAAACCCCATTTTATTCCATTTTGCCTTTTGGGAATTTCCGACCCCTCCATCCAAACTGACAATAAACTCTCGTCAATATAGACACCAACGTCGGTGACTGCTAGTGCCAGCAACACAGTTAGCGGAAAGAAGATATTTGTCGACTTGGCTTCCTCTTTCCGATTCGTGCCCATTGCCCAATAGCCAATTTTATCATGTCCGTTGCCCAATAGCCATTTTTCGGATACATTAAAGGCACATGTACATAAATACAAAAACAATTTCAGGCAATATCCTGTGGCAAAAACTTTACGAATGTTAATATTTTGATCTTTGTTACCGTAGTTTAATTTGAGAAAAAGGAATCACGTGGCTAAGTGGGTAAGACCCTGCACTCGCAATCCTGGTGGTCGGGTGTTTGATTCGTGCATTGGCCGAGAAAGTTCATCCAGATATTCCGGCGTGGTTTCCCTTTTGTCGGTGAGCAGGACGCAGGGCCTGACAAGGACAGCTGTCTAGTAATTCGGATTGGACGAAACATCGAGGTCCCGTGTACACATTTGCGTGAAAATAAAAGATCCCTTCACAGTTGGAATTCGATATAAGAGTAGGCCATAACGCCGCTGCCCGTGCAAAATTCCCCTCATAGCACACTGTCTTCATTAGCCCAGTTTAGGAGTAGAAAAGTAGGACGTTAAACGCCAGTTCTTTTCATTTAAATTGACAAAAATCAATTTGACTACATTTCAAAGTTGATTAAGTCGTGACAAGCTAAATAAAATGAAACTGATAGTTTTATGTGCAAACAGGCATAACATGAGTTCACTTGTCAATTATTTAATTTAATCTGTTTTGTGTTTTAGACGCGTGTGTTATATTTTTACAAAAAATGAACTTAAATGACAGATAAACTCGTCCATCTTTTTCTGTTTGTGGCTTGCAGTTCAGAAAGTTAAAATGAAAATGGGGTTTGACTGTTCTGCACCGACTTTGGTATTGAAGACGGGTATACGGCCATACATTGGCCATGAGAGATACTTTGCCCGGACAGCGGCACTACGGCCTACTCTTATATCGAATTTTAACTGTCAAGGGTTCGTTTACGTTCACCACAATATGTACACGGCACCTCGTTGTTTCGTTCCATCCTATCGACCATATAATTATGTTGTCTCTTGCCATGTCCTCTGATAAAGCGGAACCGAGCCGGAAAATCACCATAGGTTTCTCGGCCAACACCAGAATATACCACAGGATAGCCTGGTTTAGAGAAATCGTCTTACTCAATGAGCCACCGTGGTTCCCCCAGATAGATGAACTGATCAAAATTGATAAGACGTTGAACGATAAATCATATACAAGTCTTTTTCTATATTACTGTTGTACTTTAAGTCTACATTTGCCATTGGTTAAAACGAACGTAAACAAAACTATTAGGGAACAATTGAAAATTATCAGGATGTCCGGAAGCATTCACAAATAGATTTAATATGACAGTGTGCAGACAATATTTTTTATTATTCCTTAAGAGTTTCAACTTTATATTTTAAGTAGTGAACGAGGTACGCCATCTTGAATCTCGATAAGTTCCCGAAGATTATTACACGAAGAGAGAGCTTTGTGGTTTAACATTCCAATCGACACAAACTAGGTCATTTCGAGATATGGATCATGTATGTTGTGGTCTTTAGTTGTGGGAGGTAAAACGAAACCGTGTCAATTTTAGACCTTATGATTAAATGCGCACCTTCCTTGTGCCCCCTCCCACCCGCAAGAAAATAATGGTTTGTTGGACAATTTCTATATAACTTTTCAGTTTGTCGCATCGTTGACTTTTTCAACCAACAACGTGTTCCTGCAATCTACATCTATGGCGAATTATAGTCAGAAGTTATTGAATCAACCTTTCGACAACATGTCTATTTTAATAACATTTTTATTGAACAAGTTGATTTGTCAATCAGTATGAAGTAAAAAATAAATTCATCATCAAATAATGTATAAATGGATTACTTTGATCTATAAAAGCGATCCATACACAGGCTTCTGATGCATTAAATAATCTATCAACGAGGACCGATAGGAACACTCGACATTCTTTAAAAGAGAGAGAGGGGGAAATGGGGTTGATTGTCCACTCGATACAAACTAGGTAATTTCGGGAATAACGTATGGTTGTAATGTTTATTTCAATAGTTCGCTTGCGCATAGGGGTCTTTAGCAGTGGGAGAAAACTGGAGGATCCTGAGAAAACCCATGAGTCTAGACTGGCGACCCTACTCCTTATCACGTACAACAGAGAATTCGAAACTACGCAAGTTGACTCAATAACCGGCTTTATGATACAGCGCGCACACGCTAACCAATCCGCCATCCAGCCCCGGTTCTTTAAGGCTGGAGATACTAGTGTCCTGATTAGCGCTTGGAACATTGACAAGTAATTTGTTCCTGGTAGTTGGAATGGACCAAAACCGAGATCGACCCGTGTATATATGAATATGCCTGTTAAATAATCCCTGACATATAGAAGACGACTACGTTGGAATGCCGCTGCCCGGTCAAAATTATCTAGCATTACGTAGCTATAGCAATGCAAATAATCGAAATCTTGTGTTTACGAGATTTTAAACCTCAGTTCATATATCCATTACAAGACGCCGTAACTTAGAAATAAAAAAAAGCCAACTGCCAAGTCACAAAAAAGCTATTAAAAGTGAGATACTTGATGATGGGTTTCTTCAAAATGTCACGTCAGCATATCTATACTTAGAAATTGATGCGTGTAATATGTTTAAGCTCGTATTAAGTTTAGATTCTTTTATTTGCGAGGCAATTATTCAGCTGTTTCGGCTGGCAGTGGAGAAGTTCCATGGACAAATGATTAGTAAGAACTGGCAATTAATACCCCTTTACTCACATAACATAATTTACAAGAAATTACCACAGCAAAAATAACAAGTGGAAATGGCTTCACGTCCTACCAGAACCAAATCCATTATAAGCATCAAAAACACCTCAGTGTAATCCAATAAAGATCGATAAGCATTTCATAGCGTCGTTTAATTTCTAATTATCTCCCCTTGGATAAATTGGTTCCGGGTTAAAGGTCGCCTATTGGAGCTGTAAATCACGGAAATAAATGAGGCGTCACGACTTTCTATTAGTTACTGTAATATATTGGCGTGTTATGATTGGATTATAATCTATCCAAATAAAGCAACTGCTTAGCCATTCATTATAAAATTACATTTTCCGTTGACTTCATTGCTAAATATATCTTTAATAACCCCGAACTTGATACACTTAAAGCACAGTCGATTTAAAATTGAACGGTTTCGGACAGCCGTTTGGAGTGCCGGGCACTCTACCGTCCAAAGGCAAAACCTAGTAACTTGCTTTTTTCTTATTTTGAGAAAAAAAAAGAAAACGTAATGAATGAATATTAAACCCCAGCTAATCCATTGATTTTACTATTGAGTTACTAGATTTTGCTGTGGTATACTAGGCAAATGAAGGAGAGAGAGAGAGAGAGAGAGAGAGAGAGAGAGAGAGAGAGAGAGAGAGAGAGAAATGGGGTTTAACGTCCACTCAACACAAACTAGGTTATTTTGGTACTAACAAATGAAGGAAGTTGCTAGGTTTTGTCATGACTGTAACTGCTTACAAAATCAAAAGATTGAAACAACAAGTACAACAACAGGAAGCACATACCCTAGTAACTACAAATTTGGTCCTAACTCATTTTTGATAAAAAAAAGTGAGTTACTAGGTTTTGCCTTTTTACGGGAGTACTGTCCCTAGATACAAAATGCACTGTGGCCCAACAAGTTTCAAGCATAATGTGCTACACGATTGAGGGATGGGGGTGGGGATAAATGACGTGGTTTCGAATCCCCTGTTATACCTGATAAGGAGTAGGGTCGCCTGTCCAGCCTCATCGATTTTCTCCGGGTCCTCCGGTTCCTCCCACTGCTAAAGACCCCTATGCGCAAGCATAAAATTACACCATACGTTTGCCCCGAAATCACCTAGTACTTTCGAATGGGCGTTAAACCCAATTTCTCTCTCTCTCACTACACGATTGTGGTACGTTCCGTTTTAAAATTAGCACTGCGATCGAATACGTTATCGGAGTCAAGTGTTAAGCCTCTGGTCTTCTATTGGTCGAGTGATATTTTATGCCTTGTAATCTACAATATGGGTACATCATAAAACCCGAAGGTGTATATTTGAAATGATTTACACCATCATAAAGACTGGAATTTAATCACAATTATTAATTAATTTTTCTAGGACTTTTCAAACTTTTCCTGTCTGTATGCTGGTAGGGCCTTACAAAACTGTAAATGATTTTATTCTATGGTAAAGAAGTATCAACTTTCTGAAATGATACATTAGCGAAACCAAAACTTACTGTCGAGTCGAAGTCGAAGATTTTTTAATGAGATTTGTCATTAAATATTGATTAAACCCTTTCAGGCCAAAGTGGTTAAGTTTTAAAATATATGCTTGTTGTGTGATATTTTATAGATGATTTTGGTTTGGTAAGGATATCCACATACATTTTTTTAAGTTTTACAAAATTTGCTGAAGCTGGTGGGGGTGGGACTTGCACGTCCCGACGGGCGGTTAAAGGTTTAAATTTGAATTATTTCCATTATGAAAAATACAAAAAAACGTTTAAATTATTCTTGAAATTTGAATTTTCATCAAACTTTTCATCCACAACACTGAACAGACAACTAAAACAAAGAAAATTATATAATTTGAAGCAATAATCCATAGTTAGATTCATTCAACTAAAAGTGTAAACAATTTTAACTGGAAATACAAATGTATAGCTTATTTCCAACCGCACCATAAAAATCTAGAATAGAATTTCTTGATTTATTACAGCTTAAGAATACATTACATGTTACACATTTATTCTTAGAGAGAGAGTCGATTTTTTTAGAACAACCGTCACATCGACCACGATTTTTTTGAAAACATATATCATTTCACAGACCTTTTGTAATTCAAAATCTCTTTGGCATCTATATAAAGGTTAAATTCAGACATATTAATCACTTAGCAAAGGAAACGTCACATATATTTGGAAAAAAACGCATTGGTACTTCAGAGTCCTAGGGCGTACAAAATGACAGTAATTGTAAATATTACCCGTTTTTTATATAAACTTTATGAAAGGGGTTTGCTTTTGATAAAGTTTCATGAAAAAAATATTTAAAGTCATTTTACTTACGTTGAACTTTATCTGTGCCTTCAAGCTGGAACAAAGATTTTTTTACAAAAAACATCACCGTGATTTTGTGTTTGACATTGAAATGCCACTCTACAATATATTTTGCACTAAGACTGCATTGCTTACAGCTCAACCTTAGACCTACCTCAAACTGACTTATAATGTAATACTGACCATAATACACACATGCATTGCAGCATTGTATTCCCTATATGATGGGACATATAGCTCAGCGACTGTCGAGGGACTGTACTCCCTCCGAGAAATGGTAGGTTAGGCAATGCTGTAATAGAACTAGCTAAGCTTACACAAAAATGAGATAAAAGTATAAACATTTTACTAGGAGGGTGTTTATTTCTGGAAAGTGCTCAATGAACATCCACCCCCAACATCTTAGAAAATTAAAACCTCGAAATTTAAAGTTACTGCCGGAAGCAACTTATATTTTTTTTAATCTGGTATAAATTACAGGATTTGAGGACTTAGGAAATGGTTGACCATTCAGACAAGTTAAATCTTCCTTCTAGACGAGATCTTATCTATTAATCTCTTTATCGCTAAATATAACCTTTGTCACAGAAACAAAGATCTTATCTGACAGTATATCCGATACTCTTCCTACTTTTACTTTCATAGTTAGAAAAAAAAATCTATTCCTGTAGAGAGTAAACGTGTCAACCGATCTCAGCCACTGGATTTCCTAGCTAATCTAAATAGACAGTTAAAGATTTCGAAATCTTATTAAAAATCAATTCTAACGTGTTCGTCACCAAGTTAGGCTTCTAATGGAGCTGAATTTGCACGAAATCCAATAGAATACATTTGAAGTAGGGTGTCAAGGAACTATAAGAGTTAAATAGGTGTCCAAAAGTCAAAGAAATGGTCAAAACCGATTTGTCTTTAAGATTCCTCTTAGCACCAGAAGCCTTTTATTTTTATGACTTTAACCGTCTTCACCGTCAATATTAATGGCATCAATTGTTGGCACTTATGGATCACCATTTACGAACGAAGGGAACTATCTTTTTATTCATTAGTGATTCACTGTATCATTTTTATTTACATATGAAGTAATTTGTATTTCAAAAAAAGAACCTCATTAAAATGGGTCTTATTAATGTCGCTAGAGGTTTTATAATTTTATAATTTCACTGGCAATCTTGATCTATGTTTAAATGGTTCTAGCAGATATCACCATAATGGCTGTTTTTGAGAATTGTATTGTTCCAGGTTCGGTTCTATGACGTTGACGAGGATTATATTCCTAGTCGTGTGGATTGGACGATAACCCGTGTACACGTTGTATTGTTGTGATTTTCGCACCATTCGTACGACTGTGCGCCGCCCCTTTCCATACCCCCCCCCCCCCCCCTGCACGACTAATAATGGGACACCACGTCGTAAAAGTCCGATGAACTTTATCGGCCAACACCGGGAAAGACCAAGCCGCTTATCGACATTGAAAACAAAATAACGGTATATATAGTGGTAGTTTGCTATGCTATTATATTGAACACTATTGTCAGCAAATAAAGGACATCATTTATGGGATTAATTAAGCATCTGGAAATGAATGCATCTACATTTTAGCGATAAAATGACGAAAATGTTAAAAGTAAAGTTAAAGATAATATGAAATGTCATTTCAATGTCACCCATTCAGTTCATTGCAAAGTGGGTAAGACGCTGACCCACTAGTATGGAGATCACGAGCTCGCTTCCGGTGCTGGCCGAGAAATGTTACGGTGATATTCCGCATGGTTTCGTCTTCTCAGTAGTGCAGTGCGGAGGACCAGACAAGAACAAATGTCTAGTCGTTCGAATGGGACGAAAAGCCCGAGTCATGACCCTATTACACATTGGCATACACTTGGAAGTTAAAATTCGTTATAAGAGTAGGCCGTAAAGCTTTTGCCCAGGTAAAATGTCCCTGGTGTATGCCCATCGTCATTAACCCAGTTTGGGCAAACCAGTAGGACGTTAAACCCCATTCCATATCATTCATTTTGGTTGAGTTCACGAAAGAAGCATAATTTTATAAGATTTATTGCCAATGGCGACGTCTCGGTATTTTGTCCCAAAGTTCACTTGACCAAACTTGGTCTCTTTGGACGACATTTGCAATTTGAGATAAGAAGGAAGATTTAACTTGTCTGAATGGTCAACCATCTCCTAAGTCCTTAAATCCTGTAATTTATACCAGATAAAAAATATAAAGTTGCTTCCGGAAATAATTTAACATTTCGAGGTTTTAATTTTCTAAGATGTTGGTGGGGGGGGGGGGGGGTCGACAACTGATCACAACTGAGGGAATATGAAACCCAGTTGCTCTCAAGTGGTCGATCTACGCCAAATGGGCCGCCACGTCATCAGCGCTAACCGCTCTTTGTGTTGATACGCTATGTCTACACATACTTATTTCAGAAAGAAAGAAAAGGGGATACATAAGTGCCTACTGATATTTTTGCAAAATTTCCGCATAATTCTTCTAAATCTAGGGGCCGAATGGTTAGCACGTGCGTGTTGTATCATAAAGTATGTCATTGAGTAAACTGGCGTGGATTCGAATTTATGTTGTACGTGACAAGGACTGTGGTCGACTGTCCAATCTCGTGGGTTTTCTCCGGGTCATCCGGTTTCCTCCCACTGCTAAAGACCCCTACGCGCAAGCAAATATAGGTAAGTCACGAAAATACCTAGTTTGTGTGGAGTGGACGTTAAACTCTCATCTCTCCCCCTCTCTCTCTCTCTTCCAGATCTAATGCAGTAAAATATGTTTCAATAATCCGCTTTTCTGTAGGTGTCTGTAACAGGGGGGGGGGCGGAAGACCCGTGATAAACCCTCAAGGTTGGGCAGGCTACCCCGAGACAACGTGAGAATCAAAGCCAAATCACATAAGCTTATGACAGACCTTATGATCTATAGCGCACGTGTTAGTCCATTCTGCATGACAACTAATCCCTCTGACGTGTGCCATTTTATTGTTTCTTTTTTATGATTCTAATTAGTTTTTATCATATTTGTCTATATACATTTTATAATTTTATTGAAATGTAAAGCGCATCTGAGCACTTTGTAAAAGATGCGCTATAGAAATACACAATAATAATAATAATAATAATAATTGTTTGATTTCTTGAGACGCGAATTTTAATGATTAAAATGTACTAGAAAAAAAGAATATGCAATACATTTAAAGCAACAGTTATTTACATTAACTAAGCTAATTTATTCGCTTATTCTGACATATACAATCAGTTTACGAGGCCATACTTCCATTTAAATATCTGCTAATAAGACAGCTGCGCCCATTTCAGAGCGATAAAGGCGATGCCTAATCCATTACAATAGTAAACACTGATCAATTTTATGCCAAAGGTCATTTTGCCACTCAACTGTTCTAATTTACCCACTACATGAACATCCACTATTGAAATTTTGATAAATACCAATAAATAATATCCAGATTTCGTGAATAACTGTGCTAATTTAAATAGAAAGGTGTGACATAAAAATGAATCATTCAGTTCAGAATTGTTGACCAATTATATACAGAAGAAAATGATATACAGGTAATGTTAGACCAATTTCCTGTCATACAGACATGGATCACGTGGCTATGTGTGTAAGGCGCTGGTTCGCTAGTCTGGAGGTCGGGTGTTCGATCCCTGCTTTGTCCGAGGAAGTGCATCCCGAGTTTCCGGCGTGATTTCCCCTGTAAGTGATGCAGGACGGAGGGCCTGAAAAGGACAGCTGTCTAGTCGTTCGGATGGGACGAAAAAACCGAGGTCCTGTATACACATTGGCTTGCACGTAAAAGATCGCTTGGCAGTTGGAATTCGATATAGGAGCAGGCCGTAGTTGGAATACGTTATAAGAGTAGGTCGTGGTGTCGCTGTTCGGACAAAATTTCTCTCATAGCACACTGTATGGCGTATGCCCGTCTTCATTAGCCCAGTTTAGGAGCAGAACAGTAGGACGTTAAACCCCATTCCATTTGTAATGCAGACAATGTAGTGTATTATGTTCTCTAATCAATTGATAACAGATCTAACTGTGATAATAGATAATATTCAACCTTTGATAAATCAGATATTTCAGGGTCTCCTGTCCAAAATAGTGGGTTTAAAGTCATGAAGCGGCGGTTCTGCTCGACATTGACCGACATTAAAATTCTTTCATAGTTACACTGCAATTGCACATGCGCCAGGATAGTACATATGGATGTCATCATAGAACTGTATACGGTCTATGATGTCATTTTGTGTGTTTACATTCTGCTCCACTTTCCATTGCCTTTTAGATTGGCGGTTATAAAGACATCATATTTAGCCCACCTTCATGATGACAGCTGTCAAAATTCGCCTTTTAATAACATGGCGGTCTTAGGGAACGGCTTAACGCATCGATTTTAAATACGACGATTTGTACCCGTTTCAGGTAAGAAAAGGTGTTCAAGTAGTGGTGTGTGGCGGTAATATTATAAATAACAACAATCAATCGTTGTTTCGATGAAAAATAGTGTCAATTTTGTCTAAATGATGCGGTAGTGATTCGCGACCGGCCTTGCAACGTTAGGTGTAATGACAGTCAAGCTCATCTCGAAACACAGAGGGTTGAGAGATGAGATTTGTTACCTAGACGTTCTGCTGCCCCGAGGCCCGAACTCAGCTAATGAAGACGGGCATACGCCACAGAGTGTGTTGTTATGGGGGAAACTTTGCCCGGACAGCGGCAATACGACCTACTCTTATATTAAATTCCAACTCTCAAGGGATATTAAACGTACAGTTGACTCAATAACAGGCTCTACGCTAACCATTCGCCCCCCCCCCCCCAACCCGATACTGTACCAGTCCGACGACTGACCACGTCATGCAGTAGGTGAACTCTCGGATTTAGATTTCAAAATGGTGATTATTTTACAGTAATAACTTGACAATGGTATGTACATATCCTCGTTTTCCATCCCGCCATCTTGCATCAATGACGCGATGGCACCAGTCAGTCTGAAAAACAACCCGGGCACATCTGAATCTGGCTTGCAGTTGAGTAAATTTCGAATAATCAATGACTAATTCTCGGTAATCACCCTTTGAATATGGGTTTAAAAGAATTCGACCCGATGAAAAGATTGCATACGCCTCCCCGATTCCGCTAGGGTGACAACTGTTACACCTTAATTGGACAGTGTAATTTACTTGGTTTGCTATTTCTCAAACTTCAGCTTGGTCAGGGATCCAAAAAGATTTTTTGTTATAAGCGGCATTATACACGTACACAATTTTTAGATTGATATTTGAAAGTTCAAAGACATGTGTGAATATTTCATTCATTATACGTTTAATTCTGGCATTGTTAACAACACTATCAGCTTGTCATAAAGAACTCGTCCGTATTTCTGCGCTACTGCATCGAACGGCTTACTGATTCAAAGACAAAGTGGAACCTCTATTGTTCAACTTAGCAATGAACTAGGGTATCTGAGGTCAATTAAAATGTGTATGCCATGATCGAGTAAATACCAACCAAAAGAGTTGATAAAATATTCCCAATGTTATTTTATTATCAATGTTACCCGAATCGTGGCCTTTGGGATACAGCTGTAGTAAATAGGTGAATTTAAGGAGAGAATTAGCTAAAGTAAATATAGGTTAGTACAACGCTAATTTAATTTCTATCCACATCTTCGACTCGAACAAGCCCCATGGGAACACTTCCGGCAATAACATCCAATATGGCGGCGACCGCTTTAAGCCTATAAGTCAAAGGAATGTTCAAGTGTCAAAATACAGCTAGTGTTGTCTGGTGGCACGCTGTAAGGTGCATGTAAAATATGCAACCATTTTATTCGATCTGGAACACCGGGTTTGCACAAAGTCTGTGGCCTATGGTAGACACTGGTTCTAAAACAGGCATGTCTCGACATTTTGGACATACGGAGTAGGGGAGTCTGTTCAACCTCGTGGATTTCTCCTCGTCTTCCAGTTTCCTTCTACTGTTAAAGACCGCTACTGATTTAAACAATATTTTATTCAATATAATTACATATAGTTATACAATTGTACTGTTTAAAGGATACGAAAACAAGCAGCATGCTTATGAAGACCGCAACTCACAAGCGAAATATTTAAATATAATTGGTCATATAAAGTTAGTCCCGAAATGACCTGTTTGTTTTGAGCGGATGCTGGCCCAATTGTCTCTCTCTCTCTCTCTCTCTCTCTCTCTCTCTCTCTCAAATACGTCCAACTTTCCTGCACCAACCTATCTATTAGGTCGGATATAGGTAATGCAGTGGGGTTTGGGTGAAAATCCAATATTCAAGTTTTCTTGTTATAAGCGGAATTTTTATTTCAAATGACGCGGCTTAAAGATAACATTTGATTATAGAAACATGTTAATACAGATGCACGTATTCTTATCTTAAGCTTCGTTTCTGAGCCTTCTAAAAAAACAATATCGGTCAAGTTGCCCTGACATCCAAGAAATATTTCCTAAGATTTATATATCAGTAATTTTTTAGCGAAAGAGAAAGATAAATTGGGTTAAACGTCCACTCGACACAAACTCAGTCATTTCGGGACTAACATATGGTTCAATTTTATTTCAATAATTCGCTTGCGGAAAATGGGTCTTTAGCGGGGGACCCAGAGGAAATCCAAGACGTTAGACAGGTAACTCTACACCTTATCACGTACATTATTGGGCAATCGATTTTGTTTAGCGACGTAGGACGTTATTTGTATTATATTTTCAAGCTATGCTTTATTACATACATAGTTTTGTCTCCCACGTATACGTGTATATATAATTAGAGATCGATTTATACACTAATGAGACCTGGTGTCCTGACCTAGTGATCTTGATTGTAGAACTGGGCTGGAGTTGGATGTTGATTGGTATTCAAGTCACACCGTGTCACACCGTGTGGTCGTTTCCATGTCTCTCAACTACCTTAACGGCTTGATCTTGAACAATATTTGACAGAATGTCTGATCAAGCATTCAGTGAGTGAACTACGCTATATCTATTATTTCTCCGCACTATCCCATTCTCGTCTGACCTTAATTCGCATTCTCTTATTAATATCATGCAATCATTCGTCTTACTTCTACAATTCCCGCAATTTCCAATAGTATGCTCTCCTATTGTCTGGAGTTGGATCTTTTTAACAAATGGTGCGTTAAGTAATGCCTGTTGTAATAAGGCCCTGTAACCAGAAAATCTGGGGGTTGAATCCGATATTCTCCGAGAATCCTACTCTCAATTGTACAATCTTGTATTCCCTTGCCAGAGGTCAGAAAGAATGCTTTACAAGACCGATGCGTCTTTTTTCGGATAGGACGAAACATACACAGCTCTGCCTGTATTAGCCATGTTGACACCGAACAGTATTACATTAATGATGATTTACTATGTTGATATGTTATAGGCCTAATGATGTTTTACTATGTTGATATGTTATAGGCCTAATGATGTTTTACAATGTTGATATGTTGTATGCCTAATGATGTTTTACTATGTTGATATGTTATAGGCCTAATGATGTTTTACTATGTTGATATGTTATAGGCCTAATGATGTTTTACTATGTCGATATGTTATAGGCCTAATGATGTTTTTACAAAGTTGATATGTTATAGGCCTAATGATGTTTTACTATGTTGATATGTTATAGGCCTAATGATGTTTTACTATGTTGATATGTTATAGGCCTAATGATGTTTTACAATGTTGATATGTTATAGGCCTAATGATGTTTTACAATGTTGATATGTTATAGGCCTAATGATGTTTTACTATGTTGATATGTTGTATGCCTAATGATGTTTTTACAAAGTTGATATGTTATAGGCCTAATGATGTTTTACTATGTTGATATGTTGTAGGCCTAATGATGTTTTACTATGTTGATATGTTATAGGCCTAATGATGTTTTACTATGTTGATATGTTATATGCCTAATGATGTTTTACTATGTTGATATGTTATAGGCCTAATGATGTTTTACAATGTTGATATGTTATAGGCCTAATGATGTTTTACAATGTTGATAATGTTATAGGCCTAATGATGTTTTACTTTGTTGATATGTTGTATTCCTAATGATGTTTTACTATGTTGATATGTTGTAGGCCTAATGATGTTTTACTATGTTGATATGTTATAGGCCTAATGATGTTTTACTATGTTGATATGTTATAGGCCTAATGATGTTTTACTATGTTGATATGTTATAGGCCTAATGGTGTGTATCGTCTCAATGTTATATAGGCCTAATGCTGTTTCTACAATGTTGATATGTTTTAGGCCTACTGATGATTTTACAAAGTTGATATATTATAGGCCTTATGGTGTTTTGTTTTACAACATTTACTAATCTATATTGAGATGATGTTTACTTTAGAAACTCCTCTATGGGTGCTATATTTAATTTGATCTTCAGGCTTTTATTAAACACCATCATTTTGTGATTAATGAGGGAATATAGCCTGCAATAAAATGATGGCCGCGTGTAATAAAATGGTGTTTACATAGTTTAAGAGCAGAGAAAACTGAAGTGAAAACCGTGTTTTATTAAAATAATGTTGACACATTCAAAATAAGGTGAAACTACCCGATTTATTAATTTCCACATTGTTTGTCTTCGAATATTTGAAGCTGTATCCAGGCAACATCAAATATTGTTTGTCCCCGGACATTTGATTTTATAACCAGGCATAAGCATATATAGGCTACTGATATATATGCATACGCATGCGGCGTAATTCTAATATTACAACGTATTCATTCATAAAAGGTTGGCATTTCAGCGAATAGCGAAAGAAAACCCCTTATTTTCCCCAGACCAAATGAAATGGGGTTTAACGTCTTACCTTTATGCACCGACTAGCGTGATAAAGTTGCTATGAGTGAAATTGTGCCGTTTGGTGTGGGGGGGACACTAATTTATTTTATTTAACATGGACTGAAGAACAGGCTAGGTCTATGTTGACTAAACTCCAGAATTTACAAAAATAAGTTTACTTTATTCACATTATAAAAAGCATATTATACATATAAAAATATTTGAGACATACATATATATATAGAGAGAGAGAGAAATAGTGCTTAACGTCTACCCGACACAAAGTTTCCGCAATCCCTACTAATAGATGTCCCATTAAGCACCGCCTTGGCTATGCTACTGCGTTCTTGAAATTTTCTTCGCATTATTCACGGCCCACGCCGAGCAATCCCAATTTGAAACACATTGCTGAATAAGTCTGGATAAATTCACGCTAGAAATAATCCTGAAAAAAATACAATAAATACAAATCCATAATAACTGATTTATTTTATTGGCAGAAGATAAACTGGTTGATAGAACACCAAAAAAAGACGGGAATTACCAGCAATTTTACACTGCTTGCTTCTCTAAATGATTAAAACTTTTACTCAATAAAATGGCGCCATAAGCAGACGGCATGTTGCTAGACCAATCTGATTTCATTTACCACGTGATTTGTCCTTATTTGTAAAGTTTGATTAAAATTTGTTCTATATTAAAGAGACAATAAGACAGAATAAAAATGTCAATATGTCGTATTAACGGTAATTACGGGTCATTAAACTTAAAAATAACAAATTTGCTGATTACAATGTTTCCCCGATACCGTTTGTTTTAGATGTAATGGTTTGGAGGCCACAAATTCGAGTTTAAAACATGGCATACTGTTAGTTCAACAATTCGCGTAAGCTCAGTTATTAGGAATGCGAAGAACCCGGGGAATCACCACGCAGTTAGGCGGGAACTGTATCTATTCATATACAAAATCGGAATAGGAACTACTTTAATCGATGTCAGAGTCAGATCAACAGCAGCCAACCCCCTCTTAAATGAAAAAAAATGGTCAGTTCACGTTTGTTTCTATTGATTTTAAGCAGCAATCTTTATGCCTTGGGAATAATTAATTCCCATTGACATCGGCACCAGGATATTGTGTATTATTATTGCTGTCGTTGTTTTACCCCTACTAATTAACAATTTCTAACCCTTTTAGTTTAAATCTAAATAACCTTAACGTCATTGTGTCATTGCTAGATTTGGTGGCATTGAGATATTTCACAACATGTCCAGTTTGATTAATGTAACGTCACACGTCTGCTGGACAGATTTGAAGATTAAGTCTACTTTAGCGTCATTTGGTGTCCTTTTAGCTTAAACACTGATATCCGGTTGAAATAGATAATAAATACAAAAGGAACCATAAAACGAGGTGCGGAATAAAACCGCAAATATCAAAGGAAATCTCCTTAAAACATGTGATATTGTCAGAATCAACTATAGGATTAGACACTACGATTTTTTACTACTTAGAAAGTGATTTCCCTTTAAACTCGTTTCATTTGGTCAACACAATTACATTAATACATTTCTTCCTCTGGAAAATAAATCTGAATTCTAATTCACAAAAAAATGGATGCTTTGAAAGTTGTGGCAGACTAATCTCAAAGTCGATAGAAATTGCACAGATGTTATTTTGCGGATGATTTGGACTTAGATTCAAGTACTAATTTATTTTGGTTCGTTTTTGTATGTATTTTTTAATATGGACGTGGAAACCATGGTGACCTGGTAACAACGGGGAGAGAGGGAAATGGGGATAAACGTCTACTCGACACAAACTAGGTCATTTCGGGACTAACACACATGGTTTAATTTTATTTCCATAATTCGCTTGCGCGTTAGTGTCTTTATCAGTGGGAGAAAACCGGAGGACCCGGAAAAAAACAACGAGGTTGGACAGGCGACCCCACTCCTTGCCACGTACAACAGGAGATTAGTAACAACGGAAATTGTTACTATACGTAAGGACCCGGGCTTAATGTCGGTGTTAAAAGTTCATCGGAAGTTTACGGCCATGTTTCCTTTCGTGAGTTGTCCAGGACAGATGGGGCAAGTCATAGATTCGAACATGATGTTAGTAGTGTCAGTAATGCGGTATTTAGTCCGGATTAGACCAAAAATGGGTGTCTTGTATGCTACTGACAGCACGTTAAAGATCCTCTGCCACTAAATCAGAATATGAGTAGCGCCGATATGGGGGCAACACGTGTCTTATAGCAATATCCATGGTGCATACCCTATATAATTACCCCGGTTTGTACAGAGAAGTAGGACCTTAAACCTCATTGCATTAATAGCTGCCATGGTGTATCGTTCAGTTATTAACTTGAAGCGATTTGAGCGTAATTATAGTATTAGGTCACAGTAGCATGCTGGTTAAAAAAACCATAAGACGCCTACTTTCTTTTTTACCCAATAAAAAACACAGAATTTAATGTTCCACAAATTTAATCAAAAATCAAATTAAAGCATTGAACGTCTTTAAGCGTTCTGTGTTTCGGGTTTAAAGTGAATTTTATGTATTTTTTGATTGCTAAAGGCAGGTATTGTGAATGGCTGGTAAAAAACAGAATAACTTTGATTAAATTATATATTTCTGGAGATGTGTAATTGTAGTTTATAGATAGTCTAATTATCGTTTGGGATGAATTATCTCCCCTTTTATCAAAAAAGCTTTACATAACACGGTTGTGATTTTTTAGATATGTTCCAATGCGCAACGTTTTATTTAGGAGTAATGTTGTCCCTAAAGGCCCCATTATACGTTGTATCTTTTGAGGTGGAGGCGACGAATTTCAATTCTAGCCATCACATCTCCACTCTATACTAGGGGGGTTGGATGGCCGAACGGTTAGCAGCATAAAGCCTGTCATTGAGTCATCTAGCGTGGTTTCGAATCCCTGGCCGTATGTGATAAGGTGTAGGGTCGCCCGTTCAACTTTGTTTATTTTCTCCGGGTCCTCCGGTTTCCTCCCCCTGCTAAAAGAACCCCACGCACAAGCGAATCATTGGAATAAAATTAAACCATATGTTAGTCCCAAAATGTTCATTTTGTCTAATGGTTTGGATTGTTCGTACTCGTTTTTTTTATTAGGATCTTTATATTATAAAAGTACAACTGACATTGCTGGGTAGGTGAATAATTTGGAAATAAATGTCAGGTTGTTCGTGACATAGGGTGAAATCCTAGTTATTATAGACAATCTGTTTAACTCAATAATTGGCCATGTCTGTTCTATATATCACGTGATATAGAATTGGCGGGAATTGATAGGAGAAAACGGAAGCTGGTGATTACACGTTGTAAGTTGTATTTAGTCAGATGAACTGACAGACAACTATTCGGATCAACGATATAGATTTTAAAGTGACTATAATACCTTGAAATGGCTAGCATATTTTCAACGGTCATTCATGTATCTGAAACATAGATAATTATAATAGTAGTTCAGCAGTGAAGGGCTATTATTATTACAAAGTATTTTTGAAGTTTCTTTACCATTGTAGAGTATTAAACTGTACATTGCCTGGTGTCACCCGGGTTTTCCTCAACATCTTTCAGGATATGCAAATTAAGTCCGCCATTACCGAAATTCAGTTTATTAGCGAAAGCTCACAGAATATGCATGGTATCATAACCTACGTGACAATGTGGAAATCCCAGATTCGAGAAATGTTCTCAGGACTTTTCAGCGCGGCGACCCCTTGTAAATGGTAAAGGACCAACGACCCAGTAAGGAACAAAATGAAATGTGGATCCTTTTCGTCCCATCAAAACGACTATACATTATCCACTGCCAGGCCCTGCATCCTGTGCCAATGTAAGGGGAACCACCGCGGATAACCTCCGGGTTAGTTAGCCAACTTCTTACTCACTGGGCCAACATGGCGTTCATACCTGGTAAAGAACAGCATCAATTGGAATTCGAATACACTGCCAGGGCAAAATTTACTTTCCCCCAGTACCCCGGTGAGTGCAGAAAAGTAAGACTTAAAAACCCATTTCGTTTCAGATCTTTACATTTCTTTTCATTCTTGCTGTGTTTTATTAGTTTTATTCAAGATAACCCTGTTACACCAAGATACTTTTTGTTAATTTGCTTTAAACTGTCAAATTAAATTCCACCTACGTCTCGCATGGTTTCCAATTGTCTAAGTTATTGGGACATACAGCAGTGAAGACCATGTTACTATAGATAGACAGATGTGTCCTCGAAATTAGTCTTCCATTTGTCAAATTATTTCTTCTGTTACCAGCCTGTAAAAACTTATAAGATGTCTTCTCTTCTTCCTTAGAAGGAAACTGAAACAGGGTTTACGTACTAATATTATCATTATGTAGACGAGAAAAGTTTTGTTATGACAGTGGCGTTTCCATATCCCACTGTCAAGTTCATATTTACGCGCACGTCAACGATTACACAAGTTTCATCCGGACGATTAGACCCCTTTTATTATCAGGTCGTCTGCTCTGCACCAATTAAAAGGGGATATTACTACGGATAATCCCGGGTAACGTGCTTAGAACTGAAATTTAACCCGACTACTCTTGAAACTTCGCCACACCCCAACCAGCACGATCAGACGAAAACGCGAAGGTCTTCATTACCCTGGTCGGAGTAGAACAATACACGAATAAACATAAATGTAAGTCATGGGCCCAAGTAGCCGCCAATTAAAAGAGTCCGCTTCTTTCAGATTCGAGCACATTTTACGCACTTCCCAGTCCAGTTATATTTAATTGTTAAAATCAATCCATGGACTTCATTTAACTAGACGATTAAATGTATATCAAAAATAAAATTGATCTTTGCAAGACTAAGTAATGAATCTAGACTTTATTTATTAAATTTGTCTCTTTTTTGAAAAAAAAAAGGCAGGTTCTTTCGCTTCATTGAACTCAATTTGTGAGTTAATTATTTTATTACAAGAAAAACTCCCCCAAAAATTTCCTGGTCTTCTAGTCGTTTTGTTTCTTTTGGAGTTATCGCCAGTCAAATCTTCTCCTTAATTGAACCGCTTTCAATAGTTGAGACTGGCCAAAATCAGCACTTCTGCTTTTATAAGCAACCACAAAAACAGTTTGCAGATCAAAAGAAAGAAAATCATTAAAAAACAATTTGAGAAGACTTTTAAAATGAAAATCATTACCTAAATGTTCTTGTTAATCTCTAGTTTAATGCTTGTTTACATTTCGATTTGAATAACCAGGAAAAGAATCTGTATTTGGTCTTTTTGTTAAAAATTCGTTAAAATCGTTAGACGCTACGTTTTCCGATCGTTTCGTTCAAAGCTCTCTTCTGTACGAGTGTTTTTAACTTCGTCAAAGGGCTTAATTCCGTATTTTCTTGCCGTATTCGCTCAAGCAAATATTTACTTAGTCGCAAATTATTTTAGATCCAAATCAACGTTGCTATTATTACGGTATTTGGTGATAATTTGGCTTTTTAACGGTTTTACGGTGGAGTGGAGTCTGGAGATATTTAATCTCAGAAGTGGTTGATTATATCAGTTGTACTCGTCTGAACATGCGTATTACTAGTCGCGTGCTCGTCGTTTAATTTGAAGGGACATACATTACCCGGTTAGATTTCTAAATGGTGATTATTTTACAGTAATTATAATTTGACAATGGTATCTACATAACCTTGCTGTCCATCCCAACCAGACCCTCCATCTTGCACCAATGAAGCGGGGTGTGGGGGCAGCCTGGAAAACAACGCGGGCAACACCGGGATCTAGTTATAGTAGAGTTAATTTCGAATAATCAATCATCAATCACGGCAATTACTTTTAGAATATGGGTTGATAAGAATTCGACCCGATACCCCCCCCCCCAACAAGGAGGGCTGATTCCGCTAGGGTGCCAACTATTACACCTTAATTGGACAGTGCAATTTACTTGGTTTGCTATTTCTCAAACTTCAGCATGGTCGCGACCCAATTCGTCCTTTTATGTTATGTGTGAATATTTCATAATATTATATTTATACTGGCATTGTGAATAACACTATCAGCTTGCTATAGAGATCCGCCCTTATTTCTATGCTACTGCAACGAACGTCTTACAGATTCATAGACAAAGACGAAGAGGAACCCCTATTGTTGAACTAAGCAATGAACTAGGGTATCTGATGACTTGATACTTTTAACTCACTTTTATCCGGCTTACCCAATAAATTAATATACAAATTGCAAAAAGTTCAAAACACCGCTGCACGACTTATTACCCTTACGAAGAGACATGATCATATTACTCCCATACTTAAACAACTTCACTGGCTTCCCATTCCATATCGTATTCAATTTAAGATCCTTTTAACTGCTTATAAATGTTTTCATGGCTTAGCCCCATCTTATTTATGTCATCTAATTGAAAAACAAACAAATGCTCGCAGTCTCCGTAGTTCAAATGACATTTATCGTCTCAAACCAAGATCTGCCAGAATGGTTACATATGGTGAAAGATCGTTTTCATTTCTAGCCCCAAACCTGTGGAATGATTTAAAACCATCTGGTTCTGATACTGATATTCGTTCTAGCCCTTCAGTACAATCTTTTAAATGTGCTCTTAAAACCTACTTATTTAAAAAGGCTTTTAATTAGATATATATTATTTTATTATATTGCATCTTTTTGTAGTCTTTTAGTTGTTTTATATATTTTCTGTTTTACTGGTATATGATTGTAAAGCGCTTCTGAACACCGTTGGTGGAATTAGCGCTATATAAATGTTTAAATAATAATAATAAAATAATAAATTAAATTGGTATGCCATGATCGAGTAAATACCAACCAAAGAGTTGATAAAGGTAATCCAAATGTTATTTTATTATCAATGTAACCCGAATCGTGGCCTTTGGGATACAGCTGTAGTAAATAGGTGAATTTAAGGAGAGAATTAGCTAAAGTAAATATAGGTTAGTACAACGCTAATTTAATTTCTATCCACATCTTCGACTCGAACAAGCCCCATGGGAACACTTCCGGCAATAACATCCAATATGGCGGCGACCCCTTTAAGCCTATAAGTCAAAGGAATGTTCAAGTGTCAAAATACAGCTAGTGTTGTCTGGTGGCACGCTGTAAGGTGCATGTAAAATATGCAACCATTTTTTTCGATCTGGAACACCAGGTTTGCACAAAGTCTGTGGCCTATGGTAGACACTGGTTCTAAAACAGGCATGTCTCGACATTTTGGACATACGGAGTAGGGGAGTCTGTTCAACCTCGTGGATTTCTCCTCGTCTTCCAGTTTCCTTCTACTGTTAAAGACCGCTACTGATTTAAACAATATTTTATTCAATATAATTACATATAGTTATACAATTGTACTGTTTAAAGGATACGAAAACAAGCAGCATGCTTATGAAGACCGCAACTCGCAAGCGAAATATTTAAATATAATTGGTCATATAAAGTTAGTCCCGAAATGACCTGTTTGTTTTGAGCGGATGCTGGCCCAATTGTCTCTCTCTCTCTCTCTCTCTCTCTCTCTCTCTCTCTCTCTCTCTCTCAAATACGTCCAACTTTCCTGCACCAACCTATCTATTAGGTCGGATATAGGTAATGCAGTGGGGTTTGGGTGAAAATCCAATATGCAAGTTTTCTTGTTATAAGCGGAATTTTTATTTCAAATGACGCGGCTTAAAGATAACATTTGATTATAGAAACATGTTAATACAGATGCACGTATTCTTATCTTAAGCTTCGTTTCTGCGCCTTCTAAAAAAACAATATCGGTCAAGTTGCCCTGACATCCAAGAAATATTTCCTAAGATTTATATATCAGTAATTTTTTAGCGAAAGAGAAAGATAAATTGGGTTAAACGTCCACTCGACACAAACTCAGTCATTTCGGGACTAACATATGGTTCAATTTTATTTTAATAATTCGCTTGCGGAAAATGGGTCTTTAGCGGGGGACCCAGAGGAAATCCAAGACGTTAGACAGGTGACTCTACACCTTGTCACGTACAATTGGGGAATCGATTTGTTTAGCGACATAGGACGTTCTTTGTATTATTTTCAAGCTATGCTTTATTACATACATAGTTTTGTCTGCCATGTATACATGTATATATAATTAGAGATCGATTTATACACTAACGAGACCTGGTGTCCTGACCTAGTGATCTGGATTGTGGAACTAGGCTGGAGTTGGATGTTGATTGGTATTCAAGTCACACCGTGTCACACCGTGTGGTCGTTTCCATGTCTCTCAACTACCTTAACGGCTTGATCTTGAACAATATTTGACAGAATGTCTGATCAAGCATTCAGTGAGCGAACTACGCTATCTATTATTTCTCCGCACTATCCCATTCTCGTCTGACCTTAATTCGCATTCTCTTATTAATATCATGCAATCATTCGTCTTACTTCTACAATTCCCGTAATTTCCAATAGTTTGCCCTTCTATTGTCTCATGTAGTACGTTAAACCCCGTATCATTTCATTTCACTTCAAAAATGAGAAATTAAATTTACTCAAATTATCAAGCGTAACAATAAATCCAATACAACTGGCTCTATTGTTATTCCCATATCTTTTTATTAAAGGATGGTTTTCTAGTTTAAAAGTCCTCGCTAGGGGAGGCTGGGGGGGGGGGTCATAAGATCTGTAAAATGGCGTGGTTTCGATACCCTGATTGTGTGTATCAAATAGTAGTGTCGCCTGTCCAATCTCGTGGGATTATTCCAGTCTTTTTTTAACCATATGTTAGTCCCTAAATAACCAACGTTGTGTCGAGGGGGCATTAAACCCAATCTCTCTGTAGGTGTCCCTGTCTCTGTCTGTCTCCCTTAAAAGAGTCGTACGCGCAAGTCCCGAAATGACTTAGTTTCTTTCAGTTCGTTGTAATTCGTTTATTTACATATGAAGAAGGCATAAAGATGTTTTCACAATGTTCAGGTGTTATGACAGGTCCAATGACGTTTTACCATGTTGATATATTTTAGGTCTGATGATGTTTTTACAAAGTTGATATGTTATAGGCCTACTAATGTTTTTACAAAGTTGATATATTATAGGCCTAATGGTGTTTTTTTTACAATGTTTAATAATCTATATTGAGATGATGTTTACTTTAGAAACTCCTCTATGGGTGCTATATTTAATTTGATCTTCAGGCTTTTATTAAAGACCATCATTTTGTGATTAATGGGGGAATATAGCATGCAATAAAATGATGGCCGCGTGTAATAAAATGGTGTTTACATAGTTTAAGAGCAGAGAAAACTTAAGTGAAAACCGTGTTTTATTAAAAATAATGTTGACACATTCAAAATAAGGTGAAACTACCCGATTTATTAATTTCCACATTGTTTGTCTTTGAATATTTTACGCTATAACTAGGACAAATATTGTTTGTCCCCGAACATAAGAATTTATAACCAGGCCTAAGCAAATATAGGCTACTGGTAGATATGCGTACACATGGGGCGTAATTTTAATGTTACAACGTATTCATTCATTAAAATTAGACATTCTAGCGAATAGAGAAAGAAAAGCCCTTATTTTTCCTAGCAGACCAAATGTAATGGTGTTGAGAGAGAGAGAGAGATAAATGGAGTTTAACGGCCACTCGACACAGACTAGGTAATTGTGCGCAGGTGTCTTTAGCAGTGGGAGAAAACCGGAGGACCCGGAGAAAACCCACGAAGATGGACAGGAGACCCTAATCATTGCCACGTACAACCGGGGATTTGAAACCACGCCAGTTAATTTTCATTAACTGATCCTGATCCGGAACGAACAGAATGAATTTAATTACCACAGTGCAACTAGGTTTTCGCCAGGTATTCGATGACAGATCAGACTAACATCTTTTAGACAGTTACATACGATTTAATTACGCCACGACTCGACTCACACACTATCTCTGTTTTCGTGACCAACAGAACCATCTGGTTTTGTGAGGCAGCACGTTATTTAGGTTCATAGCCATTTTAGATTTATCTATTTCCAGAAGAGTTTATAACACTTCCCAGATGAGAGGAATTTGAACAGTCAACAAAGTAGACCAAAACTTCCCCAATCCCTACTAATATAGTTTCCATCATTGAGCACCGTTCTTGAAATTTTCTTAACATTATTTACGGCCCATGCCGAGCAATCCCAATTTGAAACACATTGCTGAATTTGTCTGGATGAGTTCACGCTAGAAATAAACCTGAAAAAAATACAATAAATACAAATCCATAATAACTGATTTATTTTATTGGCGGAAGATAAACTGGTTGATAGAAGACCAAAAAAAGAAGGGAATTACCAGCAATTTTACACTGCTTGCTTCTCTAAATGATTAAAACTTTTACTCGATAAAATGGCGCCATAAGCAGACGGCATGTTGCTAGACCAATCTTATTTCATTTACCACGTGATTTGTCCTTATTTGTAAAGTTTGATTAAAATTTGTTCTATATTAAAGAGACAATAAGACAGAATAAAAATGTCAATATGTCGTATTAACGGTAATTACGGGTCATTAAACTTAAAAATAACAAATTTGCTGATTACAATGTTTCCCCGATACCGTTTGTTTTAGATGTAATGGTTTGGAGGCCACAAATTCGAGTTTAAAACATGGCATACTGTTAGTTCAACAATTCGCGTAAGCTCAGTTATTAGGAATGCGAAGAACCCGGGGAATCACCACGCAGTTAGGCGGGAACAGTATCTATTCATATACAAAATCGGAATAGGAACTACTTTAATCGATGTCAGAGTCAGATCAACAGCAGCCAACCCCCTCTTAAATGAAAAAAAATGGTCAGTTCATATTTGTTTCTATTGATTGGAAGCAGCCATCTTTATGCCTTGAAAATGATTTTTACCCATTGACATCGGCGCCAGGATATTATGTTTTATTATTGCTGTCGTTGTTTTACCCCTACTAATTAACAATTTCTAACCCTTTTAGTTTAAATCTAAATAACCTTAACGCCATTGTTGCATTGCCAGATTTGATGGCATTGAGATATTTCACAACATGTCCAGTTTGATTAATGTAACTGGACAGATTTGAAGATTTTGTCTACTTTAGCGTCATTTGGTTTTCCTTTTAGCTTAAACACTGATATCCGGTTGAAATAGATAATAAATACAAAAGGAAACATAAAACGAGGTGCGCAATAAAACCGCAAATCTCCTTAAAACATGTGATATTGTCAGAATCAACTATAGGATTAGACACTACGATTTTTTACAACTTAGAAAGTGATTTCTCTTTAAACTCATTTCATTTGGTCAACACAATTACATTAATACATTTCTTCCTCTGGAAAATAAATCTGAATTCTAATTCACAAAAAATTGGATGCTTTGAACGTTGTAGCAGACTAATCTCAAAGTCGATAGAAATTGTACAGATGTTATTTTGCGGATGATTTGGAATTAGATTAAGGTTCAAATTTATTTTGGTTCGTTTTTGTATGTAGTTTTTTTAATATGGACGTGAAAACCATGGTGACTTGGTAACAACGGGGGGGGGGGGGATAAATGGAGATTAACGTCCACTCGACACAAACTAGGTCATTTCGGGACTAACACACATGGTTTAATTTTATTTCCATAATTCGCTTGCGCGTTAGTGTCTTTATCAGTGGGAGAAAACCGGAGGACCCGGAAAAAAACAACGAGGTTGGACAGGCGACCCCACTCCTTGCCACGTACAACAGGAGATTAGTAACAACGGAAATTGTTACTATACGTAAGGACCCGGGCTTAATGTCGGTGTTAAAAGTTCATCGGAAGTTTACGGCCATGTTTCCTTTCGTGAGTTGTCCAGGACAGATGGGGCAAGTCATAGATTCGAACATGATGTTAGTAGTGTCAGTAATGCGGTATTTAGTCCGGATTAGACCAAAAATGGGTGTCTTGTATGCTACTGACAGCACGTTAAAGATCCTCTGCCACTAAATCAGAATATGAGTAGCGCCTATATGGGGGCAACACGTGTCTTATAGCAATATCCATGGTTCATACCCCATATAATTATCCCGGTTTGTACAGAAAGTGGGACCTTAAACCTCATTGCATTAATAGATGCCACGATGTATCGTTCAGTTATTAACTTGAAGCGATTTGAGCGTAATTATATTATTAGGTCACAGTAGCATGCTGGTTAAAAAAACCATAAGACGCCTACTTTCTTTTTTACCCAATAAAAAACACAGAATTTAATGTTCCACAAATTTAATCAAAAATCAAATTAAAGCATTGAACGTCTTTAAGCGTTCTGTGTTTCGGGTTTAAAGTGAATTTTATGTATATTTTGATTGCTAAAGGAAGGTATTGTGAATGGCTGGTAAAAAACAGAATATCTTTGATTAAATTATATAATTCTGGAGATGTGTAATTGTAGTTTATAGATAGTCTAATTATCGTTTGGGATGAATTATCTCCCCTTTTATCAAAAAAGCTTTACATAACACGGTTGTGATTTTTTAGATATGTTCCAATGCGCAACGTTTTATTTAGGAGTAATGTTGTCCCTAAAGGCCCCATTATACGTTGTATCTTTTTAGGTGGAGGCGACAAATTTCAATTCTAGCCATCACATCTCCACTCTATACTAGGGGGGTTGGATGGCCGAACGGTTAGCAGCATAAAGCCTGTCATTGAGTCATCTAGCGTGGTTTCGAATCCCTGGCCGTATGTGATAAGGTGTAGGGTCGCCCGTTCAACTTTGTTTATTTTCTCCGGGTCCTCCGGTTTCCTCCCCCTGCTAAAAGAACCCCACGTACAAGCGAATCATTGGAATAAAATTAAACCATATGTTAGTCCCAAAATGTTCATTTTGTCTAATGGTTTGGATTGTTCGTACTCGTTTTTTTTATTAGGATCTTTATATTATAAAAGTACAACTGACAATGCTGGGTAGGTGAATAATTTGGAAATAAATGTCAGGTTGTTCGTGACATAGGGTGAAATCCTAGTTATTATAGACAATCTGTTTAACTCAATAATTGGCATTGTCTGTTCTATATATCACGTGATATAGAATTGGCGGGAATTGATAGGAGAAAACGGAAGCTGGTGATTACACGTTGTAAGTTGTATTTAGTCAGATGAACTGACAGACAACTATTCGGATCAACGATATAGATTTTAAAGCGACTATAATACCTTGAAATGGCTAGCATATTTTCAACGGTCATTCATGTGTCTGAAACATAGATAATTATAATAGTAGTTCAGCAGTGAAGGGCTATTATTATTACAAAGTATTTTTGAAGTTTCTTTACCATTGTAGAGTATTAAACTGTACATTGCCTGGTGTCACCCGGGTTTTCCTCAACATCTTTCAGGATATGCAAATTAAGTCCGCCATTACCGAAATTCAGTTTATTAGCGACAGCTCACAGAATATGCATGGTATCATAACCTACGTGACAATGTGGAAATCCTAGATTCGAGAAATGTTCTCAGGACTTTTCAGCGCGGCTTCCCCTTGTAAATGATTAGGGACCAACGACCCAGTAAGGAACAAAATGAAATATGGATCCTTTTCGTCCCATCAAAACGACTATACATTATCCACTGCCAGGCCCTGCATCCTGTGCCAATGTAAGGGGAACCACCGCGGATAATCTCGATCAACATTGCCGGTCAACACAGGGGTGGAATACGTGACCTCCGGTTTAGTTAGCCAACTTCTTACTCACTGGGCCAACGTGGCGTTCATACCTGGTAAAGAACAACATCAATTGGAATTTGAAAACACTGCCAGGGCAAAATTTACTTTCCCCTAGTATCCCGGTTAGTGCAGAAAAGTAAGACTTAAAAACCCATTCCTTTTCAGATCTTTACATTTCTTTTCATTCTCGCGGTGTTTTATTAATTTTATTCAAGATAACCCTGTTACACCAAGATACTTTTTGTTAATGTGCTTTTAAACTGTCAAATTAAATTCCACCTACGTCTCGCATGGTTTCCAATTGTCTAAGTTATTGGGACATACAGCAGTGAAGACCATGTTACTATAGATAGACAGATGTGTCCTCGAAATTAGTCTTCCATTTGTCAAATTATTTCTTCTGTTACCAGCCTGTAAAAACTTATAAGATGTCTTCTCTTCTTCCTTAGAAGGAAACTGAAACAGGGTTTACGTACTAATATTATCATTATGTAGACGAGAAAACGTCACGAGAAAAGTTTTGTTATGACAGCGGCGTTTCCATTTCCAACTGTCAAGTTCATATTTACGCGCATGTCAACGAGTACACAAGTTTCATCCAGACAATTAGACCCCTTTTATTGTCAGGTCGTCTGCTCTGCACCAAATACAAGGGGATATTACGCTGAATAATCCCGGGTAACGTGCTTGGAACAACACTAAAATGAACCCGACAACTCCTTGAAACTGCGCTACACCCCAACCAGCACAACAAGACGAAAACGCGACGGTGTTCAATCATTATCGTCGGAGTAAAACAGTACACGAATAAGTAAAAATGTAAGCCATTGGGCCTAAGTAGCCGCCAATTAAAGATATATCAGTCATACAATGGTACAATTCGGTTGAGTATTTACACGGATATATGAGGAATCGAAATATTCGGTATCCTCTAAATACGCTATTAACAAGCCAATGTCCCGTGCACGTGTTGGCTTATGTTGTTTGGTGGCGCTCTCTTTAAACGGAAAGATTTGGTGACAGGGGACGTTTTAAGGTGCGTATGGCTCTGTTCTTTTTGAACTTAAAATAGACCAAAGTGGGTCTACACACGGTAATGTAAAGTTATTTATATTCAATTTCTGGGATCACGTGGCTAAGTTGGTAAGGTGCTTGCTCGCTAGCCTGGAGGTCGTGTGTACGATCCCTGCATTGGCCGAGACAGTTCATCTCGATTTCCCGGCGTTGTTTCCCCCTTGTGAGTGATGCAGACGGAGGGCCTGACAAGGACGTGTACACATTGGCTTGCACTTAAAAGATCCCTTGGCAGTTGGAATTCAGCTGCTGCCCGGGCAAAAAGGGCAAATATTTCCCTCATAACACACCGTATGACGTATGCCCGTCTTCAAGTAACCAAGGTTAGGTGACAAATGTTGGCGATATGGACTGTGAAACCGAAATTCAATGTAGAAAACCACCGCTAAGACCGATTCATAGGACCTGGGAAATGAAAAAAAATTAAGGTCTGCTTTTTTCGCTAACCTTAAAAACGGAAAATTTAGGTCTTGTCTAACAAATCTATGATCAGGACCCACTTCTTTAAGACGTGAGCACATATTACGCACTTCCCAGTCCAGTTATATTTGATTGTTAAAATCAATCCGTGGACTTCATTTAACTAGACGATTAAATGTATATCAAAAATAATATTGATCTTTGCAAGACTAAGTAACGAATCCAGACAATATTTATTAAATTTGTCTTCTTTAAAAAAAAGAGGAGGGTTCCTTCGCTACATTAAACCCAATTTGTGAGTTAATTATATTATTACAAGAAAAACTCCCCAAAATATTTTCTGGTCTTCCCGTCGTTTCGTTTCTTTTGGAGCTATAGCCAGTCAAATCTTCTCCTTAATTGAACCGCTTTCAATAGTTGAGACTGGCCAAAATCAGCACTTCTGCTTTTATAAGCAACCACAAAAACAGTTTGCAGATCAAAAGAAAGAAAATCATTAAAAAACAATTTGAGAAGACTTTTAAAATGAAAATCATTACCTAAATGTTCTTGTTAATCTCTAGTTTAATGCTTGTTTACATTTCGATTTGAATAAACAGGAAAAGAATCTGTATTTGGTCTTTTTGTTAAAAATTCGTTAAAATCGTTAGACGCTACGTTTTCCGATCGTTTCGTTCAAAGCTCTCTTCTGTACGAGTGTTTTTAACTTCGTCAAAGGGCTTAATTCCGTATTTTCTTGCCGTATTCGCTCAAGCAAATATTTACTTAGTCGCAAATTATTTTAGATCCAAATCAACGTTGCTATTATTACGGTATTTGGTGATAATTTGGCTTTTTAACGGTTTTACGGTGGAGTGGAGCCTGGAGATATTTAATCTCAGAAGTGGTTGATTATATCAGTTGTACTCGTCTGAACATGCGTATTACTAGTCGCGTGCTCGTCGTTTAATTTGAAGGGACATACATTACCCGGTTAGATTTCTAAATGGTGATTATTTTACAGTAATTATAATTTGACAATGGTATCTACATAACCTTGCTGTCCATCCCAACCAGACCCTCTTGCACCAATGAAGCGGGGTGTGGGGGCAGCCTGGAAAACAACTCGGGCAACACCGGGATCTAGTTATAGTAGAGTTAATTTCGAATAATCAATCATCAATCACGGCAATTACTTTTAGAATATGGGTTGATAAGAATTCGACCCGATACCCCTCCCAACAAGGAGGGCTGATTCCGCTAGGGTGCCAACTATTACACCTTATTTGGACAGTGCAATTTACTTGGTTTGCTATTTCTCAAACTTCAGCATGGTCGCGACCCAATTCGTCCTTTTATGTTATGTGTGAATATTTCATAATATTATATTTATACTGGCATTGTGAATAACACTATCAGCTTGCTATAGAGATCCGCCCTTATTTCTATGCTACTGCAACGAACGTCTTACAGATTCATAGACAAAGACGAAGAGGAACCCCTATTGTTGAACTAAGCAATGAACTAGGGTATCTGATGTCAATTAAATTGGTATGCCATGATCGAGTAAATACCAACCAAAGAGTTGATAAAGGTAATCCAAATGTTATTTTATTATCAATGTCACCCGAATCGTGGCCTTTGGGATACAGCTGTAGTAAATAGGTGAATTTAAGGAGAGAATTAGCTAAAGTAAATATAGGTTAGTACAACGCTAATTTAATTTCTATCCACATCTTCGACTCGAACAAGCCCCATGGGAACACTTCCGGCAATAACATCCAATATGGCCGCGACCGCTTTAAGCCTATAAGTCAAAGGAATGTTCAAGTGTCAAAATACAGCTAGTGTTGTCTGGTGGCACGCTGTAAGGTGCATGTAAAATATGCAACCATTTTATTCGATCTGGAACACCAGGTTTGCACAAAGTATGTGGCCTATGGTAGACACTGGTTCTAAAACAGGCATGTCTCGACATTTTGGACATACGGAGTAGGGGAGTCTGTTCAACCTCGTGGATTTCTCCTCGTCTTCCAGTTACCTTCTACTGTTAAAGACCGCTACTGATTTAAACAATATTTTATTCAATATAATTACATATAGTTATACAATTGTACTGTTTAAAGGATACGAAAACAAGCAGCATGCTTATGAAGACCGCAACTCGCAAGCGAAATATTTAAATATAATTGGTCATATAAAGTTAGTCCCGAAATGACCTGTTTGTTTTGAGCGGATGCTGGCCCAATTGTCTCTCTCTCTCTTTCTCTCTCTCTCTCTCTCTCTCAAATACGTCAAACTTTCCTGCACCAACCTATCTATTAGGTCGGATATAGGTAATGCAGTGGGGTTTGGGTGAAAATCCAATATGCAAGTTTTCTTGTTATAAGCGGAATTTTTATTTCACAATATTTCATAATATCGGTCAAGTTGCCCTGACATCCAAGAAATATTTCCTAAGATTTATATATCAGTAATTTTTTAGCGAAAGAGGAAGATAAATTGGGTTAAACGTCCACTCGACACAAACTCAGTCATTTCGGGACTAACATATGGTTCAATTTTATTTTAATAATTCGCTTGCGGAAAATGGGTCTTTAGCGGGGGACCCAGAGGAAATCCAAGACGTTAGACAGGTGACTCTACACCTTGTCACGTACAATTGGGGAATCGAGGTGCGCAATAAAACTGCAAATATCAAAGAAAATCTCCTTAAAACATGTGATATTGTCAGAATCAACTATAGGATTAGACACCAAGATTTTTTAAAACTTAGAAAGTGATTTCCCTTTAAACTCGTTTCATTTGGTCAACACAATTACATTAATACATTTCTTCCTCTGGAAAATAAATCTGAATTCTAATTCACAAAAAATGAATGCTTTGAAAGTTGAAGCAGACTAATCTCAAAGTCGATAGAAATTACACAGATGTTATTTTGCGGATGATTTGGACTTCAAGTACTAATTTATTTTGGTTCGTTTTTGTATGTATTTTTTTAATATGGACGTGGAAACCATGGTGACTTGGTAACAACGGGGAGAGAGAGAAATGGAGATTAACGTCCACTCGACACAAACTAGGTCATTTCGGGACTATCCACCCCTTTGATCGAAATAGCTTTACATCACAAAGGTTGTGATTTTTTAGATATATGTTCAAATGTGCAACGTTTTATATAGGAGTAATGGTGTCCCTAAAGGCCCCATTATACGTTGTGTCTTTTGAGGTGGAGGCGACGAATTTCAATTCTAGCCATTACATCTCCACTCTATGCTAGGGGGTTTGGCCGAATGGTTAGCAGCATAAATAGCCTGTCATTTAGTGATCTGGCGTGGTTTCGAATCCCTGGCTGTACATGATAAGGTGTAGTGTCGCCCGTCTAACTTTGTGTATTTTCTCCGTGTCCTCCGGTTTCCCCCCACTGCTTAAAGACCCCAACGTGCAAGCGAATTATTGAAACAAAATTAAACCATATATGAGTCCATAAATAACCATGTTGTCTAATGGTTTGGATTGTTAATACTCGGTTTTATTTTATTAGGATCTTTATATTATAGAAGTACAGCAGACATTGTTGGCTAAAGGTGAATAATTGGAAATAAATGTCAGGTTGTTCGTGACATAGGGTGAAGTCCTAGTTATTATAGACAATCTGTTTTACTCAATAATTGGCCACGTCTGTTCTATATATCACGTGATATCGAATTGGCGGGAATTGATATGAGAAAACGGAAGCTTGTGATTACACGTTGTAAGGTGTATTTAGTCAGATGAACTGACAGACAACTATTCGGATCAACGATATAGACTTTAAAGCGACTATAATACAATGAAATAGCTAGCGTATATAGTTTCAACGGTCATTCATGTGTCTGAAACATAGATAATTATATACAGTAGTTCAGCAGAGAAGGGCTACTATCATTATTACAAAGCATTTTGAAGTTTCTTTACCATTGAAGAGTGATAAACTGTACACTGCGTGATGTCACCCGGGCTTTCCTCAACGTCTTTCAGGATATGCAAATTAAGTCCGCCATTACCGAAATTCAGTTTATTGGCGAAAGCTCGGAGAATATGCACGGTATCCTAACCAACGCGGCCGTGTGGAAATCCCGGATTCGAGAAATGTTCTCAGGACTTTTCAGCGTGGCTTCCCCTTGTAAATGGTTAAGAACCAACAACCCAGTAAGGAACAAAATGAAATGTGGATCCTTTTCGTCCCATCAAAACGACTATGCATTATCCACTGCCAGGCCCTACATCCTGTGCCAATGTAAGGGGAACCATCGCGGATAATCACGGGTTAGTAAGCCAACTTCTTACTCGCTGAGCCAACGTGGTGCTCATACCTGGTTAAGATCAACATCAATTTGAATTCAAAAACACTGCCAGGGCAAAATTTACTTTTCCCCAGTATCCCAGTTGGTGCAGAAAAGTAAGACTTAAAACCCCATTTCGTTTTAGTTCTTTACATATCTTTTCATTCTCGCGGTGTTTCATTAGTTTTATTCACGACAGCCCTTTTACAACAAGATACTTTTTGTTAATATGCTTTTAAACTGTCAAATTAAATTCCACCTACGTCTCGCATGGTTTCCAATTGTCTAAGTTATTGGGACATACAGCAGTGAAGACCATGTTACTATAGATAGACAGATGTGTCCTCGAAATTAGTCTTCCATTTGTCAAATTATTTCTTCTGATACCAGCCTGTAAAAACTTATAAGATGTCTTCTCTTCTTCCTTAGAAGGAAACTGAAACAGGGTTTACGTACTAATATTATCATTATGTAGACGAGAAAACGTCACGAGAAAAGTTTTGTTATGACAGTGGCGTTTCCATTTCCAACTGTCAAGTTCATATTTACGCGCATGTCAACGAGTACACAAGTTTCATCCAGACAATTAGACCCCTTTTATTGTCAGGTCGTCTGCTCTGCACCAAATACAAGGGGATATTACGCTGAATAATCCCGGGTAACGTGCTTGGAACAACACTAAAATGAACCCGACAACTCCTTGAAACTGCGCTACACCCCAACCAGCACAACAAGACGAAAACGCGACGGTGTTCAATCATTATCGTCGGAGTAAAACAGTACACGAATAAGTAAAAATGTAAGCCATTGGGCCTAAGTAGCCGCCAATTAAAGATATATCAGTCATACAATGGTACAATTCGGTTGAGTATTTACACGGATATGAGGAATCGAAATATTCGGTATCCTCTAAATACGCTATTAACAAGCCAATGTCCCGTGCACTTGTTGGCTTATGTTGTTTGGTGGCGCTCTCTTTAAACGGAAAGATTTGGTGACAGAGAACGTTTTAAGGTGTGTGTATGGCTCTGTTCTTTTTGAACTTAAAATAGACCAAAGTGGGTCTACACACGGTAATGTAAAGTTATTTATATTCAATTTCTGGGATCACGTGGCTAAGTTGGTAAGGTGCTTGCTCGCTAGCCTGGAGGTCGTGTGTACGATCCCTGCATTGGCCGAGACAGTTCATCTCGATTTCCCGGCGTCGTTTCCCCCTTGTGAGTGATGCAGACGGAGGGCCTGACAAGGACGTGTACACATTGGCTTGCACTTAAAAGATCCCTTGGCAAATTGAGACTGGCCAAAATCACCACTTCTGCTTTTATAAGGAAGGAAATCATTAAAAAACAATTTGAGAAGACTTTTAAAATGAAAATCATTTCCTAAATGTTCTTGTTAATCTCTAGTTTAATGCTTGTTTACATTTCGATTTGAATAACCAGGAAAAGAATCTGTATTTGGTCTTTTTGTTAAAAATTCGTTAAAATCGTTAGACGCTACGTTTTCCGATCGTTTCGTTCAAAGCTCTCTTCTATATGACTTCGTCAAAGGGCCTAATTCCGTATTTTCTTGCCGTATTCGCTCAAGCAAATATTTACTTAGTCGCAAATTATTTTAGATCCAAATCAACGTTGCTATTATTACCGTATTTGGTGATAATTTGGCTTTTTAACGGTTTTACGGTGGAGCGGAGCCTGAAGATATTTAATCTCAGAAGTGGTTGATTATATCAGTTGTACTCGTCTGAACATGCGTATTAGTAGTCGCGTAATCGTCGTTTTATTTAAAGGGAATACATTACCTTGTTAGATTTCAAAATGGTGATTATTTTACAGTAATAACTTGACAACGGTATCTACACAACCTCGATTTTTATCCCACCAGACCCTCCATCGTGTACCAATGACAAGGGGCACCAGCCAGCCTGAACAACAACTCGGGCAACAGCAGTTAGTAGTTGAGTAAATGTCGAATAATCAATGACTAATTCTCGGCAATCACGCTTAGAATATGGGTTTATAAGAATTCAACCCGATGAATAGATTGGATACCCCTCCCAAAAAGGAGGACTGATTCCGCTAGAGTGTCAACTATTACATTTTAATTGCACAGAGTTATTTACTTAGTTTGCTATTTCTAAAACTTCAGCATGGTCGCGTCCCAATTCGTCCCTTTATATTTTACACGTACGCAATTTCTATATTGATATCTGAAAGTTCAAAGACATGTGGGAATATTTTATAATCTTATATTTATTCTGGCATTGTGAATAATCTATCAGCTTGCTATAGAGAACTCGTCCGTATTTCTGAGCTACTGCATCGAACGGCTTACAGATTCAGAGACAAAGTGGAACCTCTGTATTGTCCAACTGAACAATGAACTACTAGGGTATCTGAGGTCAATTAAATTATGTATGCCATGATCGAGTAAATACCAACCAAAGAGTTGATAAAGGTAATCCCAATGTTATTTTATTATCAATGTCACCTGAACCGTGGCCTTTGGCATACAGCTGTGGTAAATCGGTGAATTTAAGGAGAGAATTAGCTAAAGTAAATATAGGTTGGCATAGTTCCTTTAGGAACTGTCTCTGAGCGAACGATGTATTATTATAAATTTGTGTCGGTTGTGTCAGGAAATGTTTTCTTTTGGCGATCAAAGAAGAATCACGGTGCAAAGTAGACGGTAAGGATCTAAAATAACCTTAGAACCGAGATGGAGAAAAGCCTTATTTTCATACTAGTTGATAATAAGGCCCGTGAGGAACTGTGTAGCGAGACATCGTTCGCTCAGAGACAGTTCCTAAAGGAACTAAGGTTGGCACAACGCTAATTTAATTTCTATCCACATCTTTGACTCGAACAAGCCCCATGGGAACACTTCCGGTAATACAATCCAATATGGCGTCGAACCCTTTAAGCCTATAAGTTAAAGGAATGTTCAAGTGTCTAAATATAGCTAGTGTTGTCTGGTGACACGCTGTAAGGTACATGTAAAATACGCATCCATTTTATTCCATCTTGAACATCAGGTTTGCACGAATTTTGTAGCCTATGGTAAATACTGGTTAAAAAAAAACATATCTTGAAATGTAATGAGGTTTAATGTTCTGCTCGATATTTTTGGACATATGTATATTTATCGGGCGCATTATGCACGATTTTGTTGAAACTGGCTTTCGATGGGTCGCGTGACCAGCCGTGTGATGCCTGGTTATATTCGCGCATATAACAAATGAAATGAACGATTATTCTACTAGAATTATCTTTCATAATCAACCTTTTTAGATGCCCCATGCATTATGTAAACCTGCCCGTAATGTATTACTAGGATAGATATACCAAGGAGCATCAATGGCCGAATGGTTAACGCACGCGCGATGGGTCATAATGTCTGTCATAGAAACAAGTTGAGTTATTCTGATTTCTGCTTGTACGTGACAAGGAGTAGGTTCGCCTGTCCAACTTAGAGGATTTCTCCTGGTCCTCTGGTTTCATTTTACTGCTAAAGACCGCTACACGCAAGCGAATTATTTAAATAGAATTGAACTATATTTTTGTCCCGAAATAACCGAGTTTGTGTTATGTGGATGTTATCTCTCTATCTCTCGTCTCTCTCTTTCTCTCTCAAATACGTCCAGCTTTCTTGCATAGACCTGTCTATTAGGTCGGATATAGGCAATGCGGTGGGGTTTGGGTGAAAATCAAATATGCAAGATTTTTTGTTATAAGCATCATTTTTTATTTCAAATGATGCGGCTTAAAGACCAGATTGGTCGCAATAATCTTTATTTATAGATACGTGTTAATACAGATGCACGTATTCTTATCTTTAGCTTCGTTTCTGCTCACAAATAACCACCAATACACAAATAGAGCCTTCTAAAAAAAACAATATTGGTCAAGTTGCCCTGACATCCAAGAAATATTTCCTACAATTTATATATCAGTAATTTCTTAGCGAAAGAGAAAGATCGATTGGGTTTAACATCCACTCGACACAGACTCTGTCATTTCGGGACTAACATATGGTTCAATTTTATTTCAATAATTCGCTTGCGGAAATGGGTCTTTACCTGGGGACCCGGGGGAAATACACGGCGTTAGACAGGTGACTCTACACCTTGTCACGTACAATTGGGGAATCGATTTTGTTTAGCGACATAGGACGTTATTTGTATTATTTTCAAGCTATGCTTTATTACATACATAGTTTTGTCTCCCATGTATACATGTATATATAATTAGAGATCGATTTATACACTAATGAGACCTGGTGTCCTGACCTAGTGATCTGGATTGTGGAACTGGGCTGGAGTTGGATGTTGATTGGTATTCAAGTCACACCGTGTCACACCGTGTGGTCGTTTCCATGTCTCTCAACTACCTTAACGGCTTGATCTTGAACAATATTTGACAGAATGTCTGATCAAGCATTCGGTGAGCGAACTACGCTATCTATTATTTCTCCGCACTATCCCATTCTCGTCTGACCTTAATTCGCATTCTCTTATTAATATCATGCAATCATTCGTCTTACTTCTACAATTCCCGTAATTTCCAATAGTTTGCCCTTCTATTGTCTCATGTAGTACGTTAAACCCCGTATCATTTCATTTCACTTCAAAAATGAGAAATTAAATTTACTCAACTTATCGAGCGTAACAATAAATCCAATACAACTGGCTCTATTGTTATTCCCATATCTTTGTATTTAGGAGATAAACACTTCATGTTTTGCATTTAGAGGGGTGTTATTGTCCAATAGACATGTCCTGAGATCATTAGGACCCAAGACGCGTAGCGTCGCGGGTTCTAATGTAAAATCTCAGGTCATGTCTATTGGACAATAACACCCCTCTAAATGCAAAACATGAAGTGTTTATCGACATTGTAACATGCTATTTACGATTTTAAAAGAAAATACTAAAACAGAGGGGTGTTATTGTCCAATAGATGGTGTCTAATTGACCAATCAAAATGCGAGGCTCACTCTTAGCATGTTACAATAAAGGATGGTTTGCTAGTTTAAAAGTCCGCGCTAGGGGAGGCGGGGGGGGGGGGTATCATAAGATCTGTAAACCTGATTGTGTGTGTCAAAAAGTAGTGTCGCCTGTCCAAACTCGTGGGATTATTCCAGTCTTTTTTGAACCATATGTTAGTCCCTAAATAACCAACTTTGTGTCGAGTGGACATTAAACCCAATCTCTCTGTCTGTCTCTCTGTATCCCTCCCTTAAAAAGCCGTACGCGCGAGTCGCCAAATGACTTAGTTTATGTCTAGTTTGTTGTAATTCGTTTATTTACATATGAAGAAGGCATAAAGATGTTTTCACAATGTTCAGGTGTTATGACAGGTCCATTGATGTTTTACCATGTTGATATGTTTTAGGTCTGATGATGTTTTTACAATGTTGATATATTTTAGGTCTGATGATGTTTTTACAATGTTGATATGTTATAGGCCTACTAATGTTTTTACAAAGTTGATATATTATAGGCCTAATGGTGTTTTTTTTACAATATTTACTAATCTATATTGAGATGATGTTTACTTTAGAAACTCCTCTATGGGTGCTATATTTAATTTGATCTTCAGGCTTTTATTAAAGACCATCATTTTGTGATTAATGGGGGAATATAGCATGCAATAAAATGATGGCCGCGTGTAATAAAATGGTGTTTACATAGTTTAAGAGCAGAGAAAACTGAAGTGAAATCCGTGTTTCATTAAAAATAATGTTGACACATTCAAAATAAGGTGAAGCTACCCGATGTATTAATTTCCACAGTGTTTGTCATCGAATATTTGACTCTATAACTAGGCAATAACAAATATTGTTTGTCCCCGAACATTTGATTTTATAACCAGGGGTCAACAAATATAGGCTACTGGTAGATATGCATACACATGGGGCGTAATTCTAATGTTACAACATAATATTCATTCATTAAAGGTTGGCATTTCAGCGAAAAGAGTTTAGGCGTAATCATTTAAAACGTGAACGCAAACTCCAGTTTTTGTCTCATCCGGACACATTGGGGAAATTCCATTGAACTTTCCGGAACTGAATTCCCCCAATGCCAGAAATACTGACAATCGAGTGAAAAGCTGAAAAGCGTCACGATTTAATTACGCCACGACCCGACTCACACATCATCTCCATTTACGTGACAAACAGAAATGGGACGCAACTAAGTTCTGCGTGACAACCGGGCATATCCATAGGCACTCTAGACCACTAGGCCACCCCTACCCCCCACAAGGATCGAATCGGGAACCATCTGGTTTTGTGAGGCAGCACGTTTTTTAGGGTAATAGCCATTTTAGATTTACCTTTTTCTAGAAGAGTTCATAACACTTCCCAGATGAGGAATTGGAGCAGTCAACAATGTCTTGTTGTACTTTTGTTTATAAATGCAGTAGACTCAAACTTCCGCAATCCCCAATAATAGATTTTCCATCGAAATTTTCTTAACATTAATTACTGGTCATTAAACTGGAAAATAACAAATTGGCTGATTACTCTTTTTTGCCAATACCGCTTTTTTTGGTTAGGTCTAATGGTTTGTGGGGCACAAATTCCAGCTTAAAATGTGGCATTTTGTTATTTCAACAATTCGCGTAAGCTCGGTTATTAGGAATGCGAAGAACCGGGGAATCACCATGCAGTTAGGCGGGAACGATATCTATTCATATACAAAACCGGAATATAAATTACCACACTTTCATCGATGTCAGATCAACAGCAGCCAACCCACTCTTAAATGATAAAAATGGTCAGTTCACATTTGTTCTACTGATTGAAAGCAGCCATATTTATGCCTTGGGAATGATTTATTCCAATTGACATCGTCGCCGGGATATTATGTATTATTATTGCTGTCGTTGTTTTACCCCTACTAATTAACAATTTCTAACCCTTTAAATTTAATCTAAATAACCTGAACGCCATTGTGTCATTGCCAGTTTTGGGGGCATTGAGATATTTCACAACATCTCCAGTTTGATAAATGTAACTGGACAGATTTGAAGATTTTGTCTACTTTAGCGTCATTTGGTGTCCTTTTAGACTAAACACTGATATCCGGTTGAAATAGATAATAAATACAAAAGGAAACATAAAACGAGGTGCGCAATAAAACCGCAAATCTCCTTAAAACATGTGATATTGTCAGAATCAACTATAGGATTAGACACCAAGATTTTTTAAAACTTAGAAAGTGATTTCCCTTTAAACTCGTTTCATTTGGTCAACACAATTACATTTATACATTTCTTCCTCTGGAAAATAAATCTGAATTCTAATTCACAAAAAATGAATGCTTTGAACGTTGTAGCAGACTAATCTCAAAGTCGATAGAAATTACACAGATGTTATTTTGTTGATGATTTGGAATAAGATTCAAGTACTGATTTATTTTGGTTCGTTTTTGTATGTATTTTTTTAATATGGACGTGGAAAACATTGTGACTTGGTAACAACGGGGAGAGAGGGAAATGGGGATAAACGTCCACTCGACACAAACTAGGTCATTTCGGGACTAACACACATGGTTTAATTTTATTTCCATAATTCGCTTGCGCGTTAGTGTCTTTATCAGTGGGAGAAAACCGGAGGACCCGGAAAAAAACAACGAGGTTGGACAGACGACCCCACTCCTTGCCATGACGTACAACAGGAGATTAGTAACAACGGAAATAGTTACTATACGTAAGGACCCGGGCTTAATGTCGGTGTTAAAAGTTCATCGGAAGTTTACGGCCATGTTTCCTTTCGTGAGTTGTCCAGGACAGATGGGGCAAGTCATAGATTCGAACATGATGTTAGTAGTGTCAGTAATGCGGTATTTAGTCCGGATTAGACCAAAAATGGGTGTCTTGTATGCTACTGACAGCACGTTAAAGATCCTCTGCCACTAAATCAGAATATGAGTAGCGCCGATATGGGGGCAACACGTGTCTTATAGCAATATCCATGGTGCATGCCCCATATAATTATCCCGGTTTGTACAGAGAAGTAGGACTTTAAACCTCATTGCATTAATAGCTGCCATGGTGTATCGTTCAGTTATTAACTTGAAGCGATTTAAGCGTAATTATATTATTAGGTCACAGTAGCATGCTGGTTAAAAAAACCATAAGACGCCTACTTTCTTTTTTACCCAATAAAAAACACAGAATTTAATGTTCCACAAATTTAATCAAAAATCAAATTAAAGCATTGAACGTCTTTAAGCGTTCTGTGTTTCGGGTTTAAAGTGAATTTTATGTATTTTTTGATTGCTAAAGGCAGGTATTGTGAATGTCTTTGATTAAATTATATAATTCTGGAGATGTGTAATTGTAGTTTATAGATAGTCTAATTATCGTTTGGGATGAATTATCTCCCCTTTTATCAAAAAAGCTTTACATAACACGGTTGTGATTTTTTTAGATATGTTCCAATGCGCAACGTTTTATTTAGGAGTAATGTTGTCCCTAAAGGCCCCATTATACGTTGTATCTTTTTAGGTGGAGGCGACAAATTTCAATTCTAGCCATCACATCTCCACTCTATACTAGGGGGGTTCGATGGCCGAACGGTTAGCAGCATAAAGCCTGTCATTGAGTCATCTAGCGTGGTTTCGAATCCCTGGCCGTATGTGATAAGGTGTAGGGTCGCCCGTTCAACTTTGTTTATTTTCTCCGGGTCCTCCGGTTTCCCCCCCCTGCTAAAAGAACCCCACGCACAAGCGAATCATTGGAATAAAATTAAACCATATGTTAGTCCCAAAATGTTCATTTTGTCTATTGGTTTGGATTGTTCGTACTCGTTTTTTTTATTAGGATCTTTATATTATAAAAGTACAACTGACATTGCTGGGTAGGTGAATAATTTGGAAATAAATGTCAGGTTGTTCGTGACATAGGGTGAAATCCTAGTTATTATAGACAATCTGTTTAACTCAATAATTGGCCATGTCTGTTCTATATATCACGTGATATAGAATTGGCGGGAATTGATAGGAGAAAACGGAAGCTGGTGATTACACGTTGTAAGTTGTATTTAGTCAGATGAACTGACAGACAACTATTCGGATCAACGATATAGATTTTAAAGCGACTATAATACCTTGAAATGGCTAGCATATTTTCAACGGTCATTCATGTGTCTGAAACATAGATAATTATAATAGTAGTTCAGCAGTGAAGGGCTATTATTATTACAAAGTATTTTTGAAGTTTCTTCACCATTGTAGAGTATTAAACTGTACATTGCCTGGTGTCACCCGGGTTTTCCTCAACATCTTTCAGGATATGCAAATTAAGTCCGCCATTACCGAAATTCAGTTTATTAGCGACAGCTCACAGAATATGCATGGTATCATAACCTACGTGACAATGTGGAAATCCCAGATTCGAGAAATGTTCTCAGGACTTTTCAGCGCGGCGACCCCTTGTAAATGGTAAAGGACCAACGACCCAGTAAGGAACAAAATGAAATGTGGATCCTTTTCGTCCCATCAAAACGACTATACATTATCCACTGCCAGGCCCTGCATCCTGTGCCAATGTAAGAGGAACCACCGCGGATAATCTCGATCAACATTGCCGGTCAACACAGGGGTGGAATACGTGACCTCCGGGTTAGTTAGCCAACTTCTTACTCACTGGGCCAACATGGCGTTCATACCTGGTAAAGAACAACATCAATTGGAATTCGAAAACACTGCCAGGGCAAAATTTACTTTCCCCCAGTACCCCGGTGAGTGCAGAAAAGTAAGACTTAAAAACCCATTTCGTTTCAGATCTTTACATTTCTTTTCATTCTTGCTGTGTTTTATTAAGTTACATTATTCAAGATATAGATAAGAACTAGCCATTCTTGCTATACTAGTTCGAAAGTAGATGATGTAAAATGAATAATTTGAAAATTTCATTCAAATTACTCTATTGCAAGCGAAGATATTGACATTTTAAGATTTGGCCGACCTGTGCAACAATTTCAACCACGGACCTGGTTGATCGAAGCTAAGACTCGAAGCGTCTTGGGGCGCCATATTTGATTTATCACTGAAACGTTTTAATCTGTTTAATATCGGAGCAATCTGATGCGATCCAAAGTTGATTAAGGCCTGGATCAGTTAATTAATGTCTAATTAATACTTTAGAAAACATTTCATGCCCAAATAATGACCTGCACTAGACAGATTTAGCTCTTGAATAATGCATGTTTAGTTTTATTCAAGATAACCCTGTTACACCAAGATACTTTTTGTTAATTTGCTTTAAACTGTCAAATTAAATTCCACCTACGTCTCGCATGGTTTCCAATTGTCTAAGTTATTGGGACATACAGCAGTGCAGACCACGTTACTATAGATGGACAAATGTGTCCTCGAAATTAGTCTTTCATTTGTCAAATTATTTCTTCTCATACCAGCCTGTAAAAACTTATAAGATGTCTTACAAGGATACTGAAATAGGGTTTAACGTGCCATTATCATTATGCAGACGAGAAAACTTCATGAGGCAGGTTTTGTTATGACAGTGCACTGCGTTTCCGTTTCCAATTGTCAAGTTCATATTTACGCGCATGTCAATGAGTACACAAGTTTCATCCGGACGATTAGACCCCTTTTATTCACTCAGTAAATCTCGACAGATTCCGGTACCCTCCGTAACCCTACATCTAGACTCGACTGTATGACAGTATGTGATATGTACCCACGACCATACATTTGCGATGCGGCTACCGGTTTACTTCAAACAGGAAAACGTGTCGCTTTTACAAGAAAAGTGCGTATACCTAAATAAGCAGATAATTGTTTCGAGGATGCTGGTTTGATAAAATTCCCTGGTAATTCCACAAACCCAATGCCAAACGTGACGTTTGTTGATATAATGCACTCACTACAGAAATCTTCATGGGGCAGCCATTTTTTGCATTCGGAACCATTAAAATAGATCAAATATGTCGGAAATGGTCATACATCCGAAATTAAGATGCATAGAATCTATCGAGGTTTGCCGAATGCCCTTTTATTGTCAGGTCGTCTGCTCTGCACCAATTAAAAGGGGATATTACTCTGGATAATCCCGGGTAACGTGCTTAGAACTGAAATTGAACCCGACTACTCTTGAAACTGTGCCACACCCCAACCAGCACAATAAGACTAAAACGCGAAGGTCTTCATTATCCCGGCCGGAGTAGAACAGTACACGAATAAGCATAAATGTAAGTCATGGGCCCAAGTAGCCGCCAATTAAAAGAGTCCGCTTCTTTACGATGTAAGCACATGTTACGCACTTCCCAGTCCAGTTATATTTGATTGTTAAAATTATCAATCCGTGGACTTCATTTAACTAGACGATTAAATGTATATCAAAAATAATATTGATCTTTGCAAGACTAAGTAATGAATCTAGACTTTATTTATTAAATTTGTGATCTTTTTTTAAAGAAAAAAGATAGGTTCTTTCGCTTCATTAAACCCAATTTGTGAGTTAATTATTTTATTACAAGAAAAACTCCCTAAAAAATTACCTGGTCTTCTCTTCGTTTTGTTTCTTTTGGAGTTATCGCCAGCCAACTCTTCTTCTTAATTGAACCGCTTTCAATAATTGAGACTGGCCAAAATCACCACTTCTGCTTTTATAAGCAACTACAAAAACAGTTTGCAGATCAAACGAAAGAAAATCATTAAAAAACAATTTGAGAAGACTTTTAAAATGAAAATCATTACCTAAATGTTCTTGTTAATCTCTAGTTTAATGCTTGTTTACATTTCGATTTGAATAACCAGGAAAATAATCTGTATTTGGTCTTTTTGTTAAAAATTCGTTAAAATCGTTAGACGCTACGTTTTCCGATCGTTTCGTTCAAAGCTCTCTTCTGTACGAGTGTTTTTAACTTCGTCAAAGGGCTTAATTCCGTATCTTCTTGCCGTATTCGCTCAAGCAAATATTTACTTAGTCGCAAATTATTTTAGATCCAAATCAACGTTGCTATTATTACGGTATTTGGTGATAATTTGGCTTTTTAACGGTTTTACGGTGGAGTGGAGCCTGGAGATATTTAATCTCAGAAGTGGTTGATTATATCAGTTGTACTCGTCTGAACATGCGTATTACTAGTCGCGTGCTCGTCGTTTAATTTGAAGGGACATACATTACCCGGTTAGATTTCTAAATGGTGATTATTTTACAGTAATTATAATTTGACAATGGTATCTACATAACCTTGCTGTCCATCCCAACCAGACCCTCCATCTTGCACCAATGAAGCGGGGTGTGGGGGCAGCCTGGAAAACAACTCGGGCAACACCGGGATCTAGTTATAGTAGAGTTAATTTCGAATAATCAATCATCAATCACGGCAATTACTTTTAGAATATGGGTTGATAAGAATTCGACCCGATACCCCTCCCAACAAGGAGGGCTGATTCCGCTAGGGTGCCAACTATTACACCTTAATTGGACAGTGCAATTTACTTGGTTTGCTATTTCTCAAACTTTAGCATGGTCGCGACCGAATTCGTCCTTTTATGTTATGTGTGAATATTTCATAATATTATATTTATACTGGCATTGTGAATAACACTATCAGCTTGCTATAGAGATCCGCCCTTATTTCTATGCTACTGCAACGAACGTCTTACAGATTCATAGACAAAGACGAAGAGGAACCCCTATTGTTGAACTAAGCAATGAACTAGGGTATCTGATGTCAATTAAATTGGTATGCCATGATCGAGTACATACCAACCAAAGAGTTGATAAAGGTAATCCAAATGTTATTTTATTATCAATGTCACCCGAATCGTGGCCTTTGGGATACAGCTGTAGTAAATAGGTGAATTTAAGTAGAGAATTAGCTAAAGTAAATATAGGTTAGTACAACGCTAATTTAATTTCTATCCACATCTTCGACTCGAACAAGCCCCATGGGAACACTTCCGGCAATAACATCCAATATGGCGGCGACCGCTTTAAGCCTATAAGTCAAAGGAATGTTCAAGTGTCAAAATACAGCTAGTGTTGTCTGGTGGCACGCTCTAAGGTGCATGTAAAATATGCAACCATTTTATTCGATCTGGAACACCAGGTTTGCACAAAGTCTGTGGCCTATGATAGACACTGGTTCTAAAACAGGCATGTCTCGACATTTTGGACATACGGAGTAGGGGAGTCTGTTCAACCTCGTGGATTTATCCTCGTCTTCCAGTTTCCTTCTACTGTTAAAGACCGCTACTGATTTAAACAATATTTTATTCAATATAATTACATATAGTTATACAATTGTACTGTTTAAAGGATACGAAAACAAGCAGCATGCTTATGAAGACCGCAACTCGCAAGCGAAATATTTAAATATAATTGGTCATATAAAGTTAGTCCCGAAATGACCTGTTTGTTTTGAGCGGATGCTGGCCCAATTCTCTCTCTCTCTCGCTCTCTCTCTCTCTCGTTTGGGTGAAAATCCAATATGCAAGTTTTCTTGTTATAAGCGGAATTTTTATTTCAAATGACGCGGCTTAAAGATAACATTTAATTATAGAAACATGTTAATACAGATGCACGTATTCTTATCTTAAGCTTCGTTTCTGAGCCTTCTAAAAAAAAACATATCGGTCAAGTTGCCCTGACATCCAAGAAATATTTCCTAAGATTTATATATCAGTAATTTTTTAGCGAAAGAGAAAGATAAATTGGGTTAAACGTCCACTCGACACAAACTCAGTCATTTCGGGACTAACATATGGTTCAATTTTATTTTAATAATTCGCTTGCGGAAAATGTGTCTTTAGCGGGGGACCCAGAGGAAATCCAAGACGTTAGACAGGTGACTCTACACCTTGTCACGTACAGTTTGGGAATCGATTTTGTTTAGCCACATAGGACGTTCTTTGTATTATTTTCAAGCTATGCTTTATTACATACATAGTTTTGTCTGCCATGTATACATGTATATATAATTAGAGATTGATTTATACACTAACGAGACCTGGTGTCCTGACCTAGTGATCTGGATTGTGGAACTGGGCTGGAGTTGGATGTTGATTGGTATTGAAGTCACACCGTGTCACACCGTGTGGTCGTTTCCATGTCTCTCGACTACCTTAACGGCTTGATCTTGAACAATATTTGACAGAATGTCTGATCAAGCATTCAGTGAGCTAACTACGCTATATCTATTATTTCTCCGCACTATCCCATTCCCGTCTGACCTTAATTCCCATTCTCTTATTAATATCATGCAATCACTCGTCTTACTTCTACAATTTCAAATAGTATGCTCTCCTATTGTCTCATGTAGTACGTTAAAGCCCATATAATTTCATTTCACTTCAAAAATGAGAAATTAAATTTACTCAAACTATCGAGCGTAACAATAAATCCAATACAACTGGCCCTATTGTTATTCCCATATCTTTGTATCCAAGGGTGGTTTGCTAGTTTAAAAGTCCTTGCTAGGGGAGGCCGGGGGGGGGGGGGTCATACGATCTGTATACTGGCGTGGTTTTGATACCCTGATTGTGTGCGTCAAATAGTACTGTCGCCTGTCCAATCTAGTGGGATTATTCCAGTCCTTTTCGAACCATATGTTAGTCCCTAAATAACCAACGTCGTGTCGAGTGGACATTAAACCCAATCTTTCTGTATGTCTCCCCGTCTGTGTCTCCCTCCCTTAAAAAGCCGTACGCGCAAGTCGCCAAATGACTTAAGGCCTGTGTACACTACCAAAATTTTTACAACATTTCTCCAACATTCCTTGTTGCAACGCCGTGTTGGAAAAATGTTGCAAAGTGTATACAGAGAAAACCAGTTTTCCAACATTCTTGCAACATCTAATTGATCATGTGATATACCCGAAGTCATGTGACGAGCCCTAAATGGACAAAATGGTAGCCTCCTTTAAGATGGAACAGGAAGAACAGGAAGGGTTTTGGACCCAAGAAAGAACAGATAAACTGTGGCAGAATCAGCCAAAACACATGTCCTCTCCTTGAATTCATCCATGATTTTCCCACCAAAAAATAATTTCCTGCTCTGTTTTTACAACAAACTTCCAAAATATTCCCAACATATTTGCAACAAATTTCCAACACTCTTATAATAGTGTACACAGGGCATGTTGTAAAAATGTTGTAAAAATTTTGGTTGTAGAAATGTTGCCAATGTACACGCTGCTTTAGTTTATGTCTAGTTTGTTGTAATTCGTTTATTTACACATGAAGAAGGCATAAAGATGTTTTCACAATGTTCAGTTGTTATGACAGGTCAAATGATATTTTTACAATGTTGATATGTTATAGGCCTAATGATGTTTTACCATTTTGATATGTTATAGCCACTTATAGGCCTAATTATGTTTTTACAGTGTTGATATGTTATAGGCCTAATGATGTTTTTACAGTGTTGATATATTTTAGGCCTAATGATGTTTTACCATGTTGATATGTTATAGGCCTAATGATGTTTTACCGTGTTGATATGTTATAGGCCTAATGATGTTTTACCATGTTGATATGTTATAGGCCTAATGATGTTTTACCATGTTGATATGTTATAGGCCTAATGATGTTTTTTACAGTGTTGATATGTTATAGGCCTAATGATATTTTACCATGTTGATATGTTATAGGCCTAATGATGTTTTACCATGTTGATATGTTTTAGGTCTGATGATGTTTTACCATGTTGATATGTTATAGGCCTAATGATGTTTTACCATGTTGATATGTTATAGGCCTAATGATGTTTTACCATGTTGATATGTTATAGGCCTAATGATGTTTTACCATGTTGATATGTTATAGGCCTAATGATGTTTTACCATGTTGATATGTTTTAGGTCTGATGATGTTTTACCATGTTGATATGTTATAGGCCTAATGATGTTTTTTACAGTGTTGATATGTTATAGGCCTTATGATGTTTTACCGTGTTGATATGTTATAGGCCTAATGATGTTTTTTACAGTGTTGATATGTTATAGGCCTAATGATGTTTTACCGTGTTGATATGTTATAGGCCTAATCATGTTTTTACAGTGTTGATATGTTATAGGCCTAATGATGTTTTACCATGTTGATATGTTTTAGGTCTAATGATGTTTTACCATGTTGATATGTTATAGGCCTAATGATGTTTTACCATGTTGATATGTTATAGGCCTAATGATGTTTTACCATGTTGATATGTTATAGGCCTAATGATGTTTTACCATGTTGATATGTTATAGGCCTAATGATGTTTTACCATGTTGATATGTTATAGGCCTAATGATGTTTTACCATGTTGATATGTTATAGGCCTAATGATGTTTTACCATGTTGATATGTTATAGGCCTAATGATGTTTTACCATGTTGATATGTTATAGGCCTAATGATGTTTTACCATGTTGATATGTTATAGGCTTAATGATGTTTTACCATGTTGGTATGTTATAGGCCTAATGATGTTTTTTACAGTGTTGATATGTTATAGGCCTAATGATGTTTTACCATGTTGATATGTTTTAGGTCTGATGATGTTTTACCATGTTGATATGTTATAGGCCTAATGATGTTTTACCATGTTGATATGTTTTAGGTCTGATGATGTTTAACAATGTTGATATGTTTTAGGTCTGATGATTTGTATCGCTTCAATGTTATAGGTCCAATGATGTTTTTACAATGTTGTAATGTTATAGGCCTTCTGATGTTTTTCCAAAGTTGATATATTATAGGCCTAATGGTTTTTTTTACAATCGAATATTTGACGCTTTAACCAGGTTTCATCAAAATATTGTTTGTTCCCGAACATTTGATTTTATAACCAGGCAACATCAAGTATAGGCTACTGGTAGGCTAAAGGTTGGCATGTCATCGAATAGCGAACGAAAAACCCTTATTTTCCCCAGACCAAATGAAATTGGGTTTAACGTCTTACCTTTCTGCATCAACTAGTGTGATAAAGCTGCTATGAGTGAAATTGTGCCGTTTGGTGTGGGGGAGGGGGCACTATTTTATTTCATTTACAATGGATTGAAGAACACTAGGCCTATGTTGACTAAACTCCAGAATTTACAAAAATAAGTTTAATTTATGTACATTATAAAACGCATATTATACATATAAAAATACGTAAAAGAAATTTTTTTTTTAGACTTACATATATAGAGAGAGTGACAGAGAAATGGGGCTTAACGTCTACTCGACTCAAACTTTCACAATCCCTACTAATTGAGCACCGCCTTGGCTATGCTACTGCGTTCTTGAAAATTTCTTCACATTATTTACGGCCGATGCCGAGCAATACCAATTTGAAACACGTTGCTGAATTAGTCTGGATGAATTCACGCTAGAAATAAACCTGAAAAAAATACAATAAATACAAATCCATAATAACTGATTTAATTTATTGGCGGAAGATAAACTGGTTGATAGAACACCAAAAAAAGAGGGGAATTACCAGCAATTTTACACTGCTTGCTTCTCTAAATGATTAAAACTTTTACTCAATAAAATGTCGCCATAAGCAGACGGCATGTTGCTAGACAACTCTGATTTCAATTACCACGTGATTTGTCCATATTTGTAAACTTTGATTAAAATGGGTTCTATATTAAAGAGACAATAAGACAGAATAAAAATACCAATATGTCGTATTTACGGTAATAACTGGTCATTAAACTGAGAAATAACAAATTTGCTGATAACATTATATTGCCGATACCGTTTTTTTTGGTTAGGTCTAATGGTTTGGAGGGCACAAATTCGAGCTTAAAATATGGCATGTCATATTGTTATTTCAACAATTCGCGTAAGTTCGGTTCTTGGGAATGCCAAGAACCTGGGAATCACCACGCAGGTAGGCGGGAACTATATCTATTCATATCCAAGACCGGAATAGAAACTACTTTCATCAATGACAGATCAACAGCAGCCAATCCCCTCTTAAATGATAAAAAATAGTCAGTTCACATTTGTTTCTATTGATTGGAAGCAGCCATATTTATGCCTTGGGAATGATTTATTCCAATTGACATCGTCGCCGGGATATTATGTATTATTATTGCTGTCGTTGTTTTACCCCTTCTAATTAACAATTTCTAACCCTTTAAATTTAATCTAAATAACCTGAACGCCATTGTGTCATTGCCAGTTTTGGGGGCATTGAGATATTTCACAACATCTCCAGTTTGATAAATGTAACTGGACAGATTTGTAGATTTTGTCTACTTTAGCGTCATTTGGTGTCCTTTTAGACTAAACACTGATATCCGGTTGAAATAGATAATAAATACAAAAGGAAACATAAAACGAGGTGCGCAATAAAACCGCAAATCTCCTTAAAACATGTGATATTGTCAGAATCAACTATAGGATTAGACACCAAGATTTTTTAAAACTTAGAAAGTGATTTCCCTTTAAACTCATTTCATTTGGTCAACACAATTACATTAATACATTTCTTCCTCTGGAAAATAAATCTGAATTCTAATTCACAAAAAATGAATGCTTTGAACGTTGTAGAAATTACACAGATGTTATTTTGTTGATGATTTGGAATAAGATTCAAGTACTGATTTATTTTGGTTCGTTTTTGTATGTATTTTTTTAATATGGACGTGGAAACCATGGTGACTTGGTAACAACGGGGAGAGAGGGAAATGGGGATAAACGTCCACTCGACACAAACTAGGTCATTTCGGGACTAAAACACATGGTTTAATTTTATTTCCATAATTCGCTTGCGCGTTAGTGTCTTTATCAGTGGGAGAAAACCGGAGGACCCGGAAAAAACAACGAGGTTGGACAGGCGACCCCACTCCTTGCCACGTACAACAGGAGATTAGTAACAACGGAAATTGTTACTATACGGAAGGTCCCGGGGTCAATGTCAGTGTTAACCGAGTAAGTTAATCGGGAGTTTACGGCCGTGTTTCCGTTCGTGAGGTGTTCAGGACAGATGGGGCAAGTCATAGATTCAATCCTGATGTTAGTAGCGTCAGTAGTGCGGTTTTTAGTCCGGGTGAGACCAAAAACTGTTGTCTTGTATGCTACTGACAGCACGTTAATGATCCTCTGCCACTAAATCAGAATATGAGTAGCGCCGATATGGAGGCAACACGTGTCTTATAGCAATATCCATGGTTCATGCCCCATATAATTATCCCGGTTTTGTACAGAGAAGTAGGACTTTAAACCTAATTGCAATAATGGCTGCCACGATGTATCGTACAATTATTAACTTGAAGCGATTTAAGCGTAATTATATTATTAGGTCACAGTAGCATGCTGGTTAAAAAAACCATAAGACGCCTACTTTCTTTTTTACCCAATAAAAAACACAGAATTTAATGTTCCACAAATTTAATCAAAAATCAAATTAAAGCATTGAACGTCTTTAAGCGTTCTGTGTTTCGGGTTTAAAGTGAATTTTATGTATTTTTTGATTGCTAAAGGCATATGGAAGACCAAACGGCTCTTTATTCAATGTTCTTAGTCCTTAATTCTTATTTCTTCATTTGTTGTCGCATTTCGACATTTGTATACCAAAATCAACATTTGTACACCAAAACCAACATTTGTATCTTAAAATCAATATTTGCTTTACAAATCAGACATTTGACATATCAGATTTTCAAGTTGTATCTTTATTAGATTTAATTTTATTATTATATGAAAATTAAATTTCTTATAGAAAACATAAAAATTACATTTACATTTTATCAAAATAACATTTACATTTCATCAAAAACATACAACGACAAACAAATCTTGAACAACAAATCTTGAAAAACATTTCTCCAAAAACATTTCTCCAAAAACATTTCTCCAAAAACATTTCTCCAAATGCATTCAACCTGAACGCTGACAAATCTGAAGCAGACTATAGATTCATGACCTTCACCCAACAAGCTATCGATAAAACGTCGAGCAACCGAAAGATCAACTTCCGGCGTGTCTTGGCGGCAAATATGGAGGAAGATAAAAAGAAAGAGGCGATAGAATTGATCCAAAAAGCAGCAGACCTTCTTTTGCGTAAGTAGGACCTAGTTTGTGTCGAGTGGACGTTTACCCCCCCCCCCCTCTCTCTCTCTCTCTCTCTCTCTTTTTTTGTGTACATGTATGAAATAATGTTTTTTTTTTGATACCAGATATTGAGATAATGAACTTGAACTGGGGAAGCCCTCTGCTTCTCATTATATTTAGATACTGAGGCCTTTTTTTAATGGGGGATAAGGCGCTGGTTCGCTAGCCTGGAGGTCGAGTGTTCGATCCCTGCATAGGCCGAGAAAGTTCATCTTGATTTTCCGGCGTGATTTCCCCTTGTCAGTGATGCAGAAGAAGGGCCTGACAAGGACAGCTGCCTAGTCGTTCGGATTGAACAAAAAACACACATTGGAGTGCACGTAAAAGACACCTTGGCAGTTGGAATTCAATATAAGAGTAGGCCGTAGCGCCGCTGCCCGGGCAAAAAATTTCCCTCATAGCACACTGTATGGCGTATGCCCGTCTTTAATTAGCCCAGGTTTGGTGCTTAAGTGTAGGACGTTAAACCCCATCATTCATTCATTCCTTTTTTTAATTGAATTATCAACAACAGTACGAAGTATTCCTAGTGTAATTTGACTTTCAATATTAAAGATTTATAATGAGTTTTACTGATTTCTAAGATATCTCTTTACGCTACATTTTCTTTGTAGGGCCTGGAACTGGAAGGCCTGCGGTGCCAGTGACAAGTACAGTGACATCTACGTGTACCAGTGCTTCAAACTTTGTTCCATTATCATCAGAAATGAACAGGCTATTCCAGCCGTACCGTCGCCAGTTGATTCCAAATAGAAATTATAAAATTGGAACAATTAAAAAGAGTACTGGTAGTGGTGTATGTAAATCAAGCACAGTAAGCACAGCATCAGCATCATCATCATGGACACACAGATTCATGTGTCTTTCAAATAGAGATTCTGTAAGTAACTAATTTATTAGTATTTAGAAGACATTGTTGGCCAAACCGTTAATTATTTTGTTTGTTCATATGAAGAGTATCAGATGTACAGTGATGAGTGAAAAGGTTAAAATACCACATATTACTATCAAGCTTTGGTGTCACACATAATACTAAACTGACGCTGTTAGTGTACAATTAGCTCCACTCACAAACAGAAATTTAGTTGTACAACATTTTACATGTAAGTCCTCAATCAATGATTTTAGTCGAAAAGACTGTAAGTGTAAATGAATTTTGAGAAGTATGCTGTATTTATTCTGTTTTCATTGAATGGAATTGAAAGGGTTTAATTAGTCTTTTTGTGTATAACAGGAGTGAACTGGGGTTTGACTGCATTTATTACAATAGTCAATACAGTATAACAATTGTTTGCTACTGTTGCAACTTTGGGCATAGATCTATTCTTGAAGAAGAGTAAATAGTTCTCTGTCTGTAGAATGGGTGGAAGGCTATTATATACAAAAGACTATTTACAATTAGACAAAAAGACTAGTTAATTATAAAGAAAAACATCTAGAGAATTTAGAATATTGTATTAAAGTACTTTATTTCAGTGCTTACAGTTGAAAATCAATCTGAAGTCGTCTAATATGCTAGAAATGATACAATAGGTTATAATTGTTGTAGGAAGTATCTAAGTGACAGCCATTTATTAACTTAATAAGAATACTATTGGGACATGGATTATGTCATGTTTTTATAGATGGATTATTCCATTAAAGTAGTATGGTATATAGTACATGCCTTTATTTGACCATTGTTAACTTGGATATTGCACCATAGAAAACAAGTTATGGTGTATGTCTACCACTTCTGATGGCTGTATAGATAATACTTGCTCATTTTATGTTATGAGAACGTGAATTGTGATTAAAGATTAAAGTAGTGTGTCCTTTTTCAGAATAATGCTCCATCACAGGAAGAAAGGAAAGCTTTATTTGAAGCCAGTCTAGGAGAACGGAAGATAACTTTTGAAAGGAGTGATGATCCTCAGTTGTTTCGAGATAAAATTGAAGCGTCATATCCAAAACTGAAAGGTTGTGGAGGATGGGAATTGTTAAGAACAAATGGAGGGTCAAGGTCTAATTTGTCAGTCATTAAACCTGGAAAAAATGGATATTCTGTAGAATATTTAACTACGAGTTATCTTGGCCAGGCTATATGCTTCATCAGACCAATTCAAGAGAATCTCAATATGGATCAAATTGAATTCAGTGATGAGGTACAAATTTTTGTGATTCTCCACATTGTGACAAATTGCATTGTTTTTACATTCACAATATTTTTAGTTTCACTCACAGACTAAGATGCAATTTCGACTTTTATAAAACTTTTTATAGTGACATATCTGTAACACTACAGATAACAGAATATCAGCATAGTTGATAGACCTTTATTGAGAGCATGAAATAGGCATACTCCGGGAGGAGCGCCATTCCAAGTCTTCTGAAACTAACAGTAAACTCTGTCTTATATAGCATACAATCAATTAAGAAAAATGATACACGAGCGATGTACAAATTTGGTATTGTTTATTTATGAGATTATAGTATCTCTAACTGCACTGCATATTTCCTTTGAATAAATAATATGTTTAATGAGATCGTGCCTTTTATCAAAACGAGCAGAGGCCATTTGTGTGTAGTCTGTAAATACCGGTAACATATTGAACACATTAAAGCCCCAATCTTTATTCTGGTCAACAAATTGTACTATTTTACAATATTCCAATTAATAAATGATACAAATTTTATCCTAACCCATCTAATTTTAAAATTTGAAAAATTCTACTACATGCTGTAACATGATTTGAAAAGCCTTGCGTAAGCACTTTCAAATGCAACTTGGATTTAAACATATTTTCGAACCCTCTGGACAAGTAAGATAGGATGTCATGGATTATTTACACAACAGGTTACACAACTTAAACATCTAGTAGTTAGAATAAGGCTAATATTTTTTATTGACCTGTCAAGCCAGCAAGAGGATATTGTCCCTTTAAATGTTTAATAAGTCTGTGCCTTAGACGAAATTGTGTAGAGATGAACACGTCAATATCATTAATAATCAAAACCAGCACAGGTCAGAAAGTTCTATCTATATATGTAGTGAATTGATTGTTTTAATTGATACCCAGGTGCATTTCATTGTATAATGTGAGAAGTGCTCAGCAAGGGTAAGACATGTTTTTGTTAGTTAGTTTACATAATGTCTTGTTTACCTTAAGGAGACCATTCAAGAAAAATGTAAGACATGTGGGAAAGAGATTCCTTTAGTAAAGTTAAGGGAGCATGTTGAAATTTGCCAAGAAAATGAGGTAGGCTACTAAATATTGGATACTATTTTTGTCCCCAGCCTTTCAAAGAAAGCAGGGAACTATTAAAATGGGTTTGTCCGTCTGTCTGTCCGTCACACTTTTGGGGATACAATAACTCTTTTTCTAATTGAGCTAGAATGTTCAACCGTTGTGTAGGTAATTATTACATCAATGCCTTGATGGAGTTCGAAGATGAGCATTTTCTGCTTAGGGTAAGCAGAGATAAACAATTTGATAGGATTATGCTTCGGGACACGATATCTTTAGTTCTAATTAGGTGAGAGTGATGAAACTTGGTATATAGTTTCATTACATCAATACCTTGACTAAGTTCGATAATGAGTATTTTCTGCTTAGGGTAAGTAGGGTGCTAAGCAATTTAATTGGCCTAGACTTTGGAATACAATAACTTTCTTCTAATTGTGTTAAAATGTTCAAACTTGGTGTATTTATTAGATAAATGCCTTGATGGAGTTCGAAGATGATCATTTTGTGCGTAGGGTAAGCAGAGATAAGCAATTTGATTGGCTGATGCTTTGGGACATGGTAACTTGGGTTATAATGAAGTGAAAGTGAAGCTAAGCAGATTCGAGCTACATGTAATCCATTTCATTGGTCGATGCTTTTGGTTCAGATTATCTTGATTCTTTCTGATAGAGAGTGCTGAAACTTAGTGCATAGTTTGATTGCTCAATACTTTTGAAAAAAATAAATGTGTGATTAATTAATATGTGTCATCTAGTTATTTTGGGATTTAGATGGGGTACATAAGCCTCACTGTTGGCTTGTCCTGTATGTTTTCAATCAAGGGAGGGGATTGTCAAGAATTGCAATGATTGTAAGAGCATTATAATTTTCATTTGTACATTTTCTATCATAAGTTAAATATGACAGCTTTGATGATTATGAGTTTTGTTTGTAAGTGTCTCTTGTTAAACTTCTTATTTCAGAATGATGATGACCTATTGCCAGTTGTAATGAAGAAAAGGAAAATCCAACCTATATGTTCTTTTATGTGTGTTAATGTAGGTATTTTGTTTGTTTCAAAGTCTCAAGTAACATGTTACAATTAAAAAAAAACTGAAAAAAATATTACAGTTTGTCATAAACTTTTACCTAAGTTAATATTTTCAATTGTCTTTTTGTCAAAGAAAATATTTACCTAATGCAAATGAATATGAACATGTGATTGTGATTGAAAACATTCTGCTTTGCTCTTACATGCTTGACATTAAAAGTCATTCATTGTTGACTAATACTATAGCTCAATTATAGTTCATCTAAACACAGGAGTAAGATTCGTCATTGGGGATCACCTGTCCAGGGTGAATTGCCTTGTCGCTTAACAAAATATTTATATATGATGAATTGTTATTCTGATGGCTTTAATTCAACTTTACTCAAAGCAGGAAAGAGCAGATTTAGCAGGAATTGAAGAAACAATAGACAAGTAAACATTATTTAAAGCTCTGTAAAGTGTATTTGATTTCTGGGAATGACTAAAAAAGTTTTGGTTAAAACTTAAAGTGAATAAATAAAAAATATTCATATTGCCTACGAAATAGTGAATGAAAATGTAATATTTACATTGTTTTAGAAAGCACTATTTACCAGTAGTCAATACAGAAAAATTACCAACAAAGCCTAAAACTTTGGATATTGGGTTCAGTAGCAAAGTATTGTAATTATTAATAGAGTATTTGTTGTTTTAATTAACTTTTGAACAGTCTGTAATCAAATTCACTTTCAATATATTTGGTTATTTCAGTGTTGTCTACCTTATGTTCGTTTATTCATTATTTCATTTCTTTTTTATTGATAGAATGTTCTTTAACTTATGACCAAAATAAGGTTATAAATGTTCATTTTACTGAAGTAGATATGTTAGAATTTTTTTTTATGTTCATGACATATTCATTACTAATGCTGTATTTACTTTTTGTACGCCCACATTGAAATGTGGTCGTATATTGTCATCGCCCCTGTTTGTTGGTCCGGCATCCATAATTTCTTGTTGACACTCTAAAGGCTAAAGTTGATATCCGATCGAATTTAAATTGATATACAGTGTTTAAGGTCATCAGACAACAAACTTTATTTATTTTCAAAGATTTCTGATAATTACTATCAGAGTTATGGCCCTTAACCACTTTAAAAAATCTTGTTGGTGCTCTTGAGACTAAAGTTAATTGACTTTAATTTATAGACAGTGTTTAAGGGCAATAGTCGGCAATACGTAATCATTTGGATTGACTTTAGATTGATTCACAGAGTTGTAGGTCGAAGGTCTTGAGACGAACAAGTATATTGATTTTCAACAACTTTTGATAACTTTAACAGCTAAATCCATGATATTAAGTATTTTGTATACTCAACGTAAGCATGGGCCAAACAAATTCTAATGATTTCCTGATAATTACATAATGAGTTTTAACTCTTAATCAGATTTTAGTGTATTATAAATGTTTCATTCACTACAAAAGTAAAAATTTGCGACAACTATTGTTGAAAGCCTGGAAAATAAAGCTGCTTTGTGCGTATGTTTCATTGCCTGGTAACCTATCTTTTGAGATTATCATTGTTTGCATAGGCGTAGGAGCTCGATGAAAGTTAGGGGGGCAGAACCCTAAATGCCCGAAAAATTTTCGGGTTTAAAGACAGCAACGATCTTGTATCCCCCCCAAGCAAATTTTGGAATATTTGAAGGCTGCAAACACGTTTTCCAGTTATTGCAGCCGGCGAACAAAGCAACTTCAAAGTGGTCTAATATAGCCTAATTAAGGTGGCTGACTCGAATTCCAATCAATCGTTTACTGTCCTCGTAGACTTGGCCGTTAGCAGAAAATTTTGAAAATTTAACTGTAACAAACGCGTTTTCCTGCTATTTTAGCCGGTGAACAAAGAAACCCCAAAGTGGTTGAATATAACCTTATTTAGGTGGCTTACTCGAATTCTAATCAATCGTTCACAGTTCACGAAGGCGGGACCTTTAGGAGAAAGTTTTGAAAATGTAACTGTTGCAAACGCGTTTTCCTGCTATTCCAGTCTGTGAATACAGCAACTTCAATTTGGTCCAGTATAGCCTGCATGGCTGACCCGAATTCCAAACAAACAACAAATCAATCGTCGTGCGATATGAAAAGTTTAATAACCGAAATGCGTTTTCTGCTATTCTAGCCCGTGTTAACAACTCCAAAAATATTCAATGGATTTGTAACCGAAAATCTACTCTGAATTCCAACCATACAACCAGACTGTTGCATCTGTATTGAGAGGGATATTCGGTCTCCCGTCCGATCAGGCAGGTTTCCCCCGAGTTCTTCGGTTTCTTCCCGCACGATCTGTGCCAAGGGCCAAATTGGAAATAGGCCTCAGGCCTAGTTTGCTACCCTTGTAAAATGACGCGATTATTATTATTATTCACAAATATTAATCGATGCCCGATAAATGTCGCACAAAGTCGAGTGGCTCCAGACAAAAAGTTTTAATCCATAGTCAACTCAGTACAAATTCGCTATATTCAATTACAAGACAAGTAAATTTAGTGTTTTATTAGGGCTCGATGACAGTTAGGGAAGCAAAACTAGAAATGCCCGAAAATTTCAGGTTTATAAACAGCGGCGCCTGTTTTCTTTGACGCGTTTTACTGATAGTTTTCTCTGCCGTTTGCTGGCTCGATGCCCGTTTTTCGGGCAATACCGGTTTTTTTTGGCATACCTATTAAAAAGAGCTTCGGACATTTTTTCGGGCCCCCCCCCCCCCCGTCTCCTACGCCTATGATTGTTTGTACTAACCTTTAAACATGTGGCAGACAAAAACTTTTTCAAAAAATAAATTTGTAGATGCAAGATTTAAAAGTCTTTGAAAGGATATAATAGTTATCATTGTTATGGTTCAAAGGAGAGATAACTTATATTATATCACACGCAGCAGTAAACAATCTTTGGCCACATTTAATAAATATTTTGAGTGGGTAAAATTACATTCTGAAACAAATTTCAATGTTTGCATTTTGGTAATTTTCTAGGATAATGCTTGTAAAGGAACATGTAAAGAACTGTCAGAATTTCCCTATTTTGTCATGTTACAATGCCAATAAACACAGTGTAATGTAATATTTAGATATACATCATTCATAATTGGCCACTTTAAATGCTACCGATTTTGTGCCCCTATCAATTTTTGAGGAGTTTGAATGGCAGTTTAGACAAGCAAACATTGTTGTTTATCCCTGAATTACTAAATATACAACATACTTATATTTCTTTATTTTTTTCTAAAATGTTATGAAGTGAGAGATAACCAGAGGACCCGTCAAAAACTCTGTGAGGATGGACAGGCGACCCAACTCTTTGTCACGTACAATGTACAACCAAAACCACGCCAGTTGACTCAATGACAGGCTTTATGATTCAGAGCGCACATGCTAATCATTCGGCCATCCACGACCACCCCACCTTATGAAGAAGAAGCATGGTTGTCTGCAGTGTAATGTATTGTAAACTATAATTTTTGTTTACACATCTGATCTATTTTGTAGGTTATCCTGCCCAGTATGTCTGCAAGATTTTGATAAGACCGTTATAGAGAGTCATGCTGCTGTATGCGGCGATGATCGAAATAAGAATGACGTAAATGACAAAATTGTAGAAAGGTAATATAATTTATTATATTTAAATATGGAATTATTGTAGTTTTCAGAAACATTCTTTTTCTCCAGTCAATCTTTTAAGGGTCTTTTATGTCTCAATATTCTCAGGCAACCTTTGAATAATTTTATGCTTTATTTTACAGTCCTGCTATTAAAGAAAGTGATGCTGACTCGCATCGAAATCAGTGTATTAAAGAAACTTTAGAGGAAATGTAAGGATTTACAAACTTTGTAGCTTTATGCACAACATAATTTGATCATGGTTTGTAAAAAAAAAAACATTATTTTACAACCAAAAATTCTGTCATTGTAAACAAGTCATAATGTTTCAACGGTAATATTTTGTGATTGTTAAAAGTAAATGCATGTTTTTAAATTGCATTTCAAGTTTAAATAATATTGAAAAAGCCTACACATTTCAGTCTGTTCAAATGGTACTTTCTCTCTTTTTGAACTGTCCAAATGAGAAAATCTGTAATTTCGATGTATGCGAGTGTTATGTGTATTAAAGGAGCTAAAAGTCGCTAATATCAGGGACCTAGAAATTGACACAAATTTTTCACACAAACATAATAATATATGAATGTATATAAACTGATTTACATTTCAAATCGGTTATGTACGGTGAAACACATTATGGTAGATTATTTGTGTACCAATGGTAAAATGTTTATATTGTCTGAAATATTGGATATTAGAAGCCCATCTTTTCCCGCTAAGATTACATCAATAATTTGTGTTTTCAACGTGCAAGACTTTGGATGATATTCAGTTAGAGACTTAAGATAGTTTAAAGCAATGATAAATATCATGTTAATATTTAACATGTTTACTTTCAGGTCACAAATTTCAAATCCAGAGATAATTCTCCATTGTTATACATCAAAGTTCATGAGGGGTCGACAGCTTAATGTCCAAGAAGAATCATCCGAGACAAAGGGAAAAACTTTCGACATATTTATTTCTCGTGATAACATTTTAGAAGATGCATTATCCGAACTAAATAGGGATGAAGATATGAGCTACCCCCTTGAGGTAACCTTCATTGGTGAAGAGGCTCTGGATTTGGGAGGTCCACGGAGGGAATTTCTTACATGTTCTTTAAATTTAATAAATGAAAAGTTCGTAAAAGACGGTTTGCTGGCAACAGAGGACGTCTTAGGAAAAGAGACATACCTTAAATGTATGAAGGGAAACACTTATTACACAATGGGATTACTGGTTGGTAGGTATTAAATAACAGATTTGAGGTGATAAAATAAATGAAATAGGGTTTAACGTCCTATTCTTTTGCACCTAACCTGGGCTAATGGAAGACAGGCATACGCCATACAGTGTGCTATGAGGGAAATTTTGCCTGGGCAGCGGCGCTACCGCCTACTCTTATATTGAATTCCAACTGCTAAGGGATCTTTTACGTGCACTCCAATGTGTACAAGGGACTCGGTTTTTTTCCCATCCAAACGACTAGCCAGCTGTCCTTGTCAGGCCCTCCTGCATCACTGACAAGGGGAAATCCCGCCAGAAAATCGAGATGAACTTTTTCGGCAAATGCAGGGATGGAACACTAGGCCTCAAGGCTAGCAAACCAGCGCCTTATCCACTTAGCCACAGGTTTTTATAGTTCATTGTTTCAACATATTTTTTTCTATAGCAAAAAATCCTTTTTAATGTTATAGGTGCATCACTATTACAAGGAGGACCTGCTCCTGCTATGTTTAGAAATCCACAAAAGACTCTCCTCTATCCATCTAACCAAGCAGAAAATAAATTCACAGAAGGATTGGACAAATTTGGTTTGATACAGGTTTGTTTATGCCTTGAATTGGTGATCAAAATTTAATGATTTAAATTCAGGGATACTTGCACCAAATATTTATTAGAAATAAAATTAAAGTCATTAAATTTTCATATTCATAAAGTTTCTTAGGCTTCATCAATACCTTTAAGTCTGAGCCCAATGAAGTACATGTATGATTTGACCGCGTTGGCCTACGCTTAAGCACCTAACCTGGGCTAATTGAAGACGGGCATACGCCATACAGTGTGCTATGAGGGAAATTTTTGCCCGGGCAGCGGCGCTACGGCCTACTCTTATATCGAATTCCAACTGCCAATAGATCTTTTACGTGCACTCCAATGTGTACACGGGACCTCGGTTTTTCGTCCCATCCGAACGACTAGGCAGCTGTCCTTGTCACGCCCTCCAACTGCATCACTGACAAGGGGAAATCACGCCGGAAAATCGAGATGAACTTTCTCGGCCTATGCAGGGATCGAACACTCGACCTCCAGGCTAGCGAACCAGCGCCTTATCCACTTAGCCACCGTGATCACCGTCACAATTAGCAACCTCATATAATAACATTAGAAACAAGCAAGATTTTTGGAAACAACGATTCCGTTCAAATAAAAAATAATGACCACATTCAATATTCGATTATATTTTTAATTTCTCACCTATTTTGTATTGAGGAAATTATTTTTTTTTAGCTTTGTACAGCAAAGAGAGAAATCCTTAACCTCTTCAATGTTACTTGCCGAAAAGATGATACATTAACTTATCAAAAGCTTGTGAAGCTACTCAAGACAAAATTTTCCGATGAAGGATCAAATACTAGAATCCAAGAAAACTCAGTTTACCGATCATTTCTCGACTACTTAAAGGAAGTGGCAGGTAATATTACTAAGAGCTTATACCAGAAGTTTATTAAAATGAATAATTGTCAGTGGTAACTTACTACAACATACTTTATTTAAAGTAATTATACTTTTTTTCCAATAAGTGTCAAAGTCATACTTTATTTATACTTGTACGTTTTTGGCAGGATTGAACATTGAACAATAAAGTTCATGTGATTAAAATGATACAGGATGATGTGAATGCAATAATTGCGGATACTTACTAAATGGTTGAATTTGGTGTATGTTATTATGTAATACCTTAAATAGCAATAATAAGCATGTTAATGAAATAATGTCTGCAATACTTTACTAAAATTTTGCCGCTGTATCAACATACTTCCAGAGTTTTATAATATGTTTTGGAAAGTTTTTTGTCCAGAAAACTTGGCATAATCCTTATATTTTTGTATAGGGTCTAGTTATTAAGGATTTTCATAAAACTTGGTATGCATATGGTATTGGTCAGGGTCATATAACAATTTTCCAATTTTATCATTCAGTTCCAGCGTTCATGATTTTTAGAATTTGATCCACTCAATTAGTTACCTTACAATACAGCATCGACTGCTGACCTGAGAGTATGTGCTGGAGGTCACATTGGATTTATGTCCATCGCCTCGTAAAAGCAGGGACTATTATTATGGGACACAATAACTTTCCCACTAATTGAGTTAAAACTTGGTGTAGGCGTTTATTAAGTCAATGCCTTGATGGAGTCCGAAGATGAGCATTTTCTGCTAAGGGTAAGCAGAGATAAGCAATTTGATTGGTTGATGCTTTTGGGGACGATAGCTTATTATCATTAAGTGAAATTGATGAAACTTTGGGTATAGGTTCATTATATCCTTACCTTGACTAAGTTCGATGATAATAATATTATGCTTAGTCTAAGGAGCGATAAGCAACTTGATTGGTCAAGACTTTAGAACATATCAACTCTGCTTTTAATTGAGGTAGAATGTTGAACTTGATGTAGATGTTCATTAGGTAAATGTCTTTACTGATTCAATGATTGACATTTAGAGCTAATGCTAAGCAGAGTTAAGCAATTTCATTGGTCGATGCTTTAGGACAAGATAACTTTGTATAGTTGATAATCAGTTTGATTGATTGATACTTTTGAAAAAAATAAATGATATTTGTCATCTATTTATTTTGGGATTTCGTTGGGGAACATGTTAAACAACAAAGCCATTATATATTAGTCTTAGTGGCATAAAATTAAACTGTGTTTGTAAATCAGTACTAATTAAGCCAATGTTTTGTCTTTTCTAGCTCACAGACGAGGAAATATAACCTTAGAAAAAGTTCTTCAGTTCATCACAGGAACATGTGAAGTTCCTGTGCTGGGATTCAAGTTTCCCCCAACAATCTGTTTTGTTGATAGCGACACATGGATACCTACGAGTAGTACATGTCTGTGTAAACTTTTTCTATCTAAATCAAAACGTGACTTAACACAAGAGCAAATATTTAATGGATTCGATTATGCTTTTGCGAATGACTATTTTGGAATTGTGTAGATTACCATAACGAAATTATCATATCTCTTAACCATAAATATTTATAGTATTTTATATTTATAACGAAATTATCATATCCCTTAACCATAAATATTTATAGTTAATTGGGTTTTATACACTCATATTGAAATGCGGTTGTATATTGTTGTCCTGTCCGTCTGTTGGTCGGTGCTTGTGGACGCTCTAGAGGCTAAAGTTAATATCTGATTGACTTTAAATTTCTACACAATGTTTAAAGCTGAACTCTGATTGCCACTGTTTTCGTACCCCGTACAGTCGCCATACTTCTTCTACAAAATGAAAACAAATATGGCGATTATGTACGGTGATATTTTTTTTATTTAATTCTTTCTGTAGTCTTATAATCGGAGTTCAGCTTTAAGGTCATGAGACGAAAAAGTCTATTGATTTCTGATAATTACTGCCAAAGTTACAGCCATTGATCACTTTGAAATATCTTGTGGTTGTTCTAAGGGCTTAAGTTATATTAATATCTGATTGACTTCAGATTTATACACAATGTTTAAAGTCGTGAGATGAAGAAGCCTATTGACTTTTACCGATTTCCTAAAGTTATGGCCCTTGATCACTTCAGAACGTCATGTGGATGCTCTGGAGGCTAAGTTATCTTCCGATTGACTCTAGATCGATTGACTCTAGATTGATACACAGGGTTTAAGGTCATGAGACAAACAAGTATATTGAACTTTAATGAATTTTGATAACTGAACAGCTAAATCCATGATATTAAATGTTTCGTATACTAAACATTAGCATGGGGCAGACTTTTATGAAAGTCAAACAAATTCTAAAGATTATCTGTTAATTACTTAATGAGTGGCTACTCTTAGTGTATTACCAACAAAAGTAAAAAGATGAGACAACTCTTGTTGACTGCTGTAGGCGTATGATTCTTTGCCTGGCAAACTGTCTTGTAAAAAACTACAGGCAAATGTTTTTTGTATACTTATAAAATTAAGGAATCAAAATGTTTTATTTTTTTGCAGTGAACTCACACAAACTTTGTGTTTTTTAAATTTTGCAGTATGTTTATGATGCAAATTTTTTTTTTTATATATTTGTAAAGTGGAATGGAAATATTTTATTTGGTATTACATGTATATTTTTATAGAAATTAAGTCAGGGGGGGCTATTCAATTTTTTTTTTGAGAATGATATAATACATTACCTGTTATATACTAATTTAATTGAAAGAGTATTAAATTCTGAAGTAAACATATCCATTTTATTAAATTTGAAAAAGGTGGGGGATTTTGTCAGCACCAATGTCCTATGTTGGTCTGAAGAGAATTGTTGTATTAAGTTTCCTTGGCAGAAAATTTAAAGATCCCAGTCAGTTGAAAATCGAAATAAGATTCAGCTGTAATGGCACTGTCAGAGAATAACTGTCCCAATAAACATTGTTGGTGACAAACACAACTTTCCCATACCACTGCACGTCGTCAGTAATGTGAAACCATGCAAGGTCTTTGTCTAGAGTAAAGATCAAAAGAAATTACCAAATGTGTGATGCAATTATATACCATATTTTAAATGACAAATAAAGAAAAGAATTCAATTAGATATTCAAAATCTGTTATAATACTTTTATTCACTATAGACTGTCGTCTGTATAGGGAAAATGTGCTTAGAAATCGATTTATGTTGCCCCCCCCCCCCCCCTGGGGTCTAAAAAATTTTGCCATTTTCTTATAGTACAAGGTTTCTAGTGATGGAAAATCCATATTCCCACCTTCAGATAATGCCAGTTTTTAAAATATTACCGATTTACCCAGGGTCTCCGTCAGTTTATCAGGCATGTCTAACATGACTTTGACGTCGTGATTTTGGGTGATAGAATTACTGCAGGTGAATGATTTTTTTTGGTGTTTACTGCCAACATGCATAGCAACATTTGAAAAAAAAATTCCCCCCTTGGAAACCCACCCTATCCCCAAACAAAGAACGAAAACAAATTTAAAACATTATTCTAATATTTAATTACTAGTATTAAAGGTTTAAATATATATAAATTAGGCCTGTGTATTGCAATTTACAACAACATTTCAATCAATATTTTTTTTAAAATACAGAAAACATCTTTTTAATTTTTAATAACTGTTATATCAATAATTTATTTAAATCTTGCTGTAACAGTTGTGCAATAATTAATGCTTGAAATAAATGGAGTTTAACAATAATAAAGGACACAACCAATGTACAGAAATAACAAATTATTACAGGTAATTTGAAATATCTTATAACTTTGCCATTCGCAGAATTTCTTTGTGGAAAATAATTATTTTTCTAATCACATCAGATCTTCACAAAATATCAAAGGTTGTCTCATATGCAGACATCTCAGAAGAGCTGAAAAATATAAGTTCATAGTTACTACACGTACAAGGAAATCTCATGTTTGGTGATATTTCCACTTGAGATGTTTCGGTCGATGGTCGATTAAGTAAAACAAACATATTAATACACTTTAAACTTATCATATCAAAAACCAGTCTTGACCGCGCAAAAGTGCTAGTAAAAAATGTTCACACATTCTTAGAACGGATGGACTTTGTTTTAGTGCATTTGAACAGTACAATCTGGTCATTTTGTGCCAATAACTTGCCATCAAAGATACCGGCACTACTTATACTATAGAGTGAATCGGCCACTCCAAAACCTTGTCATTGAGGTCACTGATAATGGGATGCGAACTGATGACAGACCTTTTTTTAACCACCCACTTGGCTATATAAATCCCTTCCCACCCACTAGTTGTCTTTGATATAAAATAGATATATAACAAGCCACAAGGACACAACAACTACTACAAGTATGAAATAAACTTACCCTGACGACCTAACTTTGGGTTTTCTTGTCAGGAATCGAACATAATCCTTGTAGCACCGTAGATGGTACCTAACTTCAATAGCAACATAGCCTGTGTCTCTGATGTGCCTGAGAATGGTTTCATCTGCTTTCATAACTGCTGCTTCTCTAACTCGACCTAAAAGATATGGACAATTGTAAATATTATGGATACCATAAACCAACTAGAAGTAGACTACATATTCAATTTTCACCCGTCCACATGCGAAATAATTGGTTGAGAGATTGAACAGCGACTGTTTATTTATCGCCAAAGTCTGGCCCCCAACCCCCCAAAAAAACAAAATTTGTCTACCTACCTACCCATACCTTATCACCATGAGTCGGGTTTGGGCAAACGGAAATATTTTTAACCCTGGCCTGGGAGTACTTGCGATGCAGAGGTAAATACATAACCCTGCATGTTTGGATAGGCTACTCCCCCACCTTGTCACTGAGATCGCAGAGAAAGAGAGTCGAACCCTCGACTCTATTGATGGCAGATTGATAGATAACACCTATCAGCCACCTGACCACTATCCGCAATAAACGCCTTTTACGACACGCTGAGGAGGGGCGATGGACCTATTCCACAATTTTAATCACAACATTGAACAAATAATAAAAAATTACCTTCATCTTAAGTTTCTGCTAAAATCAGCTTATCAGAGACCGTCTTTTTTTGACACCTGTAGAACAGAGGTACTTTCTTGCAGATAATGCAAACAGGAGGCAAGACATGCCCTCGCAGGTTGACAGCTTGGGTGGTTGAAGATTTAGTTGCGGCTGATCACAAACCTTGTGACCTAGATGTGGATTGACTCTTATCACTGTTTGCTTATTATTACCAGGCTGTAATGCAACTCTTTTAGTAACGTAGCTCGATCAATCTTTGTTCTGTCTGTTGTGAATCTCGAATAACACTTGGAATGATAGCCATAAACTGGTAGTGCACCATCTTTTTCCCCTATAAATACAAACATACTCCTAATATTATTGCACACATACACAAAATAAGCAAATTAGAACCTGAGACTGAGAAGAATTTAGGTGGCAACAAATATCCATCATAAAAATTACTTTTCTTTTATGAAAAGTAAGACACTGCCACATGTTTGCACTTGCTTTGTGAAAAGACACTTAAACAATCTCGGGTTAATAAAATAAAACCAAAGGCTAGCGTGAATGCTATCGATTTTAAAACAAACCTAATCTACTCTATGAACTAACGAGACTATACAATATGAATTGAATGAATGTCATCAAACATTATTATTAGGCCTATTATTTATCGTAACAACTTGCACACAGCAATGACATCAAACAAGAAATATTATATATGGACGTTAGCTCTCGTTGCATTGTACAGTCCCGAGCATTTTTGAGGAGTACAGGTGTCTATAAAATGTAATCCGCCTACCACCAAGAATTTAATTTAAAATGTAAACAACAAAAAATTGTGTTTCTCAGAAAAATAAAATGGCGACTTGTAGTCGTACTTTCAATTTTAGTTTGATTTAGTTGATAAACTTACCCTCAAATACATCTTTATACTGTTGGCACACTTTTAGCTCGTTTTCATCAAGATTAGCCAATTCTTTATCACCTCATACAACCTTATTTCAACTCTTATCTGTAAATTTATTCAGCTTTCCTCAGTCTTTGTCTATGAGGTGAACAAGACACTTCATGGTCTCAAAGTAAACACTACAGCTCAGACTCGCCTTTTGACCTGTGAACTTGAGGTCAAATTGGCGCAATATTATTTGGAGTGGTTTCGATTGGTTGTTTGGCTAATTGATATGCATCAGATGTAAGAGTGGTTGATAAACTCCATGACGCGAACAGAAAGTAATTCAAAAACTTGAGAGGACTAGTTTATAAAAACTGGCACATTCTAGAAGCGGGAATAAAGCTTCCTATCCTTATTTTATTCACATATTACTAATGTGTGAATTACAACTAGACCCAGTGTATAGATTTTTTTTGAAACGATAGCTATTGACAGACGACAGTCTACTATATATAGTGTCTTAAAATTACACTCTGGCAAATTGACTTCCTGTTAGAAATGTTCTACCACTGTCCTGTAACCAAAATATAGCAGAAAGCCAATACCTTCAATCAAATGATAAAATTCTAATGATTCCTAATTACAACTTGAAATCTTTCGGTGCGCGATCTTTTAAATACACTACTGCAGTATATTGGAACAATTTTTCTATCCACCTCAAAAAATGACCATCCTTAGCGACATTCAAAGCCTTATTGAAGACATATTTATTTAAACGTTATGTTTAGTGGTGCCTTGGTATTGAACTTTTATTGTACAGAACTGAATCACAAGTGCTATGAGCATACTGTGTGTGGACTACCGCTACATAAATGACATTATTATTATTATTTGAGTTGTAATTTACTGGTGTTCACGTAAAACAGTCACTAACTCAATGAAATGGTCAATTCCATAATTTTCCGAATGACTTGATAGAATTGAATTCAAAGTTTCAACATCTTGATTTGGTGCATAATCCAATTCTTCAACATAAACTTGATCACAGTCTATGCTTACAGGGCCATCAAAATCTATTCCATAATTATCCAGTTCATCCTGAAAATAAGACATGACTGATATATTCTCCTTATTATATGTAAGTTTACTGACAAACGAATAACTGAACAGGGTAATAACTTGTGAATGAAACATCCAGAATGCATTAAATCAAAAATATTCATCCCCCACTGCCCTAAAGCTTCCTCAGGGTTTGAGAATTATTCTTGCAAAATTTAGAACTGTATTTTCTTAAACCAGTTAATCTATAAATCCTCCATACCAGAAGAGGCTAAGTGGATAAGACGGTGGCTCGCTAGCCCAGAGGTCACATGTTTGATCCCTGCTTTAGCCAAGAAAGTGCATTAGGATTTTCCGACATGGTTTTGTCTTGTCAGTAGTGCAGGACGGAGGGCCAAACAAGGACAGATGTCTAGTTGTTTGGATGGGACCAAAAGCCAATGTCCGCGCAATATTTTCCTCATAACACACTGATTGGTCTATGCCGGTCTTCATTAGCTCAGTCAGGAGCAGATCAGTTGGACGATAAACCCAATTTCATGTCATTTCTACATACCAATATTTATGGCCTTTCCATGCAAGGGTTCATTGATCAAAACCCCATCCTTTCTGTCCAATGGTTGATAGTATTCACGAAAATGAAGAGGAACCCATTTTCAAAGCTTTGTAATATGATTTGTCAAAAAATACTCTGAACTGGGGCTAATCACTTCAAAATCTACCTCACCTAATATCAGACAGAAATTTTAAAACAATTGTGAAATGACATTTGATACAGTAACACATAATACCAACCTGATTCTGACATGAAACTGGGTCCATCATCTGTCCTTGGATCCATAATTGCAAAGGTGTTTTATTCCTCTCGGTACGTAGAGGTCTTCGCATAAGGGCATGCCGTAACTGATCCAAATGATCTTGAATTCGTCCTTTGAATGTTAAATGCAGAGCATACATGTGTAGATCATTATCAATATTCAGAATATTATTATCTTCCATATAATTAAATAGCTGATAAAAAAATGATGAGCAACCGGTCCAAATTTCCCTCCATAATCTTTCTATCCTAAAAATTCAAAAAAGCACTTTCATTAATATATGTCATGTTGTGAGTTAGACATATATACTTTTTAAACAGCTTTTATAGCTCACTTGGACTGGCAGTAAAAGTGACAGGGCATTTACAGCTCCCCACTAAATATTGAGGAGAATAAATAGTGCAGTGACACATTTTACACTGCTTCGATCACCTGATATCTATACTAGATTGCTATTTTTAGCATGCTTAATTGTGTAAATCAACTTTTGTAACTTATTTTCCTCAATAATGGGTAAATTGGTAAAAAATATTGTGAAAAGCACTATAGGAAGCTATTAATTTCTTGTCAACTTTAATCTATCTGAGTCAAATAAGTGGTAGATGCCTCTTCATGGGGGCTCAGTGAGTAGGCGACTGGCTCAATAATCTGGTCATGGGTTCAATTCCAGTGTTCGATTTGTCAGTTGCTCATAACAAGGCGAGTGATTTGATGTTCGGACGTGTCAAAAAATTGAGACTTGTTCCAATTGGCAGTGCACTTAAAAGATTCACTGACAGCTGGAAATCAAACTGAATACTGGGAATAGTTAACTTTAACGCACACAGCATTCTATATACCCGCTTTATTTATATCGACAGTTAGCCTACCTCTGATTATGCACACTTCTGCCTGCAATGAAGCTTCCAACTCCTTTGTTGACTAGCATGAATTCAGCTACTTTGACATTCTCACCGCCTTTATCAGAGCGTACCCTCTCTGGTAAACCCCATTCTTCAACAGCTGACGTGAAAGCTTCCAACACTGATTCAGCTTTATTATTTGTGTTCACAACAAGAAATACTGGCAATCTGGAATACCCATCAATCCCACCATGAATGATGAACTTCCACCTGCAAAATAAAATATTAAAATGAAATGGGGTTTAACTTCCTTCTGTTTTGCTCCGAACTGGCACTATGGCCTACTCTTAATAAATTTCAACTGTCAAGGGATCTTTTAGGTGCATGCCAATGTTGATGTAAAAGATACCTTGAAAGTTGGAATTGTCAGGCCCTCCATCCTGCATCACTGACAAGTGGGAACCACGCCGGAAAATCTGGATGAACTTTCTCGGCAAATGCAGGGAGAAACACCAGACATCAAGGCTAGCATGCCACCGTCTTACGGCACTGCCACCGTGATCCCAATAAAATATAAAGACTACTGTAACATTTCATAGAACAATGTCAGGATAAATAAAAATATTACTTGTCAATATAAGCTTACTACAGTTGGTTTATAAAAAAAATATTTTTGAAAAATCATATTTTTTCAGTTGTATTTCAACATGTTTCTCAAGCCCAATTTTATAATCACAATTCATTTAATTGCTTAAAAGTAACATACACTACTTTGTAATGTGGGAAACATGAATGCAAAAGGGAGGTTAAAAATGAAATCAATTTAGATAAACTTGTCCCTTTGGGCCATCACTAAATTTCTGATATTGACAACTCATAAATAACACTGAGTAATAATACCAGTACTTCTTACCGTATCAGTTTATGATTCCCATCTATATGCCATAAAGCCCTTGGAGCTCTGACATTATAAGATCTCCTCTGAATACGTCGGACGTTGAAAAATATACGCCTAAACAGTACACCCTCTGGATCAACGGACCGAAGACTGTCTTGAACTCGATATCTTTGGATTTTATGTCCTTTATCACGTAAAATGGCTGTAACTGTCCTATATCCAGCATCAGGAAATTCATTTTTTACATTCTTTATTAGTTCATTTAATTCGCTATCATCTATTTCACTGTATGAATGTGCAGAAAGTCCATACTTCTGAATATTTCTTTTTACAGTGTTCAAACAAACATTTAATAATTTTGCAATTTCTGTCAATTTGAAGTCACATTGAAGAAGGTCTATGAGAAAGTCTCTAGGGATGTTAAATGCAGGTCTCCCTCTTTTACCAGAAAATTCCAATTCTGGTCTTGACTGTGATTCACTGCAATGAAGGGTTGATAGCTCTTCTTGGAATGCATTTAACCCTAACTTAAAGTTATCTATTACCTCGTCAATAACTGCAGTTTCATCAGAATCACAAATCAGATCCGAGAGCTGGCTTAACATGTGCATTGTAGAGTCTAAATCTGTGATTATATCGTAATTTAATACATAATTTGCTAAAGAGTGCTTAATCTTAATCATTTTTTCGTAAAGCAGACGTTTCATTTGAATCATCAATTCACTGTCCATAATGGACTAAAACTAAGAACGTACCAACGGCAAAAGGTGTTTTCTAAGCGAACAAAGCGGATGTTTTACTTTCGTGTTGTTTATGATCTATAATAGATTGGCTGGGTCAAGGTCATGAACCTATAGTCTGCTTCAGCTTTGTCAGCGTTCACGTTGAATGCATTTCGAGAAATATTTTTGGAGAAATGTTTTTGGAGAAATGTTTTTCAAGATTTGTATTTGGAGATTTGTTGTTCAAGATTTGTTTGTCGTTGTATGTTTTTGATGAAATGTAAATGTTATTTTGATAAAATGTAAATGTAATTTTTATGTTTTCTATAAGAAATTTAATTTTCATATTATAATAAAATTAAATCTAATAAAGATACAACTTGAAAATCTGATATGTCAAATGTCTGATTTGTAAAGCAAATATTGATTTTAAGATACAAATGTTGGTTTTGGTGTACAAATGTTGATTTTGGTGTACAAATGTTGATTTTGGTATACAAATGTCGAAATGCGACAACAAATGAAGAAATAAGAATTAAGGACTAAGAACATTGAATAAAGAGCCGTTTGGTCTTCCATAAAGGCAGGTATTGTGAATGGCTGGTAAAAAACAGAATATCTTTGATTAAATTATATAATTCTGGAGATGTGTAATTGTAGTTTATAGATAGTCTAATTATCGTTTGGGATGAATTATCTCCACTTTTATCAAAAAAGCTTTACATAACACGGTTGTGATTTTTTAGATATGTTCCAATGCGCAACGTTTTATTTAGGAGTAATGTTGTCCCTAAAGGCCCCATTATACGTTGTATCTTTTTAGGTGGAGGCGACAAATTTCAATTCTAGCCATCACATCTCCACTATATACTAGGGGGGTTGGATGGCCGAACGGTTAGCAGCATAAAGCCTGTCATTGAGTCATCTAGCGTGGTTTCGAATCCCTGGCCGTATGTGATAAGGTGTAGGGTCGCCCGTTCAACTTTGTTTATTTTCTCCGGGTCCTCCGGCCCCCCCCCCCTGCTAAAAGAACCCCACGCACAAGCGAATCATTGGAATAAAATTAAACAATATGTTAGTCCCAAAATGTTCATTTTGTCTAATGGTTTGGATTGTTCGTACTCGTTTTTTTTATTAGGATCTTTATATTATAAAAGTACAACTGACATTGCTGGGTAGGTGAATAATTTGGAAATAAATGTCAGGTTGTTCGTGACATAGGGTGAAATCCTAGTTATTATAGACAATCTGTTTAACTCAATAATTGGCCATGTCTGTTCTATATATCACGTGATATAGAATTGGCGGGAATTGATAGGAGAAAACGGAAGCTAGTGATTACACGTTGTAAGTTGTATTTAGTCAGATGAACTGACAGACAACTATTCGGATCAACGATATAGATTTTAAAGCGACTATAATACCTTGAAATGGCTAGCATATTTTCAACGGTCATTCATGTGTCTGAAACATAGATAATTATAATAGTAGTTCAGCAGTGAAGGGCTATTATTATTACAAAGTATTTTTGAAGTTTCTTTACCATTGTAGAGTATTAAACTGTACATTGCCTGGTGTCACCCGGGTTTTCCTCAACATCTTTCAGGATATGCAAATTAAGTCCGCCATTACCGAAATTCAGTTTATTAGCGACAGCTCATAGAATATGCATGGTATCATAACCTACGTGACAATGTGGAAATCCCAGATTCGAGAAATGTTCTCAGGACTTTTCAGCGCGGCGACCCCTTGTAAATGGTAAAGGACCAACGACCCAGTAAGGAACAAAATGAAATGTGGATCCTTTTCGTCCCATCAAAACGACTATACATTATCCACTGCCAGGCCCTGCATCCTGTGCCAATGTAAGGGGAACCACCGCAGATAATCTCGATCAACATTGCCGGTCAACACATGGGTGGAATACGTGACCTCCGGGTTAGTTAGCCAACTTCTTACTCACTGGGCCAACATGGCGTTCATACCTGGTAAAGAACAACATCAATTGGAATTCGAATACACTGCCAGGGCAAAATTTACTTTCCCCCAGTACCCCGGTGAGTGCAGAAAAGTAAGACTTAAAAACCCATTTCGTTTCAGATCTTTACATTTCTTTTCATTCTTGCTGTGTTTTATTAGTTTTATTCAAGATAACCCTGTTACACCAAGATACTTTTTGTTAATTTGCTTTAAACTGTCAAATTAAATTCCACCTAAGTCTCGCATGGTTTCCAATTGTCTAAGTTATTGGGACATACAGCAGTGAAGACCATGTTACTATAGATAGACAGATGTGTCCTCGAAATTAGTCTTCCATTTGTCAAATTATTTCTTCTGTTACCAGCCTGTAAAAACTTATAAGATGTCTTCTCTTCTTCCTTAGAAGGAAACTGAAACAGGGTTTAACGTTCTAATATTATTATTATGTAGACGACAAAACGTCGCGAGTAAAGTTTTGTTATGACAGTGGCGTTTCCATATCCCACTGTCAAGTTCATATTTACGCGCACGTCAACGATTACACAAGTTTCATCCGGACGATTAGACCCCTTTTATTATCAGGTCGTCTGCTCTGCACCAATTAAAAGGGGATATTACTATGGATAATCCCGGGTAACGTGCTTAGAACTGAAATTTAACCCGACTACTCTTGAAACTTCGCCACATCCCAACCAGCACGATCAGACGAAAACGCGAAGGTCTTCATTACCCTGGTCGGAGTAGAACAATACACGAATAAACATAAATGTAAGTCATGGGCCCAAGTAGCCGCCAATTAAAAGAGTCCGCTTCTTTCAGATTCGAGCACATTTTACGCACTTCCCAGTCCAGTTATATTTAATTGTTAAAATCAATCCATGCACTTCATTTAACTAGACGATTAAATGTATATCAAAAATAAAATTGATCTTTGCAAGACTAAGTAACGAATCTAGACAATATTTATTAAATTTGTCTTCTTTAAAAAAAAGAGGTGGGTTCCTTCGCTACATTAAACCCAATTTGTGAGTTAATTATATTATTACAAGAAAAACTCCCCAAAATATTTTCTGGTCTTCCCGTCGTTTCGTTTCTTTTGGAGCTATAGCCAGTCCAATCTTCTCCTTAATTGAACCGCTTTCAATAGTTGAGACTGGCCAAAATCACCACTTCTGCTTTTATAAGCAGCCACAAAACCAGTTTGCAGATCAAACGAAAGGAAATCATTAAAAAACAATTTGAGAAGACTTTTAAAATGAAAATAATTTCCTAAATGTTCTTGTTAATCTCTAGTTTAATGCTTGTTTACATTTCGATTTGAATAACCAGGAAAAGAATCTGTATTTGGTCTTTTTGTTAAAAATTCGTTAAAATCGTTAGACGCTACGTTTTCCGATCGTTTCGTTCAAAGCTCTCTTCTATATGACTTCGTCAAAGGGCTTAATTCCGTATTTTCTTGCCGTATTCGCTCAAGCAAATGTTTATTTAGTCGCAAATTATTTTACATCCAAATCAACGTTGCTATTATTACCGTATTTGTTGATAATTTGGCTTTTTAACGGTTTTACGGTGGAGTGGAGCCTGAAGATATTTAATCTCAGAAGTGGTTGATTATATCAGTTGTATTCGTCTGAACATGCGTATTAGTCGCGTGCTCGTCGTGTTATTTAAAGGGGCATACATTACCCGGTTAGATTTCAAACTGGTGATTATTTTACAGTAATAACTTGACAATGGAATGTACATTACCTCGCTTTTCATCCCACCAGACCCTCCATCTTGTACCAATGACGCGATGGCACCAGTCAGTCTGAAAAAAACCCAGGCAACATCGAAATCTGGCTTGTAGTTGAGTAAATTTTGAATAATCATGATGACTAATTCTCGGTAATCATCCTTTGAATATAGGTTTATAAGAATTCGACCCGATGAATAGATTGGATACCCCTACCAAAAAGTGGGGCTGATTCCGCTAGGATGCCAACTTTGCACCTTAACTTGACAATATGTTATATATGTACACAATTTCAAGATTGATATTTTAAAGTTCAAAGACGTGTGAGAATATTTCATACATAGTTATGTTTATTTCTAGTATTGTGAACAACACTATTAGCTTGCCTTAGATATCTCGTCCTTACAGATTCAGAGACAAAGGGGAACCTTTATTGCTTAACTAAGCAATGAACTAGGGTATCTTAGGTCAACTAAATTGTGTATGCCATGATTGAGTAAATACCAACCAAAGAGTTTATAAAGGTAATCCCAATGTTATTTTATTATCAATGTCATCCTAATCGTGGCCTTTGGAATACAGCTGTAGTAAATAAGTGAATTTAAGGAGAGAATTAGCTAAAGTAAATATAGGTTGGCACAACGCTAATTTAATTTCTATCCACATCTTCGACTCGAACAAGCCCCATGGGAACATTTCCGGTAATAACATCCAATATGGCGTCGACCCCTTTAAGCCTTTAAGTCAAAGGAATGTTCAAGTGTCTAAAAATAGCAAGTGTTGTCTGGTGGCACGCTGTAAGGTGCATGTGAAATATGCAACCATTTTATTTGATCTGGAACACCAGGTTTGCACAAAGTCAGTGGCCTACATCCTCCTCGCAGTGTTCCGTTTGATTAGAGCTAATCCTACTACTCCCTGCTGGACTGAGTGGGTATTATTGTCACTAATTATGACTGGTCAGTGGTCCTATTACTGACCAATCACTGACTTCGTTACAAAGGTATTACCTTTAAAACAGGACGTTTAATTAGGGCAACTGTGTTTACATAACGTTACGTCATCGCTGCACGTTTTTTTATGCTATATTAACCAGCGCATAGCAGGATATTGCAGCAAAACTAATTGCGTGACAAACGAGGCTATCGGTATTGACGTAAAGTAAACACTACTGTATGGTAACGAACAGACTATCAACGTTTTTAATACCTTAAATCTTTGTCCAAAATATTAAGGAAGACCCAAGATTAAACGACGGACTGTCATGTTACTGTACGTAAGTGGTAGATTTGATTAAACGAGAAGAATAGACACACTAACTTAAATATTCAAGAATCCGAAGCGAATCCAGCAATGGCCAGAGAGGGATTTCTCGGGCCGTTGCTTCATGAATATGGTGGCCCATGGTAGACACTGGTTCTAAAACAGACATGTCTCGATATTTTGGACATACGGAGTAGGGGAGTCTGTTCAACCTCGTGGATTTCTCCTGGTCTTCCGGTTTTCGTCTACTGTTAAAGACCGCTACTCGCAAGCGAAATATGTAAATATAATTGGCCATATGAAGTTAGTCCCGAAAAGACCTAGTTTGTTTTGAGCGGATGCTGCCCCAATTCTCTCTCTCTCTCTCTCTCTCTCTCTCAAATACGTCCATCTTTCCTGCACCAACCTGTCTATTAGGTCGGATATAGGCAATGCAGTGGGGTTTGGGTGAAAATCCAATATGCAAGTTTTCTTGTTATAAGCGGAATTTTTATTTAAAATGATACTGTTTAAATAGCAGATTGGTCTCAATGACATTTAATTATAGAACCATGTTAATACAGATGCACGTATTCTTATCTTTAGCTTTGTTTCTGCTCACAAATAACCACAAATACACAAATAGAGCCTTCTAAAAAAACAATATCGGTCAAGTTGCCTTGACATCCAAGAAATATTTACTACGATTTATATATCAGTAATTTCTTAGCGTAAGAGAAAGATAAATTAGGTTAAACGTCCACTTGACAAAAACTCGGTCATTTTAGGACTAACATATAGTTCAATTTTATTTCAATAATTCGCTTGAAGAAATGGGTCTTTAGCGGGGGACCCGGAGGAAATCCACGACGTTAGTCAGGCGACTCTACACCTTGCTACGTACAGTTTGGGAATCGATTTTTTTTCGCGACATAGGACGTTCTTTGTATTATTTCAAGCTATGCTTTATTACATACATAGTTTTGTCTTCCATGTATACATGTATATATAATTAGAGATCGATTTATACACTAACGAGACCTGGTGTCCTGACCTAGTGATCTTGATTGTGGAACTGGGCTGGAGTTGGATGTTGATTGTTATTCAAGTCACACCGTGTCACACCGTGTGGTCGTTTCCATGTCTCGCAACTACCTTAACGGCTTGATCTTGAACAATATTTGACAGAATGTCTGATCAAGCATTCAGTGAGCGAACTACGCTATCTATTATTTCTCCGCACTATCCCATTCCCGTCTGACCTTAATTCCCATTCTCTTATTAATATTATGCAATCACTCGTCTTACTTCTACAATTTCAAATAGTATGCTCTCCTATTGTCTCATGTAGTACGTTAAAGCCCATTATAATTTCATTTCACTTCAAAAATGAGAAATTAAATTTACTCAAACTATCGAGCGTAACAATAAATCCAATACAACTGGCCCTATTGTTATTCCCATATCTTTGTATCCAAGGGTGGTTTGCTAGTTTAAAAGTCCTTGCTAGGGGAGGCCGGGGGGGGGGGGGTCATACGATCTGTAAACTGGCGTGGTTTCGATACCCTGATTGTGTGTATCAAATAGTAGTGTCGCCTGTCCAATCTCGTGGGATTATTCCAGTCTTTTTTGAACCATATGTTAGTCCCTAAATAACCAACTTTGTGTCGAGTGGACATTAAACCCAATCTCTCTGTATGTGTCCCTGTCTCTGTCTGTCTCCCTTAAAAGAGTCGTACGCGCAAGTCCCGAAATGACTTAGTTTCTTTCAGTTTGTTGTAATTCGTTTATTTACATATGAAGAAGGCATAAAGATGTTTTCACAATGTTCAGGTGGTATGACAGGTCCAATGATGTTTTACCGTGAAAATATGGTATATGCCCAATGAAGTTTTTACAATGTTGATATATTTTAGGTCTGATGATGTTTTTACAAAATTGATATATTATAGGCCTAATGAAGTTTTTACAATGTTGATATGTTATAGGCCTACTAAATGTTTTTACAAAGTTGATATAATATAGGCCTAATGGTGTTTTTTTACAATATTTAATAATCTATATTGAGATGATGTTTACTTTAGAAACTCCTCTATGGGTGCTATATTTAATTTGATCTTCAGGCTTTTATTAAAGACCATCATTTTGTGATTAATGGGGGAATATAGCTTGCAATAAAATGATGGCCGAGTGTAATAAAATGGTGTTTACATAGTTTAGGAGTAGAGAAAACTGAAGTGAAAACCGTGTTTTATTAAAAATAATGTTGACACATTCAAAATAAGGTGAAGCTACCCGATTTATTAATTTCCACATTGTTTGTCTTCGAATATTTGACGCTATAACCAGGCAACAGCAAATATATTGTTTGTCCGCGAACATTTGATTTTATAAACAGGCATCAGCAAATATAGGCCAGTAATAGATATGCATACGCATGCGGTGTAATTCTAATGTGACAACGTATTCAGTATTTAAAGGGACAATAACACTCTTGCTGGCTTGACAGGTCCAGAAAAAAAATATTATCCTTATTCTAACTACAAGATGATTAAGTGTCCTACCTGTTGTGTAAATTATCCATTACAACCTATCTTACTTGTCCATTCAAAATAAGGTGAAACTACCCGATTTATTAATTTCCACATTGTTTGTCTTTGAATATTTTACGCTATAACTAGGACAAATATTGTTTGTCCCCGAACATATGATTTTATAACCAGGCCTAAGCAAATATAGGCTACTGGTAGATATGCGTACACATGGGGCGTAATTTTAATGTTACAACGTATTCATTCATTAAAGGTTGACATTCTAGCGAATAGAGAAAGAAAAGCCCTTATTTTTCCTAGCAGACCAAATGTAATGGTGTTGAGAGAGAGAGAGAGAGATAAATGGAGTTTAACGGCCACTCGACACAGACTAGGTAATTGTGCGCAGGTGTCTTTAGCAGTGGGAGAAAACCGGAGGACCCGGAGAAAACCCACGAAGATGGACAGGAGACCCTAATCATTGCCACGTACAACCGGGGATTTGAAACCACGCCAGTTAATTTTCATTAAGTGATCCTGATCCGGAACGAACAGAATGAATTTAATTACCACAGTGCAACTAGGTTTTCGCCAGGTATTCGATGACAGGTCAGACTAACATCTTTTAGACAGTTACATATGAACCAAACATATGAGTTTAGGCATAATCATTTGAAACGTGAACGCCAATTCCAGTTTTTGTCCCATCCGGACACATTTGGGATATTCCGTTGAACTTTCCGGAACTGAATTCTCCCAATACCAGAAATACTGACAATCGAGTAAAAATGGACATTTCGGCTGAAGGCTGAAAAGCGTCGCGATTTAATTACGCCACGACTCGACTCACACACTATCTCTGTTTTCGTGACTAACAGAACCATCTGGTTTTGTGAGGCAGCACGTTATTTAGGTTCATAGCCATTTTAGATTTATCTATTTCCAGAAGAGTTTATAACACTTCCCAGATGAGAGGAATTTGAACAGTCAACAAAGTAGACCAAAACTTCCTCAATCCCTACTAATATATTTTCCATCATTGAGCACCGTTCTTGAAATTTTCTTAACATTATTTACGGCCCATGCCGAGCAATCCCAATTTGAAACACATTGCTGAATTTGTCTGGATGAGTTCACGCTAGAAATAAACCTGAAAAAAATACAATAAATACAAATCCATAATAACTGATTTATTTTATTGGCAGAAGATAAACTGGTTGATAGAACACCAAAAAAAGACGGGAATTACCAGCAATTTTACACTGCTTGCTTCTCTAAATGATTAAAACTTTTACTCGATAAAATGGCGCCATAAGCAGACGGCATATTGCTAGACAACTCTGATTTCAATTACCACGTGATTTGTCCTTATTTGTAAACTTTGATTAAAATGGGTTCTATATTAAAGAGACAATAAGACAGAATAAAAATGTCAATATGTCGTATTTAAGGTAATTACGGGTCATTAAACTTGAAAATATCAAATTTGCTGATTACAATGTTTTGCCGATACGTTTTTTTTTTTTTTTAGATCTAATGGTTTGGAGGGCACAAATTCGAGCTTAAAATATGGCATATTGTTATTTCAACAATTCGCATCAGCTCGGTTATTAGAAATGCGAAGAATCCGGGAATCACCAAGCAGTTAGGCGGGACTATATCTATTCATATACAAAACCGGAATAGAAACTACTTTCATCGATGACAGATCAACAGCAACCAACCCCCTCTTAAATGATAAAAAATGGTCAGTTCACGTTTGTTTCTGTTGATTGGAAGCAGCCATCTCTATGCCTTGGGAATAATTTATTCCCATTGACATCGGCACCAGGATATTGTGTATTATTATTGCTGTCGTTGTTTTACCCCTACTAATTAACAATTTCTAACCTTTTAGTTTAAATCTAAATAACCTTAACGTCATTGTGTCATTGCCAGATTTGGTGGCGTTGAGATATTTCCCAACATGTCCAGTTTGATTAATGTAACGTCACACGTCTGCTGGACAGATTTGAAGATTTTGTCTACTTTAGCGTCCTTTGGTGTCCTTTTAGCCTAAACACTGATATCCGGTTGAAATAGATAATAAATACAAATGGAAACAATAAAACGAGGTGTGCAATAAAACCGCAAATATCAAAGAAAATCTCCTTAAAACATGTGATATTGTCAGAATCAACTATAGGATTAGACACTACGATTTTTTACTACTTAGAAAGTGATTTCCCTTTAAACTCGTTTCATTTGGTCAACACAATTACATTAATACATTTCTTCCTCTGAAAAATAAATCTGAATTCTAATTTACAAAAAATGGATGCTTTGAACGTCGATAGAAATTGCACAGATGTTATTTTGCGGATGATTTGGAATTAGATTAAGGTTCAAATTTATTTTGGTTCATTTTTGTATGTATTTATTTTAATATGGCCGTGGAAACCATATGATGGTGACTTACTGACTTGGTAACAACGGGGGGAGAGAGAGACATGGAGATCAACGTCCACTCTACACAAACTAGGTCATTTCGGGACTAAGACTTTCACCTACGAACCATTGGCAACATCAGACATTTATTAACGAAGGATTCGACTCATACATTGGTTTGGTCCCTAGTATTCTCCAGGCTGGACTACTGCAACAGTCTTCTGGACAGATGCGGCAAGTCATAGATTAGATCCTGATGTTAGTAGTGTCAGTAATGCGGTTTGTAGTCTGGATGAGACCAAAATCGTAGTCCCTTGTATGTTACTGAAAAAACGTTAAAGTTCCACTGCCAGCATGTTTCTTATGACAATATGCATGGCGCATGTCCCATATAATTAACTTGGTTTGTACAGAAAAGTAGGACCTTAAAACCGATTTCATTAATGGCTACCACGATGTATCGTACAATTATTAACTTGAGGCGATTAAAGCGTAATTATATTATTAGGTCACAGTAGAATGCTGGTAAAAAAAAACTAAAGACGCCATATAACTTAACCAGAAACCTATTTTCTTTTTTAACCCAATAAAAACCACAGAATTTAATGTTCCACAAATCTAATCAAAAATCAAATTAAAGCATTGAACGTCTTTAAGCGTTCCGTGTTTCAGGTTTAAAGTGAATTTTATGTATTTTTTGATTGCTAAAGGAAGGTATTGTGAATGGCTGGTAAAAAACAGAATAACTTTGATTAAATTATATAATTCTGGAGATGTGTAATTGTAGTTTATAGATAGTCTAATTATCGTTTGGGACGAATTATCTCCCCTTTGATCAAAATAGCTTTACATCACAAAGGTTGTGATATTTTAGATATCATATGTTCCAATGTGCAACGTTTTATACCGGAGTAATGGTGTCCCTAAAGGCCCATTATACGTTGTATCTTTTGGGGTGGAGGCGACGAATTTTAAATTCTAGCAATTACATCTCCACTCTATGCTAGGGGGGTTGGGTGGCCGAATGGTTAGCAGCATAAAGCCTGTCATTGAATCACCTGGCGTGGTTTCGAATCCCTGGCTGTAGGTGATAAGGTGTAGGGTCGCCCGTCCAATTTCGTGGATTTTCTCCGTGTCCTCCGCTTTCCTCCCATTGCTAAAAGACCCCTACGAAAGCGAATTATTGAAATAAAATTAAAACATATGTTAGTCCCAAAATGACAATTTTGTCTAATGGTGTGGATTGTTCGTTCTTGGTTTTATTTTTTTTAGGATCTTTATATTATAAAAGTGCAGCAGAATTAGCTGGCTAGGTGAAAAATTTGCAAATAAATGTCAGATTGTTCGTGACACAGTGAGGAATCCTAGTTATTATAGACAATCAGGGCCCGGTTCCTAGAAAATTCTTAAAGTAAGCACAAAGTCATACTTCACTTTTACTTACGTAAGAATCTTATAAAAATACCGTCCCTAGAAAATTCTCAAGACCATTCTTACGTAAGCACAAGTCAAGTACAAGTCTAAGCACATTGTGACTGGTAAAGCTTACCATACACTAAGACTACGATGCACTTTAACGTCATAAAATAACTTTGGTATGCGAATTACGTCATAAATTTGTCGTCTGCTTCATTGTGGTTAATTTTGATTGACATGTCCCCTGTATAGGCCTACATAAATATAAAATGTGCCAAAATATATTTTAAAAAAACGCAGACACATAGGCCTACAAACTTACTATATAATTATGAGAGCGCCTGATCAGCCTGTGTGTTTGTAGCCTATTGTTTACTAATTGGCAAATACATAAATTGGTTTCCGGGTAGATCTATAAGGCCCTAGATGCAAAATTTTCTATAGCATTCTTAATTTCTTTTTGAGAAGAATTTTCCCTGTCTTGTAATTGTCTCTTTGGTATCAAAAGGTGTCTGAAATGCCGCCGAATAAATCTACGGTCAGCCATATTTTTGAAGCAGAAACTGACTTAAGGTTGGTAAGCAAGCCCTATACCTTGCTTGGGACTTGTGCTTAGACTGGCTATGTTTAAGAACGAAGTTGTGCTTAAGTTTTTTCTTGGAACGCATAATAACGTTCTTGTGCTTACAATGAAGTCTACTTAAAATCGAAGCACAAGGCCGTTCTTAAGAAATTTCTGGGAACACAAAATAAGGTAAGTTTACTTAAATGCAAAGTCGACTAAAATCTAAGCATAAGAACGTGCTTAAGAATTTTCTAGGAATCGGGCCCTGATTAACTCAATAATTGGCCATGTCTGTTCTATCTATCACGTGATATAGAATTGGCGGGAATTGATAGGAGAAAACGAAGCTGTTTGGCATCCAAGATGGCCGCCATTTCATATAACTGATCATAACGCCCCTACTATTCATGTTAGGGGAAAAAGTTTGGTGATTATACCTAGGTTTGCAGAGGAAAGGGATCCTTTGCACCGTCCGCAAGATGAAAAACACATGACTATATAAACAGTCACATTAAGCATCCTAGAACGTTGATTTTGGTATTTATACATATTTTATAGGGGTCAATCTATCTATTAAAGACATTCGCTAAATTATTCAACAAACGGGATTAGACACTATAAGCAACTGGAAATGTAATCATTAATTTGTAGAGTTGCCTTAATCCTTTACTAAGACTAACTTGATCATCTGCAACCCAATAGGACAGTGTTATTCTTATATTCGTAAGCGTATGCTTTCGATTGTGGTCATCTTTCATCAAGAGGGAAAACAAAGTCAGAATAATCCCAATAAAATTATATTTTATTATCTTAAATATTTGTTTTATGCCAATAATAAGTGTGTGTGTGTGTGTTGTATGTTTGTCAATGACGTTGACCAAGTTCACTGCATCTTCAATGTAAGCCTATCCATTGCATGGTAACTGTACAATCATTCAAAATTATCGAAAATCATTTAATAATCGATGTAGAAAAATGCAAACACAATATTTGTGCACACAACATTGATTATACTTTTTTCTGTAGTTATTGCATTGAATCCAGACGGCACTCAGAATGATGGATTTCAGACATGTCTCTTAAGATAGGGTAATTAAACTACTTGAAAAATTAAATGTAGCACCATGGGTAGTCTATCAGACATGGGATGAGGACAACTCCCAAAACCGATCGCCACATCCGGCATATAACCCATGCATCGTTTCTTACTACAGATTCTTGAACAGTCATTGATGTCTAGTATTGTCTCTGGCCGCATTTGTATCTTATTCTCTTCTTGGGACTTGTGTATTTATTCTGCCACTTATTCCGTTTTTGGTTACACACAGTAACAACAATACCACATTTCGCTTCTACATTTTATATTAGGCACAGCTACATATAGGTTACATGGTTAAATGCATAATAAAGTCATTCTCTCGGCGTGTCTTCGGTGGACATTCCCACATTTTTCCCCTTCAAGAACTAAATGGCTGTTTACCTCAGGGCGCTATTTCTATAAATTATATACTAGTACTCTCAGATTTAAAGCCATTTATTATTCTATTGGCTAATTATGATATAATTAATCATGTAATTGGTCACTCATAACCATATTTTGTTAACAGACCCATTCCAATGTGTTTATTAATCTATAGTTTCATTCATGTTTCATATCAGCACGGACCCACCTTTCCTGTTATTCTCACAATATTTCATTAACATTTTAATTTTAATTTGCGTTTTAAATAAATTCATACCATAACTAATATACTGACAAATTATAACTCATGTCCTCTCGTGCGTTATATTCGTCTTATACAATTTCGCATAAATTATCGAGGAGTATTACAAAAAGTAGACCAAGGCGCATTTGTGTACCATTTTAATAACTTTGCATGATGCAAGACAGTAACTGAAATAGAAAACTAATGATGAAAAACATCAACAGGCGATAGACATACCGAAGATAAATTTTGGTGTCAGTCATTATTACATATGTGATAGAACTGGTTAAACGCGTTCCAAATATCATTTTATTTCTACGATAGATAAGTAATAAAGGTTTCTACAATCGGAAGTGACGAACGCAAAACGAAAACACGAGTTATCCAACTATATAACAGGCTTAAGTGACAAGTGATAACAGATATATGGGCGAATTTCTCCTCACTAATAAATACTTCGAAGACCAAAAAGTGTCGTGTGAGATGATATTTGACAATTCATAAAAAGAATTGACTGCCACTAGATAAGAGAACATGAAAGAAAAACAGAAAAAGTCCTTACAGTACCATGTTTTATATGTATAGAATGAATAAAAACAAGGGAATGTATGGACTATTTCTATTTTTCTCCTGTTCTGTTATCTAGTGACATTCAATTACTTGATTGAATTGTCAGATATACTCTAACAGTTTCATATAACAACTTTTGGTCTTCGAAGGAATTATTAGTGAGCAGAAATTCGGCCGTGTATTTTACAATGACATTTCACGCTTTTCGCCTGCCGGGTGGATTTAATGGATGGCTTGACCCCTCGTTCCTAGATCCTGGACGTTTTTTTTTTTAATTTCACCTCTCTTTCCGATGATTCGGAGTTACCACCCAAGTTTTTTTACACCCAAATTGAGGGGACATACAAATAAACACAGGACTTCCCTCAAGTGATCGAGTGACATCTTAACGCAAAATTAGTGGGATTTGAATAGGGCATTATAATGAACGTTTTGGGATGCTCATTGGGACAGTTTATATAGTATGGTGTCAACCATCTTGGATTTCACAATGATGTCATGCGTGTTTAATCTAGCAAGTTGTTGTACAGGATTGCTTTACCCCTAAAACCTAGGTGTAGACACCAAACTTGTTGCCCTAACATGAATAGTAAGTGCATTATGGTCAGTTATTGGGAATGGCGGCCATCTTGGGTGCCATTTTGAATTTCACCTTTTTTTATCATGATTCTTAGTTACCACCTAGTTTTTTAGACCTAAATTAAGGGGATATAAAATAAACACGGGGCTTGTTCCCCTAACATGAATAGTAGGGGCGTTATGATCAGTTATATGAAATGGCGGTCATCTTGTCAAACTATTTCTTCTGATATAAGCCCGTAAAAACTTATAAGATTTATTCTCTTCTTCCTTAGAAGGAAACTGAAACAGTGTTTAACGTACTAATATTATTATTATGTAGACGAGAAAACGTCACGAGAAAACTTTTGTTATGACAGTGGCGTTTCCATTTCTAACTGTCAAGTTCATATTTACGCGCACGTCGACGAGTACACAAGTTTCATCCAGACGATTAGACCCCTTTTATTATCAGGTCGTCTGCTCTGCACCAAATTCAACGGGATATTACGCTGAATAATCCCGGGTAACGTGCTTGGAACAACACTGAAATTAAACCCGACCTTGAAACTGCGCCACACCCCAACCAGCACAATTAGACGAAAACGCGACGGTCTTCAATCATTATCGTCGGAGTAAAACAGTACACGAATAAGTAAAAATGTAAGCCATTGGGCCTAAGTAGCCGCCAATTAAAGATATATCAGTCATACAATGGTACAATTCGGCTGAGTATTTACACGGATATGAGGAATCGAAATATTCGATATCCTCTACATACGCTATAAATAAGCCAATGTCCAATGCACGTGTTGGCTTATGTTGTTTGGTGGCGCTCTCTTTAAACGGAAAGATTCGGTGACAGGGGACGTTTTAAGGTGTGTATGGCTCTGTTCTTTTTGAACTTAAAATAGACCAAAGTGGGTCTACACGCGTTGTTTCCCCAATGTGAGTGATGTAGACGGAGGGCCTGGCAAGGACGTGTACACATTGGCTTGCACTTAAAAGATCCCTTGGCAGTTGGAATTCAGCTGCTGCCCGGGCAAAAAGGGCAAATATTTCCCTCATAACACACCGTATGACGTATGCCCGTCTTCAAGTAACCAAGGTTAGGTGACAAATGTTGGCGATATGGACTGGGAAATGAAAAAAAAATTAAGGTCTGCTTTTTTCGCTAACCTTAAAAACGGAAAACTTAGGTCTTGTCCAACAAATCGATGATCAGGACCCACTTCTTTAAGACGTGAGCACATATTACGCACTTCCCAGTCCAGTTATATTTGATTGTTAAAATCAATCCGTGGACTTCATTTAACTAGACGATTAAATGTATATCAAAAATAATATTGATCTTTGCAAGACTAAGTAACGAATCTAGACAATATTTATTAAATTTGTCTTCTTTAAAAAAAAGAGGTGGTCTTCCCGTCGTTTCGTTTCTTTTGGAGCTATAGCCAGTCCAATCTTCTCCTTAATTGAACCGCTTTCAATAGTTGAGACTGGCCAAAATCACCACTTCTGCTTTTATAAGCAGCCACAAAACCAGTTTGCAGATCAAACGAAAGGAAATCATTAAAAAACAATTTGAGAAGACTTTTAAAATGAAAATAATTTCCTAAAAGTTCTTGTTAATCTCTAGTTTAATGCTTGTTTACATTTAGATTTGAATAACCAGGAAAAGAATCTGTATTTGGTCTTTTTGTTAAAAATTCGTTAAAATCGTTAGACGCTACGTTTTCCGATCGTTTCGTTCAAAGCTCTCTTCTATATGACTTCGTCAAAGGGCTTAATTCCGTATTTTCTTGCCGTATTCGCTCAAGCAAATATTTATTTAGTCGCAAATTATTTTAGATCCAAATCAACGTTGCTATTATTACCGTATTTGGTGATAATTTGGCTTTTTAACGGTTTTACGGTGGAGTGGAGCCTGAAGATATTTAATCTCAGAAGTGGTTGATTATATCAGTTGTATTCGTCTGAACATGCGTATTAGTCGCGTGCTCGTCGTGTTATTTAAAGGGGCATACATTACCCGGTTAGATTTCAAACTGGTGATTATTTTACAGTAATAACTTGACAATGGAATGTACATAACCTCGCTTTTCATCCCACCAGACCCTCCATTTTGTACCAATGACGCGATGGCACCAGTCAGTCTGAAAAAAAAACAGGCAACATCGAAATCTGGCTTGTAGTTGAGTAAATTTTGAATAATCATGATGACTAATTCTCGGTAATCATCCTTTAAATATAGGTTTATAAGAATTCGAACCGATGAATAGATTGGATACCCCTACCAAAAAGTGGGGCTGATTCCGCTAGGATGCCAACTTTGCACCTTGACTTGACAATATGTTATATATGTACACAATTTCTAGATTGATATTTTAAAGTTCAAAGACGTGTGAGAATATTTCATATATAGTTATGTTTATTTCTAGTATTGTGAACAACACTATTAGCTTGCCTTAGATATCTCGTCCTTACAGATTCAGAGACAAAGAGGAACCTTTATTGCTTAACTAAGCAATGAACTAGGGTATCTTAGGTCAACTAAATTGTGTATGCCATGATTGAGTAAATACCAACCAAAGAGTTGATAAAGGTAATCCCAATGTTATTTTATTATCAATGTCATCCTAATCGTGGCCTTTGGAATACAGCTGTAGTAAATAAGTGAATTTAAGGAGAGAATTAGCTAAAGTAAATATAGGTTAGCACAACGCTAATTTAATTTCTATCCACATCTTCGACTCGAACAAGCCCCATGGGAACATTTCTGGTAATAACATCCAATATGGCGTCGACCCCTTCAAGCCTATAAGTCAAAGGAATGTTCAAGTGTCTAAAAATAGCAAGTGTTGTCTGGTGGCACTTTGTAAGGTGCATGTGAAATATGCAACCATTTTATTTGATCTGGAACACCAGGTTTGCACAAAGTCTGTGACCTACATCCTCCTCGCAGTGTTCCGTTTGATTAGAGCTAATCCTACTACTCCCTGCTGGACTTAGTGGGTATTATTGTCACTAATTATGACTGGTCAGTGGTCCTATTACTGACTTCGTTACAAAGGTATTACCTTTAAAAAAGGACGTTTAATTAGGGCAACTGTGTTTACATAACGTTACGACATCGCTGCACGTTTTTTTATGCTATATTAACCAGCGCATAGCAGGATATTGCAGCAAAACTAATTGCGTGACAAACGAGGCTATCGGTATTGACGTAAAGTAAACACTACTGTATGGTAACGAACAGACTATCAACGTTTTTAATACCTTAAATCTTTGTCCAAAATATTAAGGAAGACCCAAGATTAAACGACGGACTGTCATGTTACTGTACGTAAGTGGTAGATTTGATTAAACGAGAAGAATAGACACACTAACTTAAATATTCAAGAATCCGAAGCAAATCCAGCAATGGCCAGAGAGGGATTTCTCGGGCCGTTGCTTCATGAATATGGTGGCCCATGGTAGACACTGGTTCTAAAACAGACATGTCTCGATATTTTGGACATACGGAGTAGGGAAGTCTGTTCAACCTCGTGGATTTCTCCTGGTCTTCCGGTTTTCGTCTACTGTTAAAGACCGCTACTCGCAAGCGAAATATGTAAATATAATTGGCCATATGAAGTTAGTCCCGAAAAGACCTAGTTTGTTTTGAGCGGATGCTGCCCCAATTCTCTCTCTCTCTCTCTCTCTCTCTCTCTCTCTCTCTCTCAAATACGTCCATCTTTCCTGCACCAACCTGTCTATTAGGTCGGATATAGGCAATGCAGTGGGGTTTGGGTGAAAATCCAATATGCAAGTTTTATTGTTATAAGCGGAATTTTTATTTCAAATGATACTGTTTAAATAGCAGATTGGTCTCAATGACATTTAATTATAGAACCATGTTAATACAGATGCACGTATTCTTATCTTTAGCTTTGTTTCTGCTCACAAATAACCACAAATACACAAATAGAGCCTTCTAAAAAAACAATATCGGTCAAGTTGCCCTGACATCCAAGAAATATTTCCTACGATCTTTATATCAATAATTTTTTAGCGAAAGAGAAAGAGAAATTGGGTTTAACGTCCACTCGACACAAACTCTGTCATTTCAGGACTAACATATGGTTCAATTTTATTTCAATAATTCGCTTGCGGAAATAAGTCTTTTCCGGGGGACCCGGAGGAAATCCACGACGTTAGACAGGCGACTCTACACCTTGTCACGAACAAAAATTGGGGAATCGATTTTGTTTAGCGACATAGGACGTTCTTTGTATTATTTTCAAGCTATGCTTTATTACATACATAGTTTTGTCTCCCACGTATACGTGTATATATAATTAGAGATCGATTTATACACTAATGAGACCTGGTGTCCTGACCTAGTGATCTGGATTGTGGAACTAGGCTGGAGTTGGATGTTGATTGGTATTCAAGTCACATCGTGTCACACCGTGTGATCGTTTCCATGTCTCTCAACTACCTTAACGGCTTGATCTTGAACAATGTTTGACAGAATGTCTGATCAAGCATTCAGTGAGTGAACTACGCTATCTATTATTTCTCCGCACTATCCCATTCTCGTCTGACCTTAATTCTCATTCTCGTATTAATATCATGCAATCATTCGTCCTACTTCTACAATTTCCGCAATTTCCAATAGTTTGTTCTTCTATTGTCTTGAGTTGGATCTTTTTAACAAATGGTGCGTTAAGTAATACATGTTGTAAGACAAATAATTGTAATAAATACACGATATTTTCTGGTAGAGAATACTCCCAATGCCTAATCTTGTATTCCCTTGCCAGCGGGCAGAAAAAATGGCTCAACAAGACCGTTATAAGTTGACGCCGAACATTAGTACGTTAAACCCCATATCATTTCATTTCATTTCAAGAATGAGAAAATAAATTTATTCAAATTATCAAGCGTAACAATAAATCCAATACAATTGTTATTCCCATATCTTTTTTATTAAAGGATGGTTTGCTAGTTTAAAAGTCCTCGCTAGGGGAGGTCGGGGGGGGGGGGGGGTGTCATAAGGTCTGTAAACTGGCGTGGTTTCGATACCCTGGTTGTGTGTGTCAAATAGTAGTGTCGCCTGTCCAATCTCGTAGGGTTTTCCAGTCCTTCGGTTTCATACCACTGCTAACCATATGTTAGTCCGTAAATAACCAAAGTTGTGTCGAGTGGACATTAAACCCAATCTCTGTCTGTCTCTCTGTATCCGCTCTCTCTCTTAAAAGAGCCGTTCGCGCAAGTACCGAAAAGAGAGAGAGAAGAGAGAGAGAGAGAGAGAGAGAGAGTTTAACGTCCACTAGACACAACTAGGTCATTTCGGGACTAACATATTTTTTAAAAATTTTATTTCAACAATTTGCTTGCGCGTAGGGTTCTTTAGCAGTGGCAGGAAACCGGAGTGCCCGGAGGAGAACCACGAGGTTAAGAAGGCGCCCCTATCTCCATGTCACATACGCTCACACTGGGGCTCGAAACCACAATCGCAAGCCAGATGGGACCGGCCACCTAGAGGTTTAAGCGCGGCACTCTAGACCACTAGGCCATCCAACCCCCTTCCGTAACCGGAGTTCAGCCTTTAGTAATGCCGGTTGTAAGACAAACAGTTGTAATAAACAGACGAGATTTTCAGGTAGAGGAGCCAAAATGGCTCAGAGATTAAGGCCCTGTAACCAAAACATAATGGATTTGAATCCGATGTACTCTGATTTGTACAATCTTGCATTCCCTTGCCCGCGGGCAGAAAAGAAGGATTATTTCACAAGACCGATGCGTTTTTTTTTCGGATAGGACGAAACATCCACAGCACCGTCTTTATTAGCCATGTTGACACCAAACAGTAGTACGTTAAACCCCATGTCATTTCACTTCATTTCAAAATTACAGTTACTCAAATTATCAAGTGTAACAATAAACATGCTATAGAAGTTATGTTTTACCATGTTGATATGCTATACAGTGTTGACATGTTATAGGCCTAATGATTTGTATCGTTTCAATGTTATAGGCCTACTGATCTATTTACAATGTTGACATGCTATAGGCCTAATGATTTGTATCGTTTCAATGTTATATAGGCCTAATGCTGTTTTACAATGTTGAAATGTTAAAGGCCTACTGATGTTTTTACAAAGTTGATATATTATAGGCCTAATGGTGTTTTTTACAATATTTACTAATCTATATTGAGATGATGTTTACTTTAGAAACTCCTCTATGGGTGCTATATTTAATTTGATTTCCTGACAATAAAAGGGATCTAATCGTCCGGATGAAATTTGTGTACTCGTTGACATGCGCATAAATATGAACTTGACAGTTTGAAATGGAAACGCCACTGTCATAACAAAACCTTCCCCAAATTTACTTTCCCCCAGCATCCCGGTTAGTGCAGAAAAGTAAGACTGAAAAACCCATTTCGTTTCAGTTCTTTACATCTCTTTTCATTCTCGTGGTATTTCATTAGTTTTATTCAAGATAACCCTGTTACACCAAGATACTTTTTGTTAATTTTCTTTTAAACTGTCAAATTAAATTCCACCTACGTCTCACATGGTTTCCAATTGTCTAAGTTATTGGGACATACAGCAGTGAAGACCATGTTACTACAGATAGACAGATGTGTCCTAGAAATTAGTCTTCCATTTGTCAACTTATTTCTTCTGATACCAGCCTGTAAAAACTTATAAGATGTCTTACAAGGATATTGAAATATGGTTTAACGTGCCATTATATGCAGACGAGAAAACTTCATGAGGAAGGTTTTGTTATGACAGTGGCGTTTCCATTTCCAATTGTCAAGTTCATATTTACGCGCATGTCAATGAGTACACAAGTTTCATCCGGACGATTAGACCCCTTTTATTGTCAGATCGTCTGCTCTGCACCAATTAAAAGGGGATATTACTCTGGATAATCCCGGGTAACGTGCTTGGAACAACACTGAAATTGAATCCGACTACTCCTTGAAACTGCGCCACACCCCAACCAGCACAACAAGAGGAGACTCGACAGTGTTCATTAGCCCGGTCGGAGTAGAACAGTACACGAATAAGTAAAAATGTAAGCCATTGGGCCCAGGTAGCCGCCAATTAAAGATATATCAGTCATACAATGGTACAATTCGGTTGAGTATTTACACGGATATGAGGAATCGAAATATTCGGTATCCTCTAAATACGCTATTAACAAGCCAATGTCCCGTGCACTTGTTGGCTTATGTTGTTTGGTGGCGCTCTCTTTAAACGGAAAGATTTGGTGACAGGGGACGTTTTAAGGTGCGTATGGCTCTGTTCTTTTTTTACTTAAAATAGACCAAAGTGGGTCTACACACGGTAATGTAAAGTTATTTATATTCAATTTCTGGGATCACGTGGCTAAGTTGGTAAGGTGCTTGCTCGCTAGCCTAGAGGACGTGTGGTCGATCCCTGCATTGGGCGAGAAAGTTAATCTCGATTTCCCGGCGTTGTTTCCCCAATGTGAGTGATGCAGACGGAGGCCTGACAAGGACGTGTACACATTGGCTTGCACTTAAAAGATCCCTTGGCAGTTGGAATTCAGCTGCTGCCCGGGCAAAAAAGGCAAATATTTACCTCATAACACACCGTATGACGTATGCCCGTCTTCAAGTAACCAAGGTTAGGTGACAAATGTTGGCGATATGGACTGTGAAACCGAAATTCAATGTAGAAAACCACCGCTAAGACCGATTCATAGGACCTGGGAAATGAAAAAAAAATAAGGTCTGCTTTTTTCGCTAACCTTAAAAACGGTTAACTTAGGTCTTGTCTAAAAAAATCGATGATCAGGACCCACTTCTTTAAGACGTGAGCACATTTTACGCACTTCCCAGTCCAGTTATATTTGATTGTTAAAAATCAATCCGTGGACTTCATTTAACTAGACGATTAAATGTATATCAAAAATAATATTGATCTTTGCAAGACTAAGTAACGAATCAAGACAATATTTATTTAATTTGTCTTCTTTAAAAAAAAGGTGGATTCTTTCGCTACATTAAACCCAATTTGTGAGTTAATTATTTTATTACAAGAAAAACTCCCTAAAAAATTACCTGGTCTTCTCTTCGTTTTGTTTCTTTTGGAGTTATCGCCAGCCAACTCTTCTTCTTAATTGAACCGCTTTCAATAGTTGAGACTGGCCAAATTCACCACTTCTGCTTTTATAAGCAACTACAAAAACAGTTTGCAGATCAAACGAAAGAAAATCATTAAAAAACAATTTGAGAAGACTTTTAAAATGAAAATCATTTCCTAAATGTTCTTGTTAATCTCTAGTTTAATGCTTGTTTACATTTCGATTTGAATAAACAGGAAAAGAATCTGTATTTGGTCTTTTTGTTAAAAATTCGTTAAAATCGTTAGACGCTACGTTTTCCGATCGTTTCGTTCAAAGCTCTCTTCTGTACGAGTGTTTTTAACTTCGTCAAAGGGCTTAATTCCGTATTTTCTTGCCGTATTCGCTCAAGCAAATATTTATTTAGTCGCAAATTATTTTAGATTCAAATCAACGTTGCTATTATTACCGTATTTGGTGATAATTTGGCTTTTTAACGGTTTTACGGTGGAGTGGAGCCTGAAGATATTTAATCTCAGAAGTGGTTGATTATATCAGTTGTACTCGTCTGAACATGCGTATTACTAGTCGCGTGCTCGTCGTTTTATTTAAAGGGACATACCCTTTGCGTGAAAAATAAAGTTAACGATTTTAATAATTTTACCATGTCAATTTGAGGTAGTATAATCCATCGGGGATCATAGAGAGAGAGAGAAATGGGGTTTAACGTCTACTCAACACAACTAGCTCATTTTGGGACTAACATATGGTTTAATTTTATTTTATTAATTCGCCTGCGCGTAGTGGTCTTTAGCAGTTGGAGGAAACCGGAGTGCCCGGAGGAAACCCACGAGGTTGAGAAGGCGCCCCTATTTCCATGCCACATACGCTCACACCAGGACTCGAAACCACAGTCGCAAGCCAGAGATAGCCGACCAACTAGAGGTTGAAGCGCGGCACTCTAGACCACTAGGCCATCCCATCGGGGATCGTGTGACAAAGTGGATAAGACGCTGGCTCGCTAGACAGGAGGTCGGGAGTTCGATCCCTGTATTGGCCGAGGTAGTTCATCCAGTTTTTCTGACGTGGTTTACCATTGTCATTTTGACGCAGGACGGGGAGCCTGACATGCACGTAAAAGATCCCTTGACAGTTGGAATTCGATATAAGAGTAGGTCGTAGCATCGCTGCCCAGGCAAAATTCCCTCATAGTACACTGTATGGCGTATGCACGTCTTCATTATCCCAGTTTAGGAGCAAAAGAGTAGGACTTTAAACCCCATTTTATTTTATTTACATCTATGGAGTGGCGTTTCTTTTAGAGATTCTGCTTTCACAACATTTTCAAACCCTTTATATGACGTCCGGGAGCCTCATTTACGAAAATTTAAAATGAAATATTTTAAGGGTCTTACTTTTTCATTGGTTGCGGATTAAAACTCTGAACGTGGGCTCTGAACCAATGAAAAGCCCACATTCATAAAATATTTTAAGTTTAATTTTTTATGAATAAGACTTGAAAAATTGAGCAAAATGAGATATTATAGCCCATCAGAACCCTTTGATATTTTAGATGTAACTCCGAATTCTACATAGATTTAAATTTAGATTTTTTTCCATAATCATCGAAATTATATATAAATTTGAAAATGCAATACGTTTTTCAATTTTAGATTCATCAAACGTGACTGGGATTTAAAATAAATTATTATTTAATTTCTCATGTTAAAAAATGAAATTACCCATTTCTTTGATCCGCGGTAATAGAAATAATTTTAAACATATATTTCAGATGCACTCAAACTTCAGATTCTTGAATTAATCAAAATTCTTGTTAAAGGGTAAGTAAACATATTTATTTACTCGTATGTTCTTTTTAAATCGTTAACTTGTTACCCACTAGAGCCCTTGTAACAGGAATCTAAAACTCCCCTTTAATCTACATTTTACTTTTCCTTATTCTATATTATTCTTTTTATGAAATCAGTCTGTGAAAAGGGTAATAATTGATTAAGTCAAGTTCAGAAAAATAAGTTTTTAAATCTGATGTTTGCCAGTTGAGGTTCGATCCCTGCATTGGCCGAGAAAGTTCATCCATATTTTCCTGCGTGGTTTCCCCTTGTCAGTGATGAAGGACGAGGGCCTAACAAAGGAAAGCTGTTTAGTCGTTCATATGGGACGAAAAACCGAGGTCCCGTGTACCGTTGGCGTTCACATACAAAATCCCTTGGCTGATGGAATTCGATATAGGAGTAGACCGTAGCGCCGCTGCCCGGCCAAAGTTTCACTCATAGCACACTGTATGGCTTATGCCCTTCTTCATTAGCCAAGGTTAGGAGCAGAACAGTAGGACTTTAAACCCCATTCCTCTTCATTTCATTTTGTTAGTGTTTCCATATGTATCTTACATGACCATCGAGGAAGTAGTTATACTGCATGACGTTATCTCAATACTTTTATTCTGAACATGACACATCATAATACCCAGGGGAGACAACCCATTTCCAATTTTCATAAATTTCCCAGTGGTCCCTGATGTTAAAATGATTGTGTCATTCTTGAATGAAGTATTTATCTTTTTGTAGATAGGTTTAAGTGAAATTATCTCCCCTGAGAGGGTGGCGATATTGTCAAGATCTAATTATGAGTTCATAGTTTACTAGTTCTCACTTGACCCATTCGTACTGTCACTGTTTGATTTAAAGATTTCGATTGTGGAGCCTCCTTTGTCAGTGGTGCAGGACGGAGGACCTTACCAGCGGCAGTGTCTATAGTTGTCCGGGTGTGTCGAAAACCGGGATCTCGGGTAGACGTTGGCGTGTTCATAAAATAATCCTTGACTTAAAGGGACAGTCCCGAATAGAACAGAGTCATAAAATAAAAGTCCGAGTACGTATGAAATTTAAACTCCAAAATATAGAAGAATGGTGTATATACCCTGACTCAAAATTTCAGCTCAAAATATTGAGTCGTTTGGACGTGAGTGTTAAAACAGCTTATCCGGACACGTAACCCTTTTAAGATTTGGGGTCAATTCTTTTGTTGGGTGACCCGATAATCGATTCCCGTTCCTTTAGAGGTCTACAAGGTGAATGGTCCATGTGCTGTACTTGATAGCAAAAGGTAAATTTTACCGACACATTATTTTTATAGAATAAAAGTCTGGTTTTATCAAATCACAGCATAATACAGTTTGGGACACCGGACTCCATTTTAAGATGAAGACTGGTGGGTTTAAGTTGTTTGAAAACGTATCACATATATTGAGTTAGTTGCTCGGCCCTAAGGTTGGGGATCTTAATGGATTTTAACACAAAATTAAACAGTTTTATTCTCAAAAACATTATCGGGATTGACCCTTTAAGAGTAGGTCGTAGTGCCGCTGTCTTGGCAACATGTCCACTTATAGCACAGTCGATGCAGAACAGGAAGACATTAAACCCTATTTCATTTCGTTTTAAAGAGGCACAAGACTTTATCGGTATAAATTTGATTTTTCTGAATTTAAATGTATCTCATAAAAGGGATCATGTTGGCTAAGTGGATAAGGCGCTGGTTCGCTAGCCCGGCGGTCGGATGTTCAATCCCTACATTGGCCGAGAAAGTTCATCTCGATTTTCCGGCGTGATTTCCCCTTGTCAATGATGCAGAACAAGGGCCTGACAAGGACAGCTGCCTAGTCGTTCGGATAGGACGAAAACTCGATGTCCCGTGTACACATTGGAGTGCACGTATAATATCCATTGACCGTAGGAATTCGATATAAGAGTAGGCCGTAGCGCCGCAGCCCGGGCAAAATTTCTCTCATAGCACACTGTATGGCGTATGTCCGTCTTCCATTAGCCTATGTGCATAATAGTAGGACGTTAAACCCTATTTCATTATCTGAGAAAATGTCATACTGAGGTTATCGACTAATTTTGAACCGTAACATCCTGGATAATGGCCCCTGATTGTACGAAAAGTCTATTTTTTTTAGCTTGTCCATCTGCTGCATGATGATAGTTGTTTGGTCATTCTAGTAATCTAAATTTGAAAGCAAATCTAGATACTATACCAACCCCATTAAAAGACGAATTTTACATGGAAATGACAATTAAGTTATGTGTAGATTTGGATGGTTTCAAAAATACAGTATAATTCATATCGTCACTGTTAATACTTTAAATATTTTTTTTTCACTCTTATTGATTATTATTCAGCCTACATATGAAGCTGTAATTTGATCGTATTTCAATAAAATTATGCATCCCAAAAAACTTTTTTTTGTCTGGGGTCTTGTGACCACACAGGGGTTACATGTCTTTAGAGTTTAATGGAGTGACGGAACGAAAAAAACAAATCACATTTCAATAAAATTGTTCATGGCATATTCATGGCGTTGTTTAAAAATATCGAGAAGCCATTTCCTGTTTAGATATTTGAACGGATGCGTTTTTAATTTCAACGTCAAATTTCTTTCCATGCGGATTTATTTCAAGGAAACAGTGTAGAAACAAATAAATGCCTTTTGGGGTAGTTAAAACTTTTCTGCTTGTTATTTGAGGCATATTGAATCTCTTGCAACCTACAGTCTTGTGAAATTTTAATTTCTCAAAGAATTATCTGTCCAGAATCGCCCAATCCCGTATTAACTATGATAGACTGAATTTAACTTTTCATATTATTAAGTTTGTTTTGTACAAAAGGGCGCCATACACGATCCAACATGTTTGATCAAATATTTTTGATCAAACAAATTTGATGGATATTTGATCGTGTATGTGTAAATTTGATGGCCAGAAATGTTTGACGTCAAATGTTTGATGGATCTGATTTATGTTGATATTTTTCATCAAACAGTCAAACATGTTGGATCGTGTATGGGCTTCATCAAACTTGTTTGTCCAACATTATATTTTCAGAAGCAGCCGGATAGATAAGATCGACTGAAAACAACCTCATATGTTTGACAAACAAGTTTGATGAAGCCCATACACGATCCAACATGTTTGACTGTTTGACGAACAAACTAATGTTTGACAAACAAGTTTGAACGTGTATGGGCAACGTCAAGCTTTCAAACATGTTTGATCCAACATGTTTGATCAAACATGTTGGATCGTGTATGGGCCCTATTAAGAGCCATACCTCGTAGGGATTTGCAGTGACGAATTGTTTTCTAATCCGATGCTTGTGATATAGATGGGGTCAACGTGGCTAAATGGGTAAAAACACTGGCTCGCTAGCCTGTTTTCCATCTCTGCACTGGCTGAGCAAGTTCGTCCAGATTGTCCGGCGTGGTTTCCCCTTGCCAGTGATGCAAGACGGAAAGCATTGCAAGGTCCCGTGTACACATTGACGTGCATGTAAAAGATCCCTTGGCAGTTGGAATTCGATATAAGAGTAGGTCGTAGTGCTGCTGTCCGAGTAATATTTCCTCATAGTACATTGTATACTATGGCGTAAGTCCGTCATCATTAGCACAGTCGCAAGTCTGGGCAGAACAGTAGGACGTTAAACCCAATTTTATTTCATTTTCTGCTAGTGTCGCCACATTTCCATAAGTATGTTATTTTACTTGTTGGTCGGTTTATAATGCGGACGTCCGTTTCGATGTCAATAGTAAGTGCAGGATGGGGGGGGGGCTGCACCACAAAAACAAATATACGGACAAGACATAATACGCAGAAATAACAAACAAACGAACAATTTAATTTAAATGAATGGACCCGGGGTCTAGCCATAAGCATCAATTACACTGTACAGTCTGTATTTGTGACCTAGACTTCAACCGATTAGGGTCGAATGGATGTTAACACTGACCAGCAACTCTCTTTCCCCCGAAATGATATAGTTTGTGTTTGTGACCTAGACGTTAAACACAATTTCTCAACCCCGCTCTTTCTCTCTCTGTCTGTCTCTAGGGGGATTGGATGGATAAATGGTTAGCAGGGTTTCGAATCCCCGGTTATACGTGGCAAGGAGTAGAGTCGCATGTCGATCCTCGTGGGTTTTCCCCGGGCCCTTCGGTTACCCCCCCACTGCTAAAGACCCCTACGCGCAAGCGAATTATTGAAATAAAATTAAAACCATATGTTAGTCCCGAAATGACCTATCTCTCTCTCTGTGTGTCTCTCTCTCCCCCTCTCTCTTTCTATCATTCAGTGACGTGAAATAAAACCAAAGTAATATATTCCGACGGGTTATATGTACTGCACCATATGTTAATTCCCCGGATGTTAACGAGACTTCCGATTGTTAATTAAACACCAAACTTGTTGTTATTAAGTCTGTCAGAGACTCGTTTCCTACCTGTCAGTGTATATCAGAATAAGTGACAGTGTCGTTAGCTGACGTAACATTGATAATGAGATTACCAATGTATCTGTCAGTCAATCGGACATTGCATAATAACTAGTAATTAAAATGGCGGATATTAAATTTCTACAGGTCTGTAATTTTCATAATGCAACTGACAGTCCTGCAGAGTGTCTGTCTGTTGGGGGGGGGGGGGTATTTACATACTATTGTGAACTTTCTGGATGGGCTTGCTGATGCCTCTATTTGCAAGCTGCAGCCTTATTCCATAAAAACACAGAACATCCAATAGCCGGCTGAGCTCTGTGGCCCTTTTTATGATTCGGTGTACTCAGATGAGGTTAACAATGTCTTCCATCCCGAAAGTCTATCTCATACGGGTGAATCACTATTCAGTACAACATCTAGCGTAGATACTGGCAAAGAGACCACAGTAGCTCGTGGCATGTACTGGTCCCGAAAGTCTATCTCATATGGGTACATCATCACTATTCAGTGCATCGCTATCTAGCGTATAGGTACTGGCAAAGAGACCACAGTAGCTCATGGCATGTACTGGTCCCGAATATCTCATATGGGTGCATCATCACTATTCAGTGCATAAACATCTAGCGTAGGTACTAGCAAAGAGACCACAGCAGCTCATGGCATGTATTGGTCCCGAAAGTCTATCTCCTATGGGTGCATCATCACTATTCAGTGAAGGCAGGTTTCCCCGAGTTCTTCGGTTTCTTCCTGCAGTAATGATCGAAATCATTCGCACGATCTGTGCCAAGGGCCAAATTGGAAAAAAAGGCCTTAGGCCTAATTTGCTACCCTTGTCAAATGACGCGATTATTATTATTATTATTATCTAGCGTAGGTTCTGGCAAAGAGACCACAGTAGCTCAAGGCGTGTACTGGTCCCGAAAGTCTATCTCATACGGGTGCATCACTATTCAGTACATCACCATCTAGCGTAGGTACTGGCTCAAGGGTGCATCACTATTCAGTACATCACCATCTTCCTATCCACCTAAAAATATCCCCTTACTTATCGAAATTTAAAACCTGATTGAAGACGTATTTATTTAAACGTTATGTTTAGTGGTGCCTTGGTATTGAACTTTTATTGTACAGAACTGAATCACAAGCGCTATGAGCATACTCTGTGTGGACTAGCGCTATTATTATTCTTATTATTATTATTATTAGCGTACTGGCTCAAGGCGTGTACTTGTGGCTGGGGGACGTAAAGGAAATACAAGGGAGTGGCAAAACCCGCTCCGTTTTGTTTAAATGTTCGACATTTGCCATAATCTGTGTAAACCACCCAACCTTTTAGAGCCTTGCTATAAATTTGTATATTGCTTGTCAGATATTGTAAGATGAACCAATAGAGAATTGTCTTCACCTTAATATAGAGAAGGACATTATACAATAAAACATACTTTATTATTATTACTGATGATATATCACCAATACGTATAGAAGAACCTTGTCTAGTGATATATCACCAATACGTATAGAAGAACCTTGTCTACAGTCTGCAAAGTTATAGCTGTCGTAAATATCTCAAATGACTGATATATTCATAGGAGAATCTTCTAACACAATATACATTATATATCTGTATGTCTCGGATAATTTAATGGAAGGGGAATAAAGTATGGTTTCAGACCAGACTCTACAAGAAGATATAAGTATTGACTAGAACTCATAATGTTCTATCTGTACTTGGGTATATATATAGAGAGGGAAATTAGGTTTAACGTCCACTCAACACAACTAGGTCATTTCGGGACTAACATATGGTTTAATTTTATTTCAGAAATTCGCTTGCGCGTGGGGGTCTCTAGCAGTGGCAGGAAACCGGAGTGCCCGGAGAGAAGGCGCCTCTATCTCCATGCCACATACGCTCATACTAGGGCTCGAAACCACAGCCGCAAGCCAGAGGTGGACGGTCAGCTAGAGGTCGAAGCGCGGCACTCTAGACCACTAGACCATCCCAACCCCCTACTTGGGTATATATTCGAGGTAAATTGGAAATATATATATACACCCCCCTTTCAAGACTTTTAAAGACAATGAAATTGAATTAAATGAAACGGGGTTTAACTTCGAACTGTTTTGCTCCGTCCTCGGCTAATGAAGACGGGCATACACCAGTGCCATGGGGGGTATACTTTTTTTGCCTATACCGTTATTTAAAGACTTCGAATTGTGACTAATGGTTTGGATTGTTCGTACATGGTTTTATTTTATTCGGATAGCAGCGCAGCGAATTCCAACTGTCAAGGGATTTTTCACGTGCACGCCTATATGTACACAGGACCTCGGGTTTTCGGCCCACCCGAACGACTTGACAAATGCCCTTGTCAGGTCCTCCTTCCTTCATTTTACCCGGAAGCGGTGCTAAGGCCTACTCTTACATCGAATTCTAACTGCCAGAGGATCTTCTCGTGGGTACACGGGTCCTCGTTTTTCGTCCCATCCAAACGACCAAGGGGAAACCACGATGGAAAATCCAGATGAACTTACTCGGCCAACATCGGGAGCGATTCCGTGACCCCCGGGCTAGCGAGACAGCGTCTTACTAGCTTAGCCATCGTGGCTCCTCAATATTACAGTTGTACTTCAGTTAGGTCACCATTCCTCGACCATTAGTTGATTAATGCGAGAACATCAACAGACTAATGGCGTAAAGGACCGTCAACGTTCTAGAAGACCTCAGAGTACGCCTGCAAGATTATATGTAACTCTGGCGAGACTCGTGCGACGTCACTTTTCTGCGCCAAGCATTATGTTGAAAAGAATGGCCGACAATCCTTCTAAAAGAGACCAACATCTGCCAACATGGCGGCCAACTTAGCAACCCGTTCATCCAGCAATACGATAATAATAATAATAATAATAATAATAATAATAATCACGTCATTTTACAAGGGTAGCAAATTAGGCCTGAGGCCTTTTTCAAATTTGGCCCTTTGCACAGATCGTGCGTCTGTAGTCTGACTATTACAGGACATCCAAAAAGTAATAGTCGAAAATCATTCCGAAACAGACCAACATCTCTCAACATGGCGGCCAACCGAGAGTTTATCATCCCGTTCATTCAGTAATACGACGTTTGTAGCCTGGCTATTATATGTACAAGGCTCGGTTATCCAGAAGAACGAAAGTCTGTTGTTGATTATCAAGAGAAGATAATCTGAAGAGGGAGGTCAAGGAGGTAACTTATCTTGGCACGTGTCATATTTAATATATAATTATTTATACAATAATTCACTAGATTACATCAGTTTATTCAAGAAACATAATATTTTGTTTTACATTGATAACCAGCGCCTGGTTAATACATACACAAAGCGGAACATGGATTAGAGTCTATTTACCAAATGTAAGGCTTGCGGCTGTGGTTTCGAGCCCTGATGTGAGCGTGTGTGGCATGGAGATAGGGGCGACTTCTCAACCTCGTGGGTTTATTCCCACTGCTAAAGACCCCTACGCAAAAGCGAATAATTGAAATAAAATTAAACCATATGTTAGTCCATAAATGACCTAGTTGTGTTGAGTGGACGTTAAACCCCATTTCTCTGTCTCTCTCTTTTCATAGTGGCGGTAACATGTATGGGTATAATCGCTGCTCGCCTTTTCTTCGCTTACTGACCAGGATCAGCCGCTCATGACTGCAACGTAGCTGTATTATAAAGCCTGATTGACTCAACTGGCGTGGTTTCGAATACTCGGTTGTGCGTGACAAGGAATAAGGTCGCCTGTCCAATCTCGTGGGGTTTCTACGGGTCCTCCGGTTTCCTCCCATTGCTATAGACCCCTACGCGCAAGCGAATTATTGACATACATTTAAACCATACATGTTAGTCCCGAAATGACCTAGTTTGTGTCGAGTAAACGTTAAACCCCATCTCTCTCTCTCTCTCTCTCTCTCTCTCGCAACGTAGTCGAACGACGACGTCTAAATTAAGGCCAATCGCAGATTTCGCGAGTACTACGGATAGGGTTAGCGCAATTGCCTTGTTTACATCTCGTGATCTTTGGCCAAATCTGCAGCTGGCCTTAACATTTAGACCTAACCACGCGAACTCTTGGTTACGTTCTTCGTGTGGAAAACGGAATGTTTATTGTTTATGATAAACTATTCTCTAGAAAGAACACGACAACAGGTACCTAAAGTAATGGATCATTTTGTAACCGTGGAGTAATTCCATGTTAGAATATAACCGATTGTGCCGACAGATTAATTAAAAAGGAAGAACCATCAGCGAACAGACTAGCTTCCATTTTTTCTGCGAAATTGAAATAAAACGCTCGATTAACCAAGCTTGACACGTTATTTTGGCTTAAAGAGAAGACTTGCTTGAATAATACCGGAGCGTTAAATGTTAAAAAAAATAATATTCATCAATTAGTATGACTAAATACCTTTAAAGTAAGATGAGCGATTTGTATTTTTCACACAATTTCTCATCGCTTAACCATTGTGCGTATACAAGGGTTATTTCGGAACCCCGCGACCATATCCTTAACATTTGTGAGGAACTGGTTCATAATTGTCTAGCGATAATTTTATACATTGTCAGCTACTTTATGTCGAGTGTTATGCTGTAAATAGAATGGACGTGAGGCAGTGGCAACATTCATCATTTGTCAAGAAACTACGAGTATTACATTACCGTACACAAGGGTCGCCCCCTCACCTTTCCGTTCAATTGTTTTCTGGTTACAAGTGTCTATATTCTGTGCTGTGTGCTAGCTTTGTATTTAGCATCATTTTCACTGATGATATTGTTTTAGTCATTCTAGTAATCTAGATTTGAAAGCAAATCTAGGTACTCTACCAATCCCATCAAAAAAGGGATTCTACACGGAAATGACAATTAAGTTATGTGTCGATTTGTATGGTTTCAAAAATATCTTATAATTCATAAAACCTCAAATATTTCTTTTCACCCTGATTGATTATTATTCAGTCTTGATATGAAGCTGTAATTTGATCGTATTTCAATAAAATTATGCATCCAAAAACCTATTTTTATCTGGGTCTTATATTACCCCTTGTTGCCGACAACGTTTTTCGTGCAACGTGACCGCACAAGGGTTATTCCACACATATTGATTACTTAAAGATACATTACGGGAGACTAGATAACGAGTTGGTAGTTCTCACTATAATAGTTAACAACCTAAACAATGTCAAGGACATTTGCTGAAAATTTCTGTCAAATCAATCCTCTCTGAACGAAAAATTTAGAGATTGAACTTCAGCGATGTCATATCTAAAGTCGTTACGATAAGAAACATAGTCTCGATTATCCATTTTTTGATTTAATCATCAATGATTGACATCGATTATTGATTACGGTCTGAATAGGTTAATTAATGTCTAGTTAATAGCTTTCATAATATTTCAGGCCTAAAGAAAGACCTGCAATATTAGACTGTTGCATAATGCATGTTTTAACATACATTTGATTAAGAAAAATCTGAATATCAACGTTAGATAATCCCCCGACTTTAATTCAGTCGAATTTAAAAGAGGCCCATCAATTTTAGTTCAAGGCAAACAAAAATGACGATCGACATCCTACAAATAAATTTCAATTCATTAAATTTGTGTAATTTGTGAACTGATTTGAAGCCTTTTTAAAGAATATTACTAGTACAGATTCGACTTTCATGATATTACAATGGATCACGTAACGCTAAAATCAGGCAATGTTCTTCTAAAATTTAAAGGGTTTCTTTTTCAAGTAATGTTTGGAAGCAACAGACAGGGCTGTTACAAACTATATTATATAATACATGTACTATATTTAACATCATTCAACCAAAGTGTGATGTAGTAGGTTCCAAACGAGAGAAGTGGAATTGAGTTTTTTTGTAGTTTAAGAAACCAATTGTAAAATCGATAAATAAGGAGACTTGTTCGTGTTATTGGTGTGATAATGTCAAGTATATCGGAGGATCTTGGTTTTCTATAGACGGTTTGTCATAGAGTATTTGAATAATCTGTGAAAAAAATGGTCGAACCGAACTTCACTCTTGTGAAATAACAAAAACCTCAAACATTCTCGTTTTAGTTCATTTTATAAATATAAAGACAATATGGTTCCATTTTATATGCTTGTTCCCACAGGGTAAATCCTGTAAGACGTATGAGGAGGCAGACCCCCATTAATTTCCCCATTGCCTTCAATGCTAATTCGGGGATCGTGGTGGCGCTGGTTCGCTAGCCTGGAGGTCGGGTGTTCGATCCCTGCATTGGCCGAGAAGGTTCATCTCGATTTTCCGACGTGATTTCCCCTTGTCAGTGATGCAGAAGTTCGGATGGGACGAAAAACTGAGGTCCCGTGTACACATTGGAGTGCACGTAAAAGATCACTTGGCAGTTGGAATTCGATATAAGAGTAGGCCGTAGCGCCGCTGCCCGGGCAAAATTGCCCTCAAAGCACACTGTATGGCGTATGCCCGTCTTCAATTAAGTGCATAACGGTAGGACGTTAAACCCCATTTCATTCATTCATTCAATGCTAATTCTGGCCTACTCCAACGTTTCCCGAAACTTTCACTACAGGCAAAGGAACACATGGCCATATCTGTGCACTAAAATGTGTTTGTAGTTGACCATCAAAAGTTCATATATCATAAAAATACTTTTCTTTATAGCTTCATGTCTATTTTTGCAAAATTATTATAATACAGAATAAAAAAATACAGAAGTAATGAAAACCCTTTAAAGTTGTGCATTGATTTGTATACCGGGTTGCAGCTCAGTCTATGTGCCTATTGTTCTAGAATAGAACATTCTTTCTTAATTTCGTCAAAATATAAGTTCTTCAAAAAGATTTAAAGAGTTTCAAACAAGTCTCACCAAAAATATTCAAAATATTGAAATATTTTCCAAAAATTTAATTTTTGTTTAAATCAAAATGGCAATATTCCCCTATTTCTAAGGAAATTCTCTATAAAATTCAGATCTTAAAAAATGGTCTCAGCATTTTACCAATTTCAAATGTGCTATCCGTATTTTAAACGATATGTATGCACATTGAAATTTCAAGGTAATCATTTAAAAAAATAATTTGAATGGATAACTGTTCCTAAACCCTCGTTTAATATTGAAAACATTATCATATTTATTCAAAACCAGATGTTTTTGTGTATTTTCACATAGTAAATACGCGAAATTAGGCTTAATAAGTGTATAATGCTTCGTTATACTTTCAAGCCAGATATAGTGTGTTTAGACTTTTTATGCAAGTAAAATATGGGTCGTGTTGACTTTATAAAATTTGAACGAATGCAAGTCTAAATATCAGATAGTGACGCTGTTGTTTTTTTTCCTTCTAACACATTTTTATATTACATAATGTAAAGATACATAATTATTGGGTCTGAAAACTGCTGTAAGAATTATGTTGAATATATGAATACCCCTTTAAGCTCCTCAATTTCTTTATGGGTATGTTTATACCTCTTTAAACCCAGTACTTTTTTATTTTGTAGGTCTCTGGATATACGATGAGCTTTACCACTGCTACAACTCTCCATGAATAACAATGTTAAAAAAGACATTATTTAGAGTGCTGTCCGTCATTCGGACGGTGGGCTTGGCTGGGACATTGTCTATTCGGTTCGTACATGTATAACAGAGTGTATAAAAGACACCATTTAGACTGCTGTCAGTAATTTCGGACGGAGGGCTTGGCAAGGACATTGTTTATTCGATTCGTACATGTATAACAGAGTGTAAAAAGACACTATTTAGACTGCTGTCAGTAATTCAGACGGTGGGCTTGGCAAGGACATTGTCTATTCGATTCGTACATGTATAACAGAGTGTAAAAAAATACACTATTTAGACTGCTGTCAGTAATTTCGGACGGAGGGCTTGGCAAGGACATTGGCAAGGTCATTGGGTACTCGATTCGTTGGAGTACATGTACAAGAATCGAATAGACATAGTTCGAAATAAGAGTTGGTAATTACGCTGCTGTCTAGGTAAAATTTACTTCATTGCACACTGTATGACAAACACCTGGCATCACTTGCCAAACCATGTAGAAAACTAGGAGATACACCCCATCTGTTACAAGATGTAGCCTCTATCGTGTTCGGAGAAGGGGGGGGGGACTCTGGAACACCAAATCTGATATAAATCTGTATCCTCGATTACTTTTCGGAAATTTTCATGAAATAACTCCGGAACGTAGCACTGATTATCAATGGAAATCGTCTTCCCATGAACGAACAGTCAGGGGTAATAATCCAGGAATATAAGGTTCAATATCAGCCCGAGTGATTTGGGAAATACACATATATTTTGTAAGCTTCATCTAAATTGAATTAAAATTGTGACCTGTAGAGAGTCCACCTCCACAAACAATGGTAACAGCATAATACATGACGATACTTCAACATGAAAATTTGGGCGAATAAATGGTGTTACCGTAATTTTTTATCCGGGTACTTTAAAATAGTTCCAAAATGGCGGAATTCGTCACACATTCGAGTCTAGATGTAGAAAACCGGAATCTGTCGAGATTTGCCGAGTGTCATGATACATCTTGCATTGCATCATCGATGCATCTTTAGTCAAATGGGGATATCCACGACCAAGTCAGTATTTGAGCTCGAAACAGATCAGACCAACCTTGAAGGTGTCCAATATATCATAGCAATATACACAGTCAGTTTCTATTTTTATCATCCAGTAGATATCGGATGTGTGTGGAATAAAAAGGACTTAGCAATGGTTGAAATGCTGTCAAAAAAAAAAACGATGTATCACTATACGCCGTAATGTAATCAGGTTCAGCAAAGTAAAAATATGTAGCAAAAAATTATATCTTTTTATTTTTTGTGCATGTAAGAAAGTATTGGGTGAAAAATCATTGGATAAAATCTCCTACTTGGTCTTTTTGTGATATAAAAAAATATCAAGATTTGTCGATAAAGTAAAAAAAGGTAGACCGAGGCTTTTTTTTTATTTTAACGACTTGTGTTGATATTTGTTTTATATCAACAAGGACTCGGTAGGAGATTCGCTATATATGGAGAGAGAGAAAGAGAGAGAGAGAGAGGGAGAGAAAGAGAGATGGGTTTAACGTCAACTCGACACACCCGACACAACTACGTCATTTCGGTACTAAAATATGGTTTAATTTTATTTCAATAATTCGCTTGTGCGTAGGGGTCGTTAGAAGTGGGGTTAACTCAGAGGACCCGGAGAAAACTCACGAGGTTTGACAGGTGACCCTCCTCTTTGTCACGTACAACCGGGGATTCGAAACCACGCCAGTTGACTCAATGACAGGCTTTATGATCAACACGCACGTGCTAACCATTCGGCCACCCCCTCTCTATAAGGTTATAAGAACAGTCACATATCCAAACCATGATCACATTTCTTCGGGCAATTTCTAAACTGCCTGATGATTACTTACTTGTAAATTATGCAATTTTAATTTTCTTTTGAAATAAACAAGGAAATTCCCCATCCGAGATTCTTCGGTCAATTTCAAAACTGTCCATTCACATGAATAATCTTATAAAATCGTATGTATTCCATACCTTTCCGAATTTGATAAAGTTTGGATTTTTTTTTAAATTACAAAAAAAGAGAAAGCCACGGAAAATAAGATGGAACGAAATGGGGGTACTTATGTGTCAAACTAATGATGGATATTTTTTAAGAGCAGTACTTTATATAACACGCCATTTACAGACATCACTTTTACCACGTGATCGACAACCGGTAACGACCCCTAGTGAGTAAATTACTGGTAATTGAAACTTGAAAGTTCCTACAGAACACAATTACAAGATCTCAAAAGGTTCACTAATTGGGTTTTAGACGACTTTTTATTGGACTAAAAAAGAACAAATTTCAACAAAAGGCAAATTAATCAGGTTTCCGTTAACCAGTAGAGCCTAGTTATATGATATGGTATGAAAGACTCAGAAATAGAAATACGTTTTACATAAGGCGGAAACGTCTTTTTTTTTTGGTCATTCTGATCTGCAAAACAAGTGTGCACTTTTTTGTGTTTTTGGTTCGTGAAATGGAAAGATGGAGAACTTAAGTCGGAAGGCTGGATTCGCCCGGGCCGTGGCCTTTTAATGTACACTTTATTCATATCCCACCATTTGACGGTCATTTTACGTGCTCATTACATGTGCTTTCACATCCAATCAGAGAGAGAGAGAGAGAGAGGGGGGGGGGTATATAGTCCATGACAGATCAAAAATTGACATCATAACGTAAAGATGAATGTTTAGTCTCCAGACTCCTGTTTTTGCCCAACGGTTACCAAGAGTGACCAGTAGAATATATCGGACGACAGAGAAGCGTTTACACAAATTAGTTTATATTTAGCTTGAAAAAAATTACATCATTTCTATTTTTGGATACGAACCCGGTGTTGATCGTTACACTTCTTCACAGTTCTCAGTGGGGACCTAGCGAAACCATTTTTTTGTCATTTCATTATGCATGTCACCATTGTCGTGCGATGCGTTACGATAGGATTGCCCCTATTAAGTCCACGCTTCGACTGCTCGGGCCTGTTAGGATCACCATGATTACTCCATGATTAAAATCATGATTTCAATCGCAGCGCGAATCGTGATAGTTAGAACCTAGCATTAGCCCGGATTGTCGCAGACAACTAAAATGTTAAACACGCTTAAGTCCATCTCTCGGATTTAATACAACAAAAAATAACAAACTGATGGCATTCCCTTGATGCTTTTCCATTGTCAAAATCTTAAATTCTTCGACATTGAAAACACGAATTATTTGTTAATTTAAATCAACATTGATGGTTTGATCTTACCGGGAAAAGATTAGCTTTCGATATCCAATATTTAAGACAAACTAAACATTTTACCATTTATACACGAACCGTGTACAATAATGCGCTTCAACGCCATTTGTAACAAGGGACTCGAAGAACGAGTCTAGTCCACAAGTAATGTCAAACGGTGACGCCGTATTCTTATCTTGAGAGCATGCAATACAATACATACTATCGGTGTAAACTGGAATAACCAGACGCATGAGATTGTCATTCGATTGAGACTACTGGCGTGTATGTCGCCGAACATAACGGACTAGACATTACGGTAAAAACAGAAACGATTGGACGTAAATCAGATTATATACATTCATATTACATTATTGTGTGTATTTCAATGCCTCAACTATGAGTGATGTAGCCCCTTTAAGTATTAGCAATTTAGCTACTTTAAATATAAGCGATTTAGCTCCTTTAAATATAAGCGATTTAGCACCTTTAAATATAAGCGATGTAGCTCCTTTAAAAATATGAGTTTTAAATTAAACAAAAAATAATACTGCACGATGTGTAATGCCTGTTACATTTGTTTTTATATTAAAGCAATAAATCCGCTTTCTGCAACAACGATTTATGAGGTGGAACATATTTTTATTGTCTATTATATGAATCTTTTTTTAAAAGCATATCTGACAACATTATGGCGTTCATCGTTTTATAAATCGACCGAGGTTGACTAATGTTCATCCAAAAATAACCCACATCAATAATTGGAAGTCAGAAACGTTTCAAATAATTTGTCGAGCGATTAAGTTGTCATTGTTTATATTCCGAAATTTTTTAATGTGTACTGACATTGCTACGTCATTCAAATTTATTTCTGATTCCTCTGAAACAGCTATTGGACAAGGTTTTTGTGTTGCCACTATTTACTATCAAAAAAATAATATTTCGCAAAGAAATTTGCTACTAAAATAATATATTGTTGAAAAAATGTAGAAACGAAAATACAGTGGGTCAAATCCAGTTAATTTTCATATTATCGCTAAGGTCTGAGTGGGGGATTATTAGAAATATAACGTACTGGGGGATGAGCACTCGTATTCCCAAGTGGTGAATTTTTGGGGCTTCATATAGTCCCCGGTTTCCTCCCACTGCTGACGACCCCTACGTGCAAGCGATTTTTGACAACAAAACTGAACCATGTGTTAGTCCCGAAACTACCTAGTTTGTTTCGAGTGGATGAGAAACTGACCCCCCCCCCACCTCTCTCTCTCTCCCTCTCCCTCTCTTTCTCGTTAATTGGCAGTGGGATAAATCGCCTTGAGCATCGCACTGTACCGTCATCGAGATCTGGAATAGATGACGTAATGGGTAATGCACTATAATGTCACACATTTGAATACAATCACAACCGATGTGTATGTATTAAACCATAATTAAATACATTAATATCATTTTCTTACACCGGACAAACACATATACATAAACCCATTTTTGGGAGATTGTCTATAAACCCTTCCTTTAAGATCAAATCCATGTACTATCCAAATTCAGTGTATGGTTTTGTCACCAAGCATGCCATTGCGTAATCTATCATTTGTTCCTCAATAATTGAAAGCATTTGCGGTTATTTGGAATAGCAGAAGAAAGTAAATTCCACAATTTCACACAAATATCGCCATTAACCTTTCAGCTTCGTTTTGTCTTGCTACGTAATTGATCCCCCAGATGGAATTCAGTTGCTTCCTCGGCAAAAATATAATCTATTGGACCTATATTGGAATGACAGAAAAAAAGTCCATTCATAATTCCACCCTTTAAAAGCACGAAACATCGCTATTAACCTTTCAGTTTCGTTTTTTACTGCTACGTAATTGATCCTCTGCGCGGGGATGGAAAAGGTTTAAAAGGTAACCCTGAGGACCTATATTCATACGATCTAATTCCACATTAATCGGAATTGACACGATTGTACCCCAATGGCACGAACTAGTTTATGTTCAGATTATACGCTTTTAGCTAAAGTGTCCCAATACCTACTCACTATATAGCGTCATCACCCTGAAGTTATACCCCCACCCCCCCACACCATTCTTTTTGTATAAAACATGTACAGACTAAAGGGACAATACTAACTCGAAGTAATGCACCCCGCCCCCGCCCCAACCATACGTATGTTGAAGTTTATTTTATCCTGGGGGGGGGTAACGTCAACTCGACACAAACCTAGTCGTTTCGGGGCGAACATATGGTTCAATTTTATTTTAAAAATTCGCTTGTGTGAAGGGGAATCAGCCGGAAGACAAGGGGAATCTCCGCGAGGTTAGACAAGCGACCCTACTCCTTGTCACGTACACTCGCTATCTATTTGGCCATCCAACCTCCCCGCGTAGCGTATGACCACATTCGTTAAAGGGACAATACCACTCTTGTTGGTTTGACAGCTCCATAAATAAATAATAGCCTTATTCGAGGTACTATAGGTGTTTAAGTAGTCTACCTGTTGTGTAAATTATTCATTACATCCTATTTTACTTGTCCAGAGAGTTCTAAAATATTTTAAAATCCAAGTCACATTTATAAGTCTTTACGTAAAGAATTTTCAATTATCTGGGAGAGCAATTTCTATCAAGGTAGATAATTAGCTCTAGGTCTGATTGACTGGTTTGACCTAGCTGTCTCTTATTGTAAAATTGGTGACAACACAATCCACCCAACGGAATTTTTCCATTTTTTGAAAACCGTTGATAAGATCATGTATAAACCACTAATGAATGGGGATATTGTATAATAGTACAATTTGATGACCAGAATGAAGATTTGGACAGATTTACTCATTTACAGTCAGGGTGGTATTGTCCCTTTAACCAAATGTCAGTGGGTGCAGAAAAGCAGGACGGAAAGTTCATTGTGTCAGCCCTCTTATAGACGCATAAGTAAGATGCCAAACTTCATATTGTAATTAACTGTCAGACTAGATAATGTTATATTCCTTGATACGACTATATTAAATCCTTTATATGATTTCATTTAGTGTTATACTAAATATATTCCGTATTTAAAGGTTGTGGACCACCTTCTGGTTGTGGCTGGCTGAATGGACTGTCTATGGGGTGCGCTTGGAGTGTTTCACTTGTACGTGATAAGGAATTGGGTGGCAAATCTAAACTTGTAGGTATTTTCCAGGTAGTCCATTACCTCCGCCCCGCTGCTAAAGACCCCTACGTTCAACCGATTTTTGAAATGAAATTGAACCATATGTTAGTCTCGTAATGTCATGATTTCTGGTATATTCTCAACTTAAAGTTCATGGACTAATTCTGATATATTGTCAAGTTTAATGTTTTGGCCAATTAAAGGTCGCGGACCAACTTATGTTTTATTCCCAAGATAAAAGTCATGGGCCAAGTTCTGGAGTATTTTCTATTTAAAGGATATGAACAAAATTCTGGTATATTGTCAAATTGAAAGTCGTAATAGTCTTCTTGTTCTACTAAGGTTCCGCGGATTCGAGTTTGAATGACATATAACTTAACGCACCGATTGGCGGACTTTGATTGTAGATATGACGTCAAGATGTCAAGATCATTGCCACGGCGATGGCGTCATGGCCGGTTCCAGGTTTATAAAATGCAATCGTACTTGCAGCATTGTGCATAATATTTGTTTTAAATAATATAATATTCAAATAGGTGAACCAATACAAATCGAGACTTGTTTAAATGAAATAACAGCAAGTAATGTAGATTACGATCTCGGAGTTAAAAGTACATATAACAATGAATTTTCAGAGATATATGTACATAAAATGTACATTGCATTCTCGTAGTTATATGTGCACAACATGTATTTATTACGTTCTCATCAGGGTATATTGTACTCTCAGAGCTATATAAACACAAAATGCATATTGCATTTTCAGAACTATATGTACCTAAAATGTACATTGCATTCTCAGAACTATATATACTTAAAATGTGCATTGCATTATCAGAATTATTTGTACTTAAAATGTGCATTGCATTATCAGAGCTATTTGTACATAAATTGTAAATAAGTTCCTCAGAGATAAATGTACACAAGATGTATAGATTACTTTCGCAGAGCTATATATACATAAAATGTATAGATTAGTATTACGTTCTCTCAGAGCTATATGCACATAAAATGTATAGATTAGTATTACGTTCTCTCAGAGCTATATGCACATAAAATGTATAGATTAGTATTGCGTTCTCTCAGAGCTATATGTACATAAAATGTATAGATTACCTTCACCGACCTATATGTACATACAATGTATAGATTACCTTCTTCGACGTATATGTACATAATATGTATAGATTACGTTCTCTCAGAGCTATATGTACATAAAATAGATTACGTTATCAGAGTCATATGTACATACCATCTAGATTACTTTCTTAGAGACATATGTGCATATAATTTAGATTGCCTTCTCAGAGCTTTATGTACATAAAATGTCTATTACATTCCCAGAGATATACGGAGAAATTGAGCGTGTATTATGTGAGACAATATCACTTTTTTAAGGATAGGATTGAAGTGGGGTTAAGTGTCTGCTCCAAACAATACTTTGAAACTAACATCAACCGGAGGCGTTTCAAACTACGTGCACGCGCCGTTCGAACGACCAGACAATATTTTACTTGTCTTTATCTGATCCGAACAGTGGCCTACAACCGGTGTTGTCAGGAGATGTAAGCCGGTGCCATGGGATTTGAAGTCAAATTGATGTATCAGGGATGACAAGATTGGGGGCGGCGGGGCACTACTCTATTTCTTTATAGTTCCTGCTTTAGCTGAAGCCTTCCATTCCTAAACCTATTATCCACTAAACTAGATTAAACATATTTTTGGACGAGGATCAATCTTCTGACCACACTATTATAATTGTGATGTATCAAGCAGACGACTGATATTGGCAGATCCACGTTCTAATAACACATTAAAGTCCAAAAGACTTGTTAAAACATTAAATTTTCATTTCTTAGAGTAGTAAATGTGACAAGCACCCAGTTATTAACTCTTCAAGGTATTAGCGTTGTGGAAAACAACACAAGTCCCGAATAAATGTTGATTGATGTCCTTTAACCAGATAACCGAGTCTGCTAACTGTAAACCAAGAAGAAAGTAGGCCAGGTCATCTAAACGCGATTTCGTTTCTCTCGTTCTCTCTAGTAGTGAAAATGGTTAAATTTAAGAGATGCCTGGATCACGTGATTGATATAATATGACCCCCCCCCCCTCTCCCCACGAGTAGTCACAGTTGCATCATATTTACTGAAATATAAGTATAGGATATTAACCTACCCGAGGGTGCTATATTATATAACCCGCGGGCGCAGCCCAAGGGTGATATAAATATAGCATCTGAGGTATGATTGGTTAATATCTGACATATACAACGCCCACCCTTAAATTTAAATGGACTTTACCATTAATATTCAACAATGATTGGATAACGGCTCGGTAGTTTCCGTCAAATAACGAAGATTACCGATTTAATCACGTGCAATTACGAGATGGTATTTTTGTAAACACAGCGCCATTTTGAAGAATTGAATTTCATACAAAAACAAAATGGAAAGTAATACGAAGTCAGACGAATAATCAATCCCTTTTAGCCAACACACTGACGATGGAATTGGCGTGAATGCAACTATCGATGAGGATCTATCCAAAGCCTTAAGAAAATTTGGATCAAAAGACATTCTTTCCCGATAATTCTGACAGTGAACAACTACGATTGAAGGCTTTTGCTTTGTTTTATAGACAGAAGGATTTGGCCGACTGTTTTATTTAAGTGCATGGACTGTACCCAAAAATAGTTTATAATGGAAATCTTGGGCGATAAATACTTTCAAGTCTAGGAGTGTGTGGACGGAAAGAAGATTCTGAAAGATATGGAAAACCGATTTAAATATGCTGATAAGTACGTCGTCTATTTCTGTCTTGAATGTTTCAAACTGTTCCATAATAATTTTTAATTGTCAAAATAATAAAAATTTATTTCTGTGTTTTTTGTATTATTTTGATCATCAGCGGTTGATATGAGTCGAATACATCGACCTGACATGACGTCATTAGCGGTTGATATGAAATATCAACCTGTCGTGACGTCATCAGCGGTTGATATGAAGAATATATCAACCTATTATCACGTCATGACAGGTTGTTATGAGATATAACTGCTATTCACATCAAAGAAAAAAACTACCACCAGTTGTATATATGAAATGTAATATCCTTGATGGCGTACTCAAGAAATGATATAACCAACTTAAATTAATGTTATAAAATCTCAAATAAAGTAAAAAACCAAGTACGAATAATCCAAACCATATGACATAATTCGAAGTCCTAAAAACATTATAGGCAAAATAGTATAATAGTACAAAATACACGACAAGCAGTGGTAACAGGTGTCCGGAAGAGTAAGCTTACATTATCAGGGTGATAGTAATAGTATACGTGTCAATTAAATATATCTAGAATAATAGCCGAGAGAGACACGTTATATTTACTAATCAAATCAATATGACGGCCATAAAACTTTTTAAAGGTTTTAATAAGTTTAGTGTGCAAGTATCCTTGTAGTTGAAGGAAGCTTAGATGACAAATGCCTCGATCTACTTAAAAAATCAGAATAAAAGGACCAAGCTCTCGCGTAACGAATAAGCTGAGACACAAACACTCCATAAGCTGGGGATATTGGAATGTTACTACTAATAAAATAAATAGAAAGTTAACAATCGGAAAGTCATGCCCAATAATAAAAGTCTGTACATGTGCCCCACCTCGTTACGATATTGAATATTGCGCTACGGGGTACCCGTCTCAGTAACCCTGCTACCAGACTGGGTGTTGCCATGCTACGACACTAGGATAATGCGCTATAGGGCTTGTCCCCCCACCTTGCTACGATATTGCACTAGGCTATACGATATATTGCACTAGGGAGGGGTTGTGACTCTCTTCCTTCGCTACACGGAATTTTACACCCCTCACCCCCACCCCTCGCAACAAATTTGCTCCCCCCTCGATCTAAGTACGGTTCTGTTGTAAATCTATATATATCAAGCTTTAATAACGTTCACTTTAATAACCCTGTAAATACAGTTTTGAGTTTAAACTGTCCTGACAGCGAGAACCACAATTATGTTACATTTTGTATTTGGGATGAAACAATGAAAGTGTCAATTTAATCAATTTTGAAGAGATGGTCTGTTTTGTGAGATAATGTCAGGCCACGGTAACTATTTCACATCAGTTTTAAGATAACAATTTTTTTTGTTGAACACATGACGGTTGTCAAAATCAGAATAACATTAATCAAGCTAACAGTTATGATATCTGCCCAACCGGAATTAAAAAGAACTCAAGTGAAATGGGGTTTAACGTCATACTTTTCTTCACCGACTTTGATAACTAAGGCGGCGTTACGGCATACTCTTATTTCGATTCCAACAGCCAACGGTTGTTTTAGGCGCAATTGAGTACACGAGACCTCAGTGTTTCGTCTCATTCAATCGATCAGACGCTGTCCTTGTCAGGAACTCCGCCCTTCACCATTGACGGGGATAAACCTCATTGGAATATCCCAAGGATCGAACTCGAGACCCCCTGCTTAGGCAGCGCCTAGGCAGCGCCTAGGCAGCGCCTTAACCATTGAACCACCGCGGCTCCCGTATGTACTTTGATCTATCGGTAATTGTCATAACCACAGATCATCCTAATCTGAAGTTCCCAGGTGACGACTTCTGTATACAGTATGTGTCCCCAAAGCACACTGCATAGCACACTGTATTGTGTATACAGTTTTTGTCCGCAAAGCACACTGCATTGCGTATACAGTCCTCATCCCCATAGCACACCGCATAACACTACTGATAGCACACTGCATGGCGTATAAGTCTTTGTCCGAGAGGGGCACACCAATAGGACGTCGATCCCCATTTCATTGCATAACACTGCCCGCGTCAGGACCCGAACCTAAGAAAATATTGCACTGCATATGCTTGTACCATAATTTCCAAATGTCAACCCAACTTAAAATAGCTATTTGACTTCGGAAATAAATAGGCGTTGCAAAATTATCTTTAATTTATTTTGACAATTTACAACAGTAAGCAATTTAATTATTTTTGTAGACTAGTAATAACACCTTTATTCTTCAATTATAACACCCTCTATCCTTCAATTATAACACCCCCTATTCTTCAATTATTACACCCCCTGACAACCTTAGTACACCACTTACTTTATCAAAATAAGTTCACAAGTGTTTTAAAGCCCCAATACCACTCTTGTTGTAACTGAATAATATGTTCCAATCTTTATTCTGGTCAACAATTTGTACTACTTTACAATATTTCAATTAAAAATTGATACAAATTTCATCTTAACACACCTAATTTTAAAAATTGTAAAAATTCAACCGCATGCCGTAACATGGTTTGAAAAGCTTTACGTAAACACTTTCAAATGCAACTTGGATTTAAACATATTTTCGAGCCCTCTGGACAAGTAAGATAGGTTGTAATGGATAATTTACACAACAGGTAGGACACTTAAACATCTTGTAGTTAAAATAAGGCTTAAAAAAATTCTGGACCTGTCAAGCGAGCAAGAGTGTTATTGTCCCTTTAAGTCGCTATGCTGGCCATTCTGAAAGTTCATCGTGATTTTCCGGTGTGATTTCCCCTTGTCAGTGGTGCAGAACGACGGGCCTAACAAAGACAGCTGCCTAGTCGTTCTGTTCGGATGGGACAAAGAATCGAAGCCACGTGTACATATTGGCGTGCACGTTAAAGATCCCTTTGCAGTTATAATTCGGTATACGTGCATGCCAATGTGTACACAGTACCTCGTATTCCGTTACACCCGAACGACTAGACAGGCATTCAAGATGACCTTTCTCGGCTAACAACGCGAGCGAACCCGCGACCTCCAACCTAGCGAGCTAGTGTCTTACTCACTTGGCCATTGTGGCTCAAGGGATTTCCGGGTTAATGGATCATGCTTCAAGGAAATTATTCCAACTATTTTATTACATCAAACAAAAATAATTACGTAGTGACTGATTTACAAATACCCTGTAAGATATGGTTATTCCCCCCATTCCAATTAAGTATGGCGAACGAATTACATATAGCTTTGTGCGTGGTTGGATTCAATGCAAGGTCAGTTTCTGCAGCCGGCTTCCACTTCTCATAGATTAGAGAAGGTCGAACTGATAAAGCACCGGGGCTTTAATCAACATTACGGCTGATCTACGTCTCGGGTCACGACCTACAGAATGTTTCCGATATCGTGTTTAATACGAAGCCTATGATTGGTAGACGTTCTAATATCATTGGCACACCCTCATGACCTTATATGCCATATATCCTAAAATTCTGCCAAGATTGACTCCATGGTTATTGTGGAGAAATCTCCTTAACTTTGGAATGATTGAAGGGATTTTAATATTTGGTGTTTTTTCTGGATTATTTATTCGAGAAGATGGCGTCTGTTATATCATATTTTGTAGATAATAACCATGTACAGACAGTGTATATTAAGTCTATTTTCTTATGACGTGTCAAAAAATGGATTTTTGTCAATACTGATCTTTCCTTATGGGTAGCAACGACGGCTCAGTGATTAAGGAACTGCTGGTTCATCGATCTGAAGTTGGCGGATTCCGGTGTTGGCACGGAAAAACTTTCGTAAATTTTCAGCGTGGTCCCTACGTAGGTCTGGCAATAAACAATGTGGGGCCACGCTGGTTAAGTGAGTAAAACGCTGGCTCGCTAGTCTGGGGGTCGCGGAATTGCTTCCGGAGAAGGCTGGGATGTTCATTGGGATTTCCCGGTGTGCTTTTCCCTTTGTCAGCGTGCGGGACGGAAGTCCTGACAAGGATAGCTGTCTTGTCGTTGGGATAGGACAAAAACCCGAGGCCATTTGTATACATTGACGTGCCCTTAAACGATCGCTTGCAAGCTTTAACTCGTAGTAAGAGCAGGTCGTAGCGCCGATGGCTGGGCAAATATTCCCCTCATAGCACACTGTGTGGCGTATGCCCGTCTTAATTAGGACAGTCGGAGAAGAACTGGTGGACGCTAAATTCCATTTCATTTCATTTCAATAAACAGCATCTAGTAGTTTGGAACTAATTCATCGCACATTTTTTTCGTTAAACCGGTTGGTGAAAAATCAGTAAGATAGGGTTCTATTTCATTTCACCATCTTTATAACTCACCACGTATGAAGGTGGCGCTTAATCCATCCAGTAACAAAATCTATACCCTTTTGGTCAACATTTGTGTATAAGATAATTAAGGTTCATGCAGAGACACTTAACACAAGTTCCCTTATAAATTTCTATTAATGAAAAGAGACAATCCCAAATTCCGACACTTCCACACCCACCTTTGTACACTTTATTTTACCGCCATATGTTGGAGCCACTATTTATATCTCTGTCACTGCTTATTTGGTATTGAGTATAGGTGGTGAGTCCATGTGTCAGCGTTATGGGTATTTTTGTCGTTAGCAAAACGCCAAAAACAATCCACAGTTACACCCATACCTAAAATATTTTGCATAGGCGGCGGACCAGATTGAACTCCTTTGGTATGAACAGGGCTTACATATCTTCCTCTCACCAATTCCACCAAAGTGAGAAAATCTCAATAATACCACAGACATATCCGAGTCGCAAAATATATAACATTGTAACCTTTATACGGAAATCTAGTTACTGGTTTCATTTTTTATAATTGCTGTTCAGACAAATTCAATAATCACACTTGCTTCTAACCGTTACTAAATTTTTTTCCCATTTGGTTTTATTATGTACACTTCTACTTTTTATTATATAATTAGTTTACTCTGTGGGTATTTTTGTTTTCTATAGAAAATGTATTTGCAGATTTATCAAGTCTTAAGATTATTTTAATGTTTCGGGTATTTTTGTGTTATATGCATGGAAATGGAAATCTTCTAAATGTTTAAAAAATTTAAAACGTACAGTTTTACACAAAATCAAACAATGAATTTACTTCATTTTGAATACCTTAAGATAGGGGGAGAGAATTGGGGTTTAACGTGTACACTCTACATAAATTAGGCCATTTCAGGACTAACATATGGTTCAATTTTTATTTTAATAATTCGCTTGCGTGTAGAGGTCTTTAGCAGTGGGAGGACCCGGAGAAAACCGACGAAGTTCAAGAGGCTACCTTATTCCTTGTCACGTACAACCGGGGGATCGAAAACACACAAGTTGACTCAATACCAGACCTTAATGGTCATTTACAAGAACGCATTGACCTTGCAATGTTTTATTATTCGTAAGCCCCCCCCCCCCCCCCCCTGCTGATTTTCTAATAAACTCGTCTTTATCGCTACCAGATACCAGGTCGTTGATATTTCTTTAAACAAACGTTTCATAGGATTTCCGGTGACTGTCTGGGACCTCATTGGGGCTACAACACAAAAACTTACCCGATTTATTAAAGCCCCAATACCACTCTTGTTGTAACTGAATATTATGCCCCAATAATTATTCTGGTCAACAAATGGTACTATTTTATAATATTCCAATTAATTGATGATACAAATTTCATCTTAACACACCGAATTTTAAAAATTGGAAAAATTCAGCTACATGGTAACAACATGGTATGAAAAGCTTTACGTAAACACTTTCAAATGCAACTTGGATTTAAACATATTTTCGAGCCCTCTGGAAAAGTAAAATAGGATGTAATGGGTAATTTACACAACAGGTAGGACACTTAAATATCTAGTAGTTAGAATAAGGCTAAAAAATTATTGACCTGTCAGGCCAGCAAGAGTGGTATTGTCCCTTTAACGTTCAACAATTAGACCACTTCGAGCAGGTTTTCAATAAACGCCATTTTCATTGAAATTATGTGTTGGTTGGTCTTGTGGGGTGTCTTCCTGGAAAAGGTGCACGCCTATAGAAAATAACATTCTTGACGTATTTCCCCCCGCGTCATCTTTCCAAATGAAAGGTTTGATCCCTTGCTTTCTTCAGCGACTGGGCTAATGGCATACTAATATAAGACTGCTTGAAAACAGACACTAAGCTATAGACAACCGATATTTCGAGTACAGAATCGATGATTTTAATCTACCTAAATTTAATAATACTTAAACAGTATATTTACTTTTTGTGCGTTATCTAAGACACTAAGCTAGCTGGCCGACATTTCGAGTCCTAAATGGACGATTTTAATGGAAAACACTATATATACTTCGGGAATGTTGCTAAGTATTTATTCTGCTACCATTTAATAATATTGAAAGCAGGCGCGGATCCAGGGGGGAGGTGGGGTGCAGCAAGACTGATGTATCTGCTTTTTAATTGATGATATAAACATGATTTTCGCATTGTCTATGCACAGGCAATACGTCAAGGCTCGGGGAATTACACTAAACCACTAATGTATGCGGCACTCTAATGATTACCATTTGTTACAATGTATGTCCCCCCCCCCCTCGAAAAATCCTGGATCCGGGCCTGGAAAGGGTTTATTTACTTTTGTGTGTATGGCATATGTGAAAAGGAGTAGAACAGCATTACATTACAAAACTAAAAGCTTCAAAAGCTTTTAGATATGGCGGCCATATAGGGCAGAAATCTATTCTTGAAGTATGGAGAAATTGGATGTCTGTGCACAGAATGGGCTAATGCATACGGCTTATTTTTTTTCAAACAAGTATAGTGCTTGTCTGTCTGATCCTAATAGAAATAACACAATAGATCAACCACACTCAATATTTTACTTAGACAAAAATGAAAGAGGTATACTTCCTTTAAATTAGATAAGCTGGACTGTCGGATGAAAAACGAATACATAGAAAAATATATATATCGTCTTTAATGTGTGATTTACCAATAATATTAGAAACGAAATGAAATAGGGTTTAACGTCCTACTGTTCCTCACCGACTGGACAAATGAAGATGGACATACGCAATGAATGGTACTACGAGGGAAGAGAGTGAGAGAGAGAGAGAGAGAGATATAGAGAGAGATAATGGGGTTTAACGTCCACTCGACACAAACAAGGTCATTTCGGGACTGACTATGAGGAACAGTTTTCCGGTACAGTTGCGCTACGACCGATACTCATATTTAGAATTTCAAGGTTCTTTTATGTGCACGCCAAAGTGTACACGGGGACTCTGTTTTTGTCCTATCCGAACAACTAGAAACTGTCATCGATAGCCCCCCCCCCTCAATTAACCACTCACAAAGGGAAGCCACGCCGATAAATCCTGTGCAACTGAGACCTCAGGTTTAGCAAGCCATAGTATCACTTACTGGGCCACGGCAGACACGCAATCAAGAAAATCAGACTGTTTTAAATGTGGAGAAGATGGGCATAACTGGAATACATGTGCACATCGGCATACAGTGACCTGTTGGAAATGTGGAGTTTATGGACATAAAGAAAATACGTGCAATTACAGACCAAGATATGACTATGGATATAACTACTAAGACAATGGCGATGCAGAAAGAAGAGCCGACAAGAACGAAGAAAGAAGAAAAACTAAAGGGATGAGTTTAAAATTTTATAATTATAATTCTATTGATGTTAAAAACCGATTTTCTCTTCTTTCCCCGCCAGATTCAGACAAGTCAACAGACAATATTACACATGACATAACCATTAATAAACGTAGCCTGAATGACATTTTGCAAAATGACAATTCGCAATCACAGTCACAGTCAACGTTTGACAATCTAATACATACTACAAACTTTTCAACATATTCTCAAATGCTTGACGAAAATTCATCTCCACAGTCAACTGCGGATAATTTGACATATACTACAAATAATTTAACTAATACTTCGGAGCAAACTAAATCTACATTCACAGAACAAAATATGACTGAGCCATTTACAACTCTCAAACCAGGATTAAAAATATGTCATCTAAATATTAATAGATTCTATAATAAATTTGACGAAGTAAATGACTATATTATGGACCCATATAATAAAATAGATATCTTGGGGCTTTCTGAAACATTTCTAAACGAAGAGGCGAAGGATGAATTCATAAAAATACCAGGATATGAAATTATAAGAAAAGATAGGTCCAATAAAATAGGTGGGGGGCTTTTACTCTATACAAGTTCTAAGTTGACAAATAAAAGAAGAGCAGATTTGGAAATAGGAGCTATTGAAACAATTTGGATAGAAGTAAAGGAGAAACACAACAAGCCATACTTATTGTGCTTAGTCTACAGGCCTCCAAATTCCTTAATTAACTGGTATGATATATTTGAAAAACAGATTAACATGGCCAATGACAAACAAATGCCGCTGTTTATTATGGGTGATTTTAATATTGACCTTAACACGACACTTCCGAAACAATGGCAAGATATTATTACATTAAACAACCTAAATCAACTTATTACTACACCTACCAGATGTACAGAAAACACTCAATCGATCATAGATCACTTGTACACCAACTCCCCTGAAGCGGTAATTGAAGTAAAAGTACCTACTTATGGATTAAGTGACCATTATCCAATTATATTTACACTAGGTAAACACAGTGGCACGAAAAAGCACAATCATATTGAAATTGATTACAGATGCTTTAAAAATTTTGATGAAGATTCATTTATAAATGAGCTATACATGCAACCTTTTCAAAATATTGAAACAATTGATGATCCAAATTTGGCATTAGAAATGTGGTATTTACTAATTAATAATGCCCTAAATAAGCATGCTCCCAAAAGACGGAAGAGAATCAAATTTTTTAAACAACCACTGTGGTTCAATGATGAAATCAAAATGTCAAGAAAAAATAGGGACTTTTATAAAAGAACGGGAGATAACGCTAAATTCAAATGGTGGAGAAATAATACTGTAAAATTAATTGATCAGGCCAAATCTAAATATGTTAAAAATTGTGTTGAATCTAATAACGGATGTAGAGATATCTAGAAATTCTTTAATTCAACCAAGAGCATTCAAAATGAATGCAACTTTCCATTAAACCTTAAGCACAATAATAAAGAACACGATAATCTACAAGACATAACAAACATTATGAACAACTACTTTACAAATATCACCGATGACATTAAACCTACTTATAAACCTCTGTCTATCGAACATAAAGACAAACTATCAAAGCATGTACAAGAAAAAATACCAATCGACGTTGAATTTACATTTAAACCAATTACATGCATGGATGTATACAATTATTTGACAGCACTGGACATAACTAAAGCTACGGGTACTGATTCTGTTGGGCCCAAAATTCTACGATTATCAAGTGATGTTATTTGTGAATCTCTTACATATATTTTTAATCTGGCTATCTCAAGAAATGTATTTCCTGATTCACTTAAATTTGCCAAAATTATCCCCATTCACAAGAAAGGTGAAAAGGATTTGCCGAACAACTATCGACCAATATCCATTTTACCAACAATTTCAAAAATATTTGAAAAACATATTAGTAAACAAATTATTTCATATTTTGAATGCAATGAATTATTTTATAAACACCAATCCGGTTTCAGAAAACATCATTCATGCGCAACAGCATTACTTAGAATGACTGACACGTGGTTAAAGGCAATGGATAATAATGATATTACCGGAATTCTTTATTTAGATTTCACCAAAGCGTTTGATTTGATAAATCACCAGCTTATTCTTGAGAAATTAAAGTTATACAAATTTAGTGCTAATGCAATTAAATTGATGGCACAATACTTATGTAATCGTAAACAAATGGTAGCATTATGGTCATGTCACTCAGACCCGACAAAAGTGAAATGCGGGGTTCCGCAGGGCTCCAATTTAGGCCCACTCCTTTTTCTAATATTTATTAATGATCTGCCGTTACATGTAGAAAAATGTGATACAGACATATTTGCTGATGATAGTACTATTCATTTTTCAGGAAAAGACCCAATCAGTGTGAAAGCAGCTTTACAGACGGACTTAGACAACGTGTTAAAGTGGTGTATTGATAATGGGATGGTGTTAAACAGTACAAAGACTAAAGTGATGATGATTGGATCAAAACAAAATACAGAAAATAAACAATTAAACTTAAATGGACAAATGCTAGAAAATGTTGATGAAACTGTTTTACTTGGGATCAGTGTGGATCGAAATTTACTGTGGGGAAATCAAATTAATAAACTTTCTAAAGCCATAAGCTCTAAAATATATCTCCTGTCTAAACTCAAAAAATATCTTCCTCATAAATTGAGAATATTATTTTACAATAGTTACATATTGCCATACTTTGATTATTGCTCGACAGTTTGGGGTAATGCTACTAAGTCGAAACTTGATGTCCTGCATAAATTGCAGAAACGCGCGGCAAGAACAATTTTAGATGAAAAACATGATGCGAGATCAGAACCATTATTTTTAAAACTAAATTGGTTAAATATATATCAAAGGATTAAATTTAATATTGGAATGCTAACGTTTAAAATCATGAAAGAAAAATCACCCGCATATCTTTTTAACTTATTTGATGAACGCTCTAATTGTACAAATACCGAGTTAACCTTAAGATCTGAAACTCAAAAGAAACTCGACACCCCAAAAGGCAAAAAACGCGCAATGACGCGTACCTTTCATTTTTCGGCCTCTAATCTTTGGAATTCCTTACCTCTTCAAATAAAACAAGATTCATCAACATTTACTTTTAAAAGATATTTAAATAAATTTGTAAAAGAAAAGTAGATTAACCATGTATATTATATATACCGTATCTGCATTTTTTATATCATATCTTACATATTATTACATTTTTTGGGGGGCGGGTGGGGGTTTGAGCAATAGATTGTGTATAATACAGCTGCATGCTATATTTTATAATTAGTACTACATTATTTGTGTTACTTTTGTTTTGGGGAAGGGGGTAGATTAGAGTGAGGGGCAGGGGGGGGGGGGCAGCAGTAGATTGTGTATTTCATAATGACTATTACTTTATCTTGGTGTTTTTGCTTTTGGGGGGGGGGGGTCTATATTTGTTTAGTATTTGCATGTTACTATATATCTATGTATATTATTGTAGTGTAGGAGGAACCCCCTGAAAATTAGTACACCTGTGCTAAGGGGACTATCCTCATTAAATAAAGTTATTATTATTATTATTATTATTATCCCAATTTCCAAAAAATCATATTTTGACACGAATCATCAATCTATGTGTTCCTTTAAGTATTTCTAAATAAAGGATAAGTTTAAATTTGTCTATCTGTGTCATTCATTATAAAATGGGCATATTCTAGAGACAATTGTATACAAGGACTAAGGTTTTGGGATTTAGTTATGCCCCGCCCCCCTCCTCTACGCCCATCCCCCTCGTTTCTCCTAGTAAATGTATACCTCAGTATCGTACTATACCACCGGAATTATAACAAGGATACTGTGAAATAAGCATCCAAATCTTTCTTAGAAAATAAATATAATTATTGTTATAATACATAGTGGTCTCAACCCTTATTGAAATGTCAACGGATGGTCTCCCCTATCACATCGCAAATTCAAAATAATGGTTGGTTTATTATTTGTATGAATGAAATGAAATGGGGTTTAACGTCCTACTACTATGCACCTAGCCTGGTCTAATGGAAGACGGGCATACGCCATACAGTGTGCTATGAGGGAAATTTTTGCCCTGGCAGCGGCGCTAAGGCCTACTCTTATATCGAATTCCAACTGTCAAGGGATCTTTTACGTGCACACCAATGTGTACACGGTTCCACCGAAACGACTAGGCGGCTGTCCTTGTCAGGTATTCCTTATTTGTACCAGGTTGTGCAGCCCACGATCGATGTATAATATGCTTAGTGTTAGGATGCGTGGATTGTGTTCTGTTTAAAATTTCTCGTATAACTCCAATTACAGCACCAAAGGAGATATAGTGGAGTTATTTGCCATGCCGATATTTGATCTTTAATTGGATTTGACTTGAGATAATGCTCTTACTACAAGAACACAGAACTATTATGTTCTAAAAAATATTTCAAACTAAATCGATAGATCTGTTTTAGCCGATGGCTAACAAATGCATTGTGTATTTTTATATCTAGCGTTATTTCTTTTGCTTGTTTTTTTTTTTAATTTGACACAAACATTCGATTGACCTATTGTGCTTGATGAAAATATTTTGAAATATTTGTTCATCTGATCTTATGACGTACATCGATGAAAAATATTTCTAACGGAATCCACAAATCTGTTTAAGTCGATGGCTAACAAATGCCTTGTGTATTGTGTTATACTTTGCTTTCTTTGTGTTCTAACGTGATTTTTTTAAAAATTTGACAAATACATTCGATTAACCTATTGTGTTTGATAATACATTTTGAAATTTCTTTTTTTCAGTTGACCTTATGTACATGCATGAAAGACAACACATCACACAACGACGCCGGATTTGTTAATTGATTGATATGGGAAAACGGACATTAGTAGGCTACCATTCTTTTCTTTGAAAGGGCTTATAATTATAAACTCAGGCACTTTAAATCACTAGACGGTAAAACCCACCAATGGGACGAAGGTTCAGAAGATCTGCCATTTAGTCAAGTGGCGTGGTTTTAATGGTTTCAATTCTCTACAAGGATTGGGGTCGCCGGGAGTTTCCTCCCATTGGTAAAGATACCTACGTGCAAGCGAATTATTGAAATAGTATTGAACCATATGTTAGTCCCGATTTTCCATAATAATAATCCGGATGACAATAATCCTGACTACTATAGACAATGTAACTATAGTGGACTCGACTATTAAAACATTGTATAATCAACGACCGAGACTACGGTTTAACACCCTGCAGTAGTTAAAGGACAATATTGGTGTCAGTCATTGTCTTGCCTACGATATCACCCTTAGTGGAAGTGTACGTTTAACTCCAGATACGAACAAAATGTCAGTCATTATCACATTATGTGATATAACTGGCTAAACACATTCCAAATTTAATTAAAACAAAGAGATCATTGCTTAAAATTATATTATTTGGAATGTGTTTAACCAGTTCTATCACATAATGTGATCACATAATGTGATCACATAATGTGATAATGAATGACACCAATATTGTCCTTTAATGTTTTTAATAAAGATATTTAAGACTACTACCTTTTATGATGTAACTATAAGAGAATCGATGTAAATAGTGAATTGTGATGTCACCGTATGGATTTGCTTCTCGTTCTAGGTTTATAAAGAATAACACGTCTGTACAAACATCACCACCATTCACATGTATAGTTCATCTGGAGTACAACTTTATCGTTTTTTAATCTGTAAAGTGCCATAAATTCAATAATCGCCTTGACAGCGATATTAATGGCATAGAAAGGCATACCCACAAGAGAGCTGGTGTAAATTGCCCGTTAAAAGTTTTTATACGTTGGAGCAGTGGACATCGAGGGTAGGTTTAAGGGGGCGGCGGGTAGGGGGTCACCCATTTCTTATTAGTAAATACATGAGAGAAACCAAACAAAAAAAAAAAACCCTTCCAAACTCGACAGGCACAATCACGGCACATGACACGTGGCCTTGCTGATGTCTACTGCTATGTGTGGGTTGTGTGTTTTCCCTTCCTCCAAAAAACCCTCAAAACTTGTAGCTTGAAATAGAGCTATTCTGTACGTTTCTCCCAAACCTTGCCAGTCAGTGATCTAAGTACGTTCCAGCCATGTCCCTAACGTGAAAGACAATGCAATTTTTTAGAACATATTTTAACTCAAAAACAAAACCAGGATGTTAAAGTGATCGAATTTCACATAAATTAATTCCTCTTCGTAACATTTATTAAATTCATAAAAAGTAGCATCACTGCTTTACACTTGTGGAACAACTCTCTAAGTCTCCCTGGTGATACGCCATCACTTACAGGGTTATATTATTACGTATTCAAGACACGAGATAAAGACTATTAACCTATTTCTCAATCATACTTCAACCATTAATATAACAACAAACAGACTGTAACCCAGTTGTCAATCATACTTAAAGGGACAATAACACTCTTGCTGGCTTGACAGCTCCAGAAAAAAAAGATAGCCTTATTCTAAGTAATAGATGTCTAAGTGTCCTACCTGTTGTGTAAATTATCCATTCCATCCTATTCTACTTGTCCAGGGGGTCGAAAATATTTTTAAAAGTTTACGTTAGGCCTTTAGTTGAATTTGTCCATTTTTTACAAATAAGTTGTGTTTAGATGAAATTTGTATCGTCGATTAATTGGAATATTTTAAAATAGTACAATTTGTTGACCAGAATACAGGTTGGGACATATAATTCAGTTACAACAAGAGTGGTATTGGGCCTTTAAACCATTAATAAAGCAGCCTCAGTGCGTTAATTTCTAGGGAGGGTGAATGGCCGAATTGTTAGCACGTGCGCGCTGTATCACACGGTCTGTCATTGAGTCTACTTGTGTCGAGTGGATGTTAAACCCCTTCTATCTCTATCTCCCTCTCTCATCCTCAAACTAGCATTAAATACGTGTATACGGTCATTTGTTTATCTGGTATTAAATACATATACGGTCTATTGTTTATCTCGTATTGAATACGTGTATACCGTCTATTCTTTATCTCGTATTGCATACGTCTATACGGTATTTTGTTTATCTCGTATTACATAAGGTCTATACAGTATTTTGTTTATCTCGTATTACATAAGGTCTGTACGGTATTTTGTTTATCTCGTATTACATAAGGTCTATACGGTATTTTATTTATCTCGTATTACATAAGGTCTGTAATGTCTAAGAAGTATAAGCGTACTATGAACTAGGAACTGATGCACAATTGTCCTAAGAATAAGCAACCAAGTTATATGTCGCTCGTAATATGAATCGACCTGTGAGTAATATGAATCGGCCTGTAAATATTCAACGAATGTCGTCTCGAGAGCAACTATAAGAACATTTCCAAGTGTGTAGTGGCCTTCCGAATCTATCACCGGTAAAGTAAAGGTTGGAAAATTTCACATGCCACTAATAAATCGACACGTTGTAATCGTCCATATGGTGTTCCGTAAAGTCATTAAAATTTTTTGTTTAATATAAAAACAGAATAAAATATAATGTGATTTACACTCCCTTCGAAACTGTGGGTTGCGATGGCCTAGTGGTCTAGAGTGCGGCGCTTCAACTTCTAGCTGGTCGGTCACCTCTGGCTTGCGGCTGTGGTTTCGAGCCCTGGTGTGAGCGTATGTGGCATGGCGATGGGGGCGCCTTCTCAACCTCGTGGGTTTCCTCCTGGCACTCCGGTTTCCTCCCACTGCTAAAGACCCCTACGCGCAAGCGAATTATTGAAATAAAATTAAACCACATGTTAGTCCAGAAATGGCCTAGTTGTATTGAGTGGACGTTAAACCCCATTTCTCTCTCTCTCTCTCTTCGAAACCAGGGTCATCTTCTGGTTTAAGGACACTATTGGTGTCAGTGAATATCACATATGTGATATAACTAAATTAAACACGTTCCAAATATAATTTTAACACAAAGATCATTGCTTTCGATAGATGAGTAATACAGGTGTCATGAATCGGATTTGACGAACACCAAAGGAAAACACGAGTTATCCCTCTATGTAACTGACTTATGTGACGAGTGCAATGCGAGGGTGTCGATTGTATGTTTCAAAGAGAGTTGCGTCTGTACCTACCAGTCTACCAATTCCAAACATCAAGTATACCATCGCTGGCACATCGCCCTTGTCTGTCCCTCAAGAGCTATCGCTGATGATTAAAGACCATGCTTCCGAAACCCCGGATGTGTTTATCAAACAAGGCCTTTTTTTAATTAAAACTGAACCTGTCCCTTTGATAATCTAGTCATGCTTTCCACATGAAATATTTTTTTTTTGTGCTGCCACTGTTTCCGCTGTCATTTAGCACAAATCACATTTAAGTGACGGTTCAATCAGCAACGTCATGAACTTGAAAGGCTTTTGACTTAAAGAGAATTACATTGGACAAGGCCTATTAGGAGTTATCAAAGTATTCTTTTGAGTAAAAAACATTCTATACATTTTTATAGGCTACAATGTAATCAGAGAAATTGGCTTTCATTATCTTGTACATTAAATGCGACAATAAAGACACACATTATAGAAGAGAAAGAGAGAGTGTGTGGTGTGGGGAGGTTCGCTCGTCCGTCCGTCCGTTCCATCTTTCTTATCTGGGGTTTAACGTCCACTTCCACCTAGGGTGATATCGGGTGGGGCGGGTTGTTAACGGCCATTTAACAAGGTACGCCACTTCGGGATTAACATGTGGATCAATTTTAGTTCAGTAGTTCGCTTGCGCGTGGGGGTTTTTGGCAATAGGAGGAATCCAGAAGATACGGAGAAATCCCACAAGGTTAGACAGACGACGGTGCTCCCTGATGCGTACAAACTGGGAATCGAATCTACGACAGTTGATTGAATGAGAAACCTTATGATATAAGTGTTACAGTATCGAATTACGACTGTAGTTTACAGATTCGAGAGAGATCCACCTAATAACTCGATCAGATCAATATAAACAACAACCGTTTTAATAATGCATGTATATACAAATGATGAAATGATATTGGATGTATATACAAATGATGAAATGATATTGGAATAAGTATAACAGATACAAATAATAAAATGATATTTGGACAAATGGTGTGCACGTATAATAGCGTTGATCAGGACCAATGTATAGGATTAATCACAGTATCCTCCCCAATTTTACCAGTACTCTCTTGAAATCTTCATTGTTCTCGGTGCTTCTACTGCTTTGAAGTTGTAGTTTGTAGACGGTCCTTTACGGATGTCTTCTCAGTGTTGCCGTAGTTAAATCCCAAGTTGGCAGAGTTACACAGGAATTCGATTATCCAAAGCCTGGCAGGATGCATAGCCCTTGAATCGGGATAATCTGACGTGGTTATAATCCACAACCGTAATCTTAAACTTGGATTACAACAAAGATTTCAAATAGCGCAATGTAAAGCAAAGGGATAATTTCTCTCAAAACAGCACCTGGGGGAAATGGATACTCACGACAATAGAATTGTGTTTATTTTTGTGCCAGAAATGTGCAAACTAAGCTTTCTGGTTTTAAATGATAGTGTTTCAGAAAAAAAGCCCCATCAATTGGCCAAAGGAAAATGGCCAAAATCCATAAAGGCCGCTAGTTTTGGATTGTAAATTCCAATTTCCACCCACTTATCATGATATGATCGGGTGTGGTATCAAAATATACATTTTTGGGGTAACTGAATCTATTTCAATATAGACTTTTGTGATAGCTGTTATCGCTGAGTCAGTATTGGGGGTTATTCAAGATAGCGGTCAGTGTTGGCGGGAAAATTCGAATATTACATAAGGATCAAATTTGGTGTCAAAATATACGTTTACGGGATAGCTGTATCCATTTTTCTTTACATAGTTTAGTGATTAAGTGCTTCCCCTGTGTCAGTATAGGAGAAATTCAAATTAGGGATTTAGATACTCCTACCGTAGACCTAATACAATAAGAAGGCATCCAGTATCAAGTAAATTTCATTTGGAAGCGGCGTAGGGGTATGTCGACTGTGGAAGCTGACCATGCTTATTGAAGCACGTTGCGAATATAATTCACAAAATGTCGAGACACAAACGGCTAAGCTGGGAAATCATGGTCGTCGTGATTTTAAGCCCAGTGACACATAACATTTGGAATGTCGCAAATTTCACTATTGCATAATGTTGTGTCGAAATTGAAGTGGGGGAGCCCGTATCAAGGTCTAGACGGTCCGTGGTACTAAAATTCATTTTTGCGGACCGATGTCCCTTGCGTGGTTAGTTTGAAAGACTAACAACCCAAAGTTCAAGAAACGATCAAGATACACTTCAAGCCAGGCCCCGTCGCCCGTGTTCAATTAGTATCCCTATGATGTAGATCTTACTGTTATTGTTGGAAGCTTGTGGTTTTGTTTAAACAAGAATAGGGGGGGGGGGGGTCTGTATCATATAGCTCGTCATTGATTCAAATGGCGTGGTTTCGAATCCCCGGTTGTACGTGACAATGAGTTTGGTCGCCTGTCCAACATTGTGGGGTTTCTCCGGGCCCTCGGGTTTCATCCCACTGCTAACGACCCCTACGTGAAATCGAATTATTGAAATAAATTTAAACCATATGTTAGTCCCGTAATGAACTAGTTTGTGTCGAGTGGACGTTAAACCCCATTTTTTCTCTTTCATAATGTGCTAAGGCAGCGTGTACTGTAATGATATTGCATAATGTTTAGGTTAGGGTTAGCTCAGTTTAGTTTAATAATATTCTCATTCTTTACAATGTTTAATCAATGCTTTAAAGGTAAATGTAATTCATAAATACAATATATACAAGGTAAGAAACCTACTTTGCACAATATTCGCCCGTCAGAGCTTAATTCATATGGAGAGGGCTTCGGAAATAATACTTATTTAAACCCCTTGCAAACCAGGGAAATCTTTATATTTGTGACTTACAATTTAGAATGTGAGAAAACATAATGTTATGCCAAAATACTGGTGGCAAACTTATGAGCCTGTCTGTTTTGTTTTTTGGAGTTAGCCTTTTTGCTTGTTTCCAAAATGTCATATTGTCTAGGAAGGGTCACCATGTGCTTTGAATAACCCACTGGAACATGTCTGTGTTTTTTTAGTGTTCTTCCAAATGCAAACGAATAACCATGTTTCTGAGACGTAATGTCAACGTACCCGCATATTTAGGAATTAACAATAAAGAAATGAAACTGATCACGTATTATTGATGAGAGAGAGCAGGTCCCGATCATGAGGTCACAAAGCATTCGCATAACTTTCAATCACTGTTTATGATAAATATCTTTGATCGAGAAACACACAACTTTGCACATAGCTTCTTATTGATGTTTTGGATACATTAAACAGACAGAGGTTTTACAAAGGGCTGTATTTTAGGTAAAATGAGGCCAACCATGTTAACTAAACTCTTTGTGAACTCGGGGCCTGTTTGTTCAAGTGATGAGATGCGCTATTAAAACAGTTTGTATTACATATGAAACGTCCACTCAACACAACTAGGTCATTTGCGGACTAACATATGGTTTTAATTTCATTTCAATAATTCGCTCGAAGGAAGGAAACTGGAGTGCCCGGAGGAAACCCACGAGGTTGAGAAGGCGCCCCTATTTCCGTGCCACATACGCTCACACCAGGGTCGAAACCACAGCCGCAAGCCAGAGGTGTCTCGCCAGCTAGAGGTCTAAGCGCGGCACTCTAGACCACTAGGCCATCCAAACCCCCCGCTTCTGAAAAGAAGACTGTAAAGATATATAACAGATAATACATACAGATACATTAGTTAAGAGCTAAATCTGTCTAGTGCAGGTCTTTCTTTGGGCCTGAAATGTTTTCTAAAGTATTAATTAGATTTTAATTAACTGACCCCGGCCTTAATCAACTCTGGATGGCATCAGATTTCTCCGATATTAAACAGATTAAAACGTTTCAGCGATACTTTGATTTAATCAATATGGCGGATTCTGCTCCTAGACTAGCCGGACATACGACATACAGTGTGCTATGAGGGAAATTTGGCCGGGACAGCGGCACTACAGTCTACTTTTATATCGAATTCCAACTGTCAAGGGATCTTTTATGTGCCAATTTGTACACGAGACCTTGGTTTTTCGTGCCATCCGAACGACTAGACAGCTGTCCTTCCCAGGCATTTTGTCCTGCATCACTGACAAGGGGAAACCACACCGGAAAATATAAATGAACTTTCTCGGCCAATGCAGGAATCGATCACTCGACCTCCAGGCTAGCGAGCCAGCGTCTTACTCCCTTAGCCACCGTGATCCCAAGAATGACGGGGAGGCTTCTCGGGTTTAATCCTGGGGATGGCCGAGAAATTAGTTCGGGTTTTGCTAGCCTATTTCCTTTTGTCAGTGGTGCAGGACTACGAACCTACCAAGCCAAAATACCTTGTTTTAGGGATTTAACGAATAAACGAGATCCCGTTTAAACATTGGCCTGCACGCAACATAACATTAAACCTCATTTAATTGCAAGTAAATCTAAAGATTTAAACTTTCAAATAATAATCGTCCCATTCTATTTAAACATTGATCTTTCAAACTGAATGACAACCAAGTAGTTCTTCGATATCGAACATGACGACAAAGCATAATTTTGATAATTGGGTATTGAATTATAGATTTTACTCCGAGGATACATAGTGTTATAAGCCAGGGGTTCCTTTGGGAGATTCTAATTGTAGGCCGGTTGGGGAGGTTCGGGTGTTTCCGGAGTCCAAAATGGCCACTTTTTATAATTGAGAATTTTGGGGATACACTTACCCTTATCCTAACCCTAATCCTTTCTTTGTAGAAGACAGAACTTGGATGGAATTTACCTTGTGTCCTTCCTAAAAGGGTCAGGGTAAGGGCACGGGTTAGTATTGCGCAAAATACTCATTTATATAAAGCGGCCATTTCCGAACCTCCCTCACCGGCCTACAATTAGCATCTCCCGGTTCCTTTACATGCATACCAACGAGTCCACGCCAATCTCAAAAGGACGGAAGATTGATGTCGATGCGACTTTAAACCCTATTTCGTTCCTTTTTCAGTTTAAGCACATACATACATGACAATTCTGTTTCAACCGAATGCAAAGAAACGAGAATTTATAAAAGATTAATGGACGAACATTGCGTTACAATGGGAAGTTGAGGCTGTAAAGTGCATATTAAACATTGGAAAGAGTTGGAGACAGACACCATAAAGTCGGTGTTAACGTGATGTTGAGCTATTTAAACATAGTTGTTTAGACACTTTACCGTCATATATACGTCATTGATTAACTGTACCGACCTACTGGGTCATTATACACTTTAAAGTGACGACCCATCTGATTCAGAAATGGAGTTCAGGGCAATTGTTGGTCGGGTAGTTTCTTAGGAAAATTAGTAACTGCGGGAAAATTTGTTTATCTTTTAATATAGATTATTAAATGAGGAAATTTGGTTTTTTTATGATAAAATTCATAAATTAATTGATCACTCAAGTTTTTTTTATACTTTCGATAGTGGAAGATCGCTTCAGAGGGCATTCGAGTGGTGTTTGACCCTATGACGTCAGACATTTGATTTACCAATCAGCTTTGATGTTTCGTGCACCTCACGCCAGAAACTCGCCGTAACAGATCTATGGGTTCAATGGATGATCGCTCACATCATCCAGAACGAGGGTTAGAAAATAACTCTTCCATATCCTAGTGTGGTAAAGCCAAGTAAAACAAAATTTTGAACTATAAAAAAATCGAAACGAAAGAGAATCTGTGCTTTAAGCGGATTGTTGCCTATCTGTACCGAGCTACTTCGTGGTTTTCATACATTAAAGGAGATTGTCTACCTCTTTTTTTTCAAATCTCAGCTGCCAGGGGATTTATAATATGCCGTCTACACGGAACCTCGGTATTTTTATAACATACCATCATATATAATATATAAGTCAGTGAATTAATGTACTGTGATACCGGGTCACCTCATTAAAAAATGATGACTAACTATTACTGTTTGCTATCATTGATGCAATGTACTGAGTTGTTGGGCCCCTTCATGATTAAAGATACTGACCCAACTATTAATGTTTGCTACCATTTATGTAATGTACCGAGTTTATGGGTCGTCAGATTGAAGATGATGGTCCACCTGTTACTGATTTGATACCGAAGCGTCACAGATTAAATGTTTTGTTACTGAAATGAACCGACATATGGTTCAACGTAAGACTTACCCTGGTGAAGAAGGATGTGTGTCATGTACTGTGTCATAGGGGAAATCTGTCCGGTACAGCTTACTCGTATCCCAATTTCAAATTAACAGGGTTCTTTAACGTTGTGATTTGGTTTTTCGTCTGATCTAAACGACATGTTTCCGTGACAAAATGCAATACTGACACGCTGAAACCAGACTGGAAAATCTCGATCTACGCTCTGGGCCAACAAGAATTCGTGTGCCAGCGCTATATTGACCGAGTTAACTTGACACGACCTCTTCTACAGATGAAGAATTAAAGCCCCAATACCACTCTTGTTGTAACTGAATAATATGTTCCAATTTTTATTCTGGTCAACAAATTGTACTATTTTACAATATTTCATCTTAACACACCTAATTTTAAAAAATGGGAAAATTCAACCGCATGCCGTAACATGGTTTAAAAAGGTTTACGTAAACACTTTCAAATGCAACTTGGATTTGAACATATTTTCGAGCCCTCTGGACAAGTAAGATAGGTTGTAATGGATAATTTACACAACCGGTAGGCCTATTTTTTTTCTGGACCTGTCGAGCCAGCAAGAGTGTTATTGTCTCTTTAACGTTTAAAAGATTTCAATGGGTCTCCGTTCAGATTCCCCGCTAATTTAAATATTACAACCATGAACTCACTGGCGCGGTGTAAGAACAATTAGGTAAAATTGCCCAATGCTAAGGTCATTGACGCCATGCTGAATGTATGCCTGCTGTTGGTAACGATTGGTTTCCCTCCCGCACGAAGGTTTATGTTCAGGTTAGCTATATTGTAACTCCGGACGGGTGTTTTGTTTTAAGAATTTTGGAAAGACATTAAGTCTCCACATAAGCACTGACCTATGAAAATTTATTTCGTCATATTTTCTAGATCTATAAAACAAATGTATGTAACACATTAGATTTATATGCAAGCGTGATTTTACTGGGGGTTTTTTGTTTTAGTGTTGGTAGCACTAATGGTCTTCCTTTGTGGTATTCTGGTACTTTTGTTTCTAAAGAAAAAAATCAGGCTCTCGGCGGGTGAGAGTCACATTAGTGTGGTTCTTACGGAGCCCCTTAAGTGCACGATTCCACTCCTATATAATTATTTCGTTTAAACGAATTAATTATTTCGTTAAAACGAATTATTATTACGTTAAAACGAATTATTTTTCCGTTTAAACGAATTATTATTTCGTTTAAACGAATTAATGAAATAATTAATATAAATAGACGTGTGTATGTACCAATTCCAACTAGTTGTATAGTCACAATAGCTGACCGTAGACCATTCAACAATTATGTAACGCTAGTTTTGCTATTTTTCACACCCACCCACCCCTGTAAAACATCTCGACCACTCGGCCATACTAGGGATCTTCACCATGAGCGACAAGAATCCTAAACACGCTGTCACACCAAGACCTCCACCATGAGCATCAAGCGTCCTAACCACTCGGTCATATCGGGTTCCTACACCCACTCGGCCACATAGGGACTTACTATACTCGGCCACACCGGACCCTCATTCCACTCGTCCACACAATGCTCCCATCATGAGGGACAAGCGTCGTAACCAGAACACACCACATCGTTTCAATGCAATTCATACCGACACAGGCGATGGGTGGTAGGTGTCAAAAATGGCAACGTTTTGTCATCGTTTAGCAGTTTACACAGACCTTCAAAAACTCGAAAGGATATCAGCCAAATGGCCGCCAGTCACTAACAGCAGATGACAAAACGTTGTCTTTTTTTGACGACCACCACCTATGCCAATATGAATTGCATTGAAACGTTGTGGTATGTTGTGGTTAGGACGCTTGTTTCTTATGATGGGGGCTCGGTGTGGACGAGTGAAATGAGGGTCCGGTGTGGCAAAGTAGAGTAAATTCCCCGTGTGGCCGAGTGGGTGGAGGGTGTCCGAGTGGTGGTAGAAACCCGATATGACTGAGTCTTCTTTGTCACCCACCGCGTGTATCGTCATGAATTGCATTGAAACGTTGTGGTATGTTCTGGTTATGACGCTTCTCCCTCATGATGGGGGCTCGGTGTGGTCAATTAAATCAGAGTCCGGTGTGGTCGAGTAGAGAAGTCCCTGTGTAAATAATTAATTCGTTTAAACGAAATAATAATTCGTTTAAACGAAATAATAATTCGTTTAAACGAAATAATAATTCGTTTAAACGAAATAATAATTCGTTTGAACGAAATAATAATTCGTTTAAACGAAATAATAATTCGTTTAAACGAAATAATAATTCGTTTAAACGAAATAATAATTCGTTTAAACGAAATAATAATTCGTTTAAACGAAATAATAATTCGTTTAAACGAAATAATAATTCGTTTAAACGAAATAATAATTCGTTTAAACGAAATAATAATTCGTTTAAACGAAATACTTATTCGTTTAAACGAAATACTAATTCGTTTAAACGAAATACTAATTCGTTTAAACGAAATAATAATTCGTTTAAACGAAATACTAATTCGTTTAAACGAAATACTAATTCGTTTAAACGAAATAATAATTCGTTTAAACGAAATAATAATTCGTTTAAACGAAATAATTAATTCGTTTAAACGAAATAATAATTCGTTTAAACGAAATAATAATTCGTTTAAACGAAATAATAATTCGTTTAAACGAAATAATAATTCGTTTAAACGAAATAATAATTCGTTTAAACGAAATAATTAATTCGTTTAAACGAAATAATTAATTCGTTTAAACGAAATAATTAATTCGTTTAAACGAAATAATTAATTCGTTTAAACGAAATAATTATATAGGAGTGGAATCGTGCACTTAAGGGGCTCCGTAGGTTCTTACTAAGAATTATAATATGGACTATGGATTCTGATATCTGGTTGAATTTTTTTGCTTGCTACGGGTTAAGGCTAGAGTTGGAGTTGAAGCTAGGGTTGGGGCTGTATATTTTGACCTATTGTAATATAACCCGATACCACTTGTTCAAGTTGGAATTGTTTATTGTGCCCATTCTAATTGGGATTGTATGATGTATATTTTATAAAGAATGAACAGGGTTGAGCATAAAGCAATGTGTATTGCCCAGGGCAGAGGGGTCCTGTTTATAAATAATGAACCATATCTAAATATAATTAAAGAGAAGTAAGAAATCCTACCCATAAATAAAACAGATTTAATTTGATCAGGTCATAAGATTGTATTAATTATTAAACATAGTTCTGGATACCTCGGGCTACTGGCTTCTAATTTAGTCGTGGCTCTGGCATGAGCAATCCAATCAACTAATATCAATAATACAGTGATCATGGAGGTCATTCGGTGTATTTTCTCAATTGCGAAAGAAATTATGATAGGCAACGCGTTGAACTAGGAAAGGAAATGGATTTTAACATCGTAATTCCCTGCCTTAACCGGGCTTTCGATGAATGGAATGGGCAATGGGGTCTGCTATGGGGAAGGGGGGTTGGGAGTTTCAATTACCCTTCACTGAATTCCTAAAGTCAGGGTTTCTTTTATTTACAGGACAACATCCTATACTACTGCTCCATATAGGGCTTATGAAGACCGAGAGAGAGAGAGAGAGAGAGAGAGAGAGAGAGAGAGAGGATAAAAAGGGGTTTAACGCCCACTCGACACAAACTAGGTCATATTGGGAGTAACACATGGTTCAATTTTATTTCGGTAATTGGCTTGCGCGTAGGGGACTTTAGCAGTGAAAGGTAATCGGGAGACCCGGGGAAAACACACAAGGTTGGACAGGTACCCTACTCCTTGTCACGTACAGACGGGGAATCTAAACCACACCAGTTGACTCAATGATACCCCTTCTGATGCAGCGCACACAGATTATCCACTCGGTCATCCACCCTAACGCTATCGAGGAAGGGAATAGACAATGGGATCTGCTATATGGGGAAAGTGTGTCCGGACAGTGGCGTTTAACTTACCCATTAGTCATGGTTTATTTTATCTGCACGCCATCCTACATGTCTGCTATATAGGGCTAATACAGACACATACGCCATCCAAAGTGCCATGGGGAACATTTTGCCCGGGCGGGGGGTGGTACTCTTATTTTTTAAATGAATTGCTTAAACCCGCGAAGACCTAGTGGAAGTTAAAGCTCTCTCTGAACAAGAACCGACGAACAAGCGAATTATTGAAATGCATTAGCTCTTTCTGTCCCTCCCTCTCTATCTCGCTAACACACTGAGTTTCGCTTATAGCATCATCTTTGTATTTTAGTCAAACCTATTTATTTTTCTATCAGTATGTTTTTTTCTGTCTATCACTGTGTTTATATAGGTTTGATATGTTCTTATCACAATATATTTAACATTCTATGCCTTTCTAAATATTTATTTCTGCCTGTCAAAGCCAAACTTTTTTCCTCTGTAACGGACAAAGTATTATTTATTTGTATAAAAGATTAAAGTGTGATTGTAACAGTAGGGTGTATATATATAGATCTAATTTATTATTGTGTGATCTTTGATCCGGTGCCCGGATGTAGAACAAATGTATAAAAGTTTAACGTATAAGTGACAATGAACACTATGCTGTGGTTCGACGGGGGGGGGGGGGGCGAATGGTTAGCACTTGCGCGCTGTATCATAAAGCCTGTCATGGAGTCGACTGGCGTGATTTCGAATCACCGGGTATTATGTGACAAGGAGTAGGGTCGCCTGTCCAACCTCTATCTTTCTCTCTCTGTCTCTCTCGGTCTCTCTATCTCTGTCTCTCTCTCTCTCTCTGTTGTTTCACCTTGTAAGTAGTGGTTCGGCTGGGTGGGGCAGGTACACCTCGGTGTGCATGTAAAAGAACACTTGACAGTTTGAATTTGATATAAGTGTAGGCCGAAGTGCCGCTGTCAGGACAACTTAACAGTTTTAAAGGGGCTAAATCGCTAACATCTGGGACCTAGAAATTCACAAAAGTAAGTCGCAACGCATAATACTGTAATATGAATGTATAATAACCGATTTGCATTCAACGGTTTCCGTTTTTACTCCAATTTCAAATCAGTTTAGTTCGACGAAATAAGCCAGCAGTCGCAATCATGTGCACATTTATAGCGCCTATTTATTCCAGTCTACATAACTCCGTTTGGTTTGGTGCAGTGTGTCTAACCTCGTCCCTCGAGACACTTAAAACAACTGGGGCTAAAGCGCATTATGGTACGCGATTTTATCTTAAATATCGGATTTTAGAAGCTCATCTTTTCCCGGTAAGTTTACATCATCAATGTTGATTTAAATTGACCAATAATTCGTGTTTTCGATGACGGAGATTTTAGAGGATTTTGAGTTACGGACTTAGGTCTTTTAAATCTAATTAGTGACAATAAACACTATGCCGTTGGGGTGGAGGGTGGGTGCAGCGGTGTTTCACCTTGTCAGTAGTCGTTCGGTTGGGACAAACACCGATGTTCCACGTACACGTCGATAGGCATGTAAACGAATACAATAAGTTTGAATTCACTATAAGAGTTTAGGCCGTAGTACCGCTGTCTGGACAAAATTTTACTCCTAGCACACGTTATGGCGTATATCCGCCTTCATTAGCCAAGTCGGTTTAGAAAAGTAGGACGTTAGCATTGATGTTGCGTTAAACGCCATTTCATTCCATTTCAATTCAGATATCATCTGTTATGGTTTACGAGTCGACAATTCTTGGTGATAATTTAATAATAGTTTATTTCTTGTTTACATTCAGGGTGCCAAAATATATTTCTTTATTCAGGATTATATCGCTTTTCATTTCACGATCTGGAGGTCATGGCCTTGAATTTTCGAGATAATTCCGTTTGTTTATGTTTTGCGAGTTGGATACCATACGGTTTCTTTTATTACACTACAATAACACACATAACCGTATCATAATACTATTACATATATACATAGTATATACATGGTATATAGATAAGGCACGTGCATGCATGTGATAATAAATACCGTGATATATAGACGTGTGGTATAACAAGTCTACTGTATAAGATTACCATATATCTGACATATTACATATCGCATATATAAATATTATTATTCCCTTTACGATCCACCGTACATGATTGTGTCATTATTGACATTTAACGGAGAATGTCGATTTAATGCACAGGGGCCATTTACAGATCATTAAGTTATTCCACATCTATATTTTAGACGTTATCATAAATATATATTTTCATCGACAGACCATTTTATTCAATTACAAAATCGCCTGTGCAACCTCGTGGGTTTCATCCCACTGCTAAAAACGCCTACGCGCAAGTGAATTATTGAAATAAAATCAACAATTTGTTTGTCCTAAATTACCTAGTTTGTGTCGAGGGACGTTAAGCCCCATTTCTCTCTCCCTCAAATAAAAAAAAATAACTGATCATAGGACACAAAGAAATTTCACCCCCCTTTCTAGTTAATATAGTGGGTGGAGGGTGGATGGCCAAACGTTCAGAACGTGTACGCTGTATAATAAGGTCTGCCATTGAGTCAACTGGTGCGGTATCGATTCATCGGTTGTACGTGACAAAGAGTATTATTGCCTGTCCAACCTCCTGGGTTTTCTCCGGGTCCTCCGGGTTCCCCCACTGCTGAAAACCCCTACGCCCAAGCGAAATATTGAAATAAAATTCATGCATGTGTTAATCCCGAAATGACCTTCTTTGTGTTGAGTGAACGGTAACCCCCATGTCTCTTTCTACATATATTTAACATATTTATCTCCCTTTGCTTCCCCTATTTATTTGGTGATTTTGTTTACTGTTTGACGTTTTAACAAGATGTGGCATATAATTATGTTTATTATCGTAGCAACGGTTTGTGTTAATATCAAATGAAATAAATAAACAGCGACCGTGTTTGAATCCGTTTAAATATCCGCTATCCGATCGTCTAGAGGGTTGATTACAGCCATGTTTTTCGTATGAATACATATCTTATTAATGATTGGTATGACACATAAAGCCTAAATAAAGACCAGCATAATATCTAGATACAGTTACCCCCCCCCCCCAAAAAAAAAAATTTCAACAAAGGCTTTTTCAACTGATTCTAGCAGGGTTTAGTGCACTTTATAACATACTTTAAGTTTACCAAAGTAGGACCCCCGGATAAGTGGGGGGGGGGGTTTCAAGATGGCGTCAAATATGGCCACCGAAACGTCTTTTAAATGATCATAATTATGTATCTATCAACTCAAATTTGATGATCATGGTGTCTTTCCATAGTTTCTTGAAGGCAAAGAAATCAGCTGAGAAACCTTTTGTTGCAATTTTTGGGGGGTTGAGGGGTCATTTTCCATACATTATCCTGACTATAATGCAGCTTTAACAGAACAGTTGGAGCGATGTATTTATACAATATTGGACCACTTGGTTACCCAAAAAAAATGCTGATAAAAGAATGGCATCTTCCAGTTGGAACGAAGTGGGACTACAAGAAGCAAATGAATATCTGGAGTTTTCCAAGAAATATTAATAGAGGAATCATCCGTGACTAACCAATCGATCAACTACACCCCGACCATTAGAATAAAATGGGTATCTTGTTAGCCTCGATCAATGCGGCCTAAATTGCCTACTACAGAGAATATTGGTCTGGGCAAGATGGCGTCTAACATGCCAAAGGTCATGCGGAGATCGACCTCGCATTTACAGTGCCAAAGGTCATTTGGATATTCACATTCAAATTTATTCAGGTTTCGTCATATGCGTGGATAAACAGACGGTCAGTTACCATATACATTTGATATGAGCACACAGACTCTGATTGAAATGAGTATGCCGGTATTGTGATCGAGACTAGAAAATTGTGGTTGGAGAAATCACTATCGTATCCCACAAAGTTACTGTCTGTTCCGCCAGGTGATACTACGACTCGAAAATTGCTCGCTAATTTTTTAAATTTTAATTAAAATTTGTGAAATACCTGGAAGTGTCACCCTATTGTTTTCTGTCTTGTAAGAACCAAAGTCAGACCAAACTATATTATATAGCTTTATTTACATTTTGGTACTAAAAACAGCCATGTTTGGTCTAGTTATCTAGATAATGAACAGTGAGGAATACTTAAACACTGTTCTCTTATCTATTCTTTTGGTCTTGGATGGAATTATTAGTGAGCAGAAATTCGCCCATTTATCTGCTACCACTTGTTACATCAGTCAGTTATATAGAGGGATAGCTCGTGTTTACCTTTTGCTTTCGTCACTTCCGATTAAGGAAATCTGTATTACTCAAATAATATTTGGAACGTGTTTAATTAGTTCTATCACATACTACGACATGTGATAATGACTGACACCATAACTGTCCTTTAACTCTCTTAAAAATGCCCTTTAAAGGGAGTTGATAAATATTATTAGTACAGGGTAGCGAATAACAATCTTTAGAACGAATATTTATTTGAAAGGATAAAAAAAATATAGCTTCTTATTTTCAAAATCGCATCACTTTCGGCAATACTGGTAATCTTGGATTAAATGGCGGTTTGTAGAAGGTAATATCTGTTAAGCTATCAACAGATGTGTTGTGGGCAAAACAACATAAAGGTTACGCTTTAACTAGGCTATGACTCAAGTAAGAAACTATCTTTTGGTGTATATAATTATGTTCGCAAAGATACCATTTTTTCCACAATGACGTCATTTATAGAGACAGACCAATTGGTTATATCTAAGGAATATTCACACAATGGTGTAGATTTATTTGAAAATCGTACAGCCATTTATTATTTTATGGGCATAAAAAGTTGAAAACTGATTCCCACAAAATTGCATATTTCCCGGGCATTTAAAATAAATTATGGATTTCCGTTTGCTCAGACATACTTTTATATGCCTTTGAAAAAAGTTAGGTTTCAGCCTTAAGATCTAATTTGCAGGAAAAACGAAAATCGCAAATTGGCTTCCGCCTTGCTCTGCTTTTTTACAACGGCAACTAAATGTATACACCAAAACGTGTTTTGACAGGTTAATTCTGGGTCAGTCGGACACTAATTATTTTCCAGTTTTTACGTTAAAAATAAGATCTTGGGCGTAAGATAATTTAAGTAAATTCGTGTTTGATGTGTATTTTCAGCTGATCAGTAAGAAATGTTGAAAACTAAAACATTTTCTTAAAATGCCACATTCCCAGAATTTGCTCTCAGATGGAGCAATAAAGTCTCCGAAAACAATTATTTTACACGATATTTCATTTATTCAAATTTAAAGAAGGTCAAACATTTTACACCAAATTACCTCTTTCGGAAAGTTTCCATGGGTTCTGACATGTGCCGTCTTTTCAATATAGCTTTACTCAATTCCAAATTATCCAATGAGCAGTATTATTGTCGCGAAACGAACGGGCGAATTCTCCTTCACTCGACAAATGTCTACCCTAATGCGAAATGCAAGTGTTCAATTTAACGCATGAGTAGTCTCAATGTTTTATGTTTTGAATAAGTGACAATGTTTAGATATCAATGAAATTTTTAAGAGAATACTGGATTTTATGGGACGTCTAGTCATTTATTCTAAGGGAAGAAATCCAAGGGGTGAAGATCCCAGGTATGTCACAATGTTTCAGACAATTTAATTAAAAAGTGAAGAAATGGCAAGCAAATTTCGAATTGGAGCCTCTCTTGGAACAGACAGTAGGCAGGATATTGGCTCCCATAGACTGATTGACAGCTGTCAGCTGGGGTTAGGGGTTAAGGTTAGAGTTAGGGTTAGTGTCAAGGATTGGTATCCTTCTTCATACCTAAGAACAAGCATTCATATCTCAAGTGCCTATAATAAGCCCCATCGCCTTTCCGTATCATGAGGGCCACGATATAGCATCAGAAATTGTGATCAATTTGTTCAATTTCCATTTCATAAAGGTCAATAATTTTAACATTATAGGATGCTAATAATGGGCCTAATTCTAACAATGGTATTTGAATTGATCCGCTAAATGGACGAATTGTTACAAGGCCATATATTTCTATTGTAATATGATTTAAATGTTATAAGGCAGGAAGGGGTATTATAACTTGTACCCAAAATAACGTTTTGACGGGAAATGGCACCCATTAACAGCCATATGAGATGTTTGTATTGATGTATGTTTAATTGTGTCAACCGGACATCCCTGGTGGAAGTAAATATAAGCTATTATATTATTTGTGTAAGCGGAAGATGAAATTTAAATTAATGTCTGGATGCTCCATTTGCACTTTTCGCTAAAATATCAAGTTTCCAAAATATCCACACTAATATGTTGCCTACTCAAATACATTATTTTTTGATTATTTAACAGTTAATAAATAAAACATAATAAAAGGCGAACATTTAGAAATAAAGGCGAACATTTAGAAATAAAGGCGAACATTGAGAAATACAGGCATAAAGGCGAATATTTAGAAATAAAGGCAAACATTATTTAGAAAAAAAGGCGAACATTTAGAAATAAAGGCAAACATTTAGAAATATGAAACGCATTTTACCACTAATATTTGACTTTGACATAATGGAGAAATGGGTTCTAATGGTTTACCGGAGTTGACGTTATAACATCGTAAGATGGACTCCAGTGGTATGGCCATTACTACATTGGAAAAAAGAATCAGCGGCATTCCGGAACTACATGTATATACGCCATTGATACACTGGAAATAGGCACAATTTCGACTCTGTTAAACTATCCCCCAATCCATCGTTATCTTAATTATATCAGAATATGTAGTAATGTACCTTTAAATCGGAAACAATATAACTTATAAATGATAAGACTATAAAGTCGTATATATACGTCATAGCTGGATATTGATATTCTTCATACCACGTGTTTATTGATTGACAGGTTAGATTGCAATGTAATCCATGTTTTACAGACTAGAATGTAAATATATCTGCTCGGTTAACCCACATTAGTACACAGATTATTTAGATCCTATAATGGGTATCATGTACAGAGATCATATATATTACCTATATCATGGCGGGGTGTCCTGTAATGCACATTGGCACACATATCATATACGTGTATAATGCTTAGATCATAGAGGGGTACGGTGTAACGCAAATTGAAACACAGATCCGGCCCTAGGGTCACAAAGCGTTCTCAGACTTAAGTTGAGAATTTACTCAACTTCCAACCACTGTTTATGAGAAATATCTTTGATCCAGAAACACAAAACTCTGCACATAGTTTCTTATTGGTGTATTTATACCTTAAAACAACAAAAGTCTAGTGAACAATTTTGAGTAAATTCTTAAGTTCAGTCTGAGAATGCTTTGTGAACTCAGGGCCATATATAGTACTTAGATCATAGATGGTTGCAGTGTAATGTACATTGATATTCAGATCATATCTATTACCTAGACGTTAGGGGTGGGGTATAAACTGATAGGGGAATAACTTTTACACAAATTCCCGTGTTAATTTCAACAGTTAGTGGGTATCCGTGATAGGAAATGAGAATATCTCATGGGTAATTCCATCGGAGGAGAGGTTGGTATTTTACCATGATAGCGGGGTTTCTGCCAGTCCTTTAATTCCAAAAGCAAAGAATGTGGCACATTAACCGCTCATGGAATCATCTTGCATCCCTGCAATTTAAGCACACTTTTGCGGTCGTGGTTGACTGGTTTTGGTGTGAGGTATCATGACAGTGGAATTTCTGCCTATTCTTTGAATTCCAATTTCAAAGAGATCTTCACCGTGCAAATTATATTTGTACACGATAGGCTACTTCCGCTTTTCAGTCGCTGTTTTATTTGGGTACTGACAAAGTATTGGGGCAATAAGAAAATTTCTCGTGGTTTCTACTGACAGTCCACTTTAAATTGTACTGCAGTTGAACCAGCGACCGACATACCCAGACGGATCATGAGTTGAATCGCTTAAAAGAACCCTGGCTTCGAATCAAAATGGTCACTCAAACCTCCTCTTGTCTGCAAGTCGAATCGTACTTGAAAATAGCTCATTGCTTATATTACCATGAGAATAGAATGTGCATACATCTCAAATTAACTGGGAGATTGTGGACCGAGTTCCATCATCTTGGATTACGTCAAGAATACCTAATAGTGTTGACTAACACTTAGAGCTTAATTTTGTGCGGATGAATTCAGGGGGTTGTGGATAGGCTGGGATTTTTAATACATGTAATCTGATAGCTGAATCCATCACGTGCAAATTAGAAGTTCAATATTCCATCAATAGAAACGAAACGAACAAATAACACAACCACAGAGCTTTTACTTAGAAGCGATTCTGATCACGTACAGCAAAAATTCCTTCACTTGGTGTATTGACCCAGTCATTGTTACATTTCCTAGTAAAAAAATCCCCTTGAAATCCTGTCGAAATGATTAGCATTCGGCTATCACAGAACTATTTTTATATCTCAAAGACAGTTAAATATCGTGTAATTGTGAATCGCAATTCTTCAGAAAACACGACCCTAATCTAAAAATCGCTACACAAATCGCCTTGTCTTTGATCCGTGAACACTAAAAAAACACCTTAAACAAACGGAGATAATCCGATTGACGAGTGAAAAAAAAAGTGAAAGAAATGTTTCCGGTCGTACGTGTTTCAATCAGTTTAATTGGCTGGTTATAAAATAGCATGACTTCCGGTAGTGTTACACCTAGGCTTTGTTTGGAACACGATACATTTTTAACGTTTAGAAATATCATGATTGACATTTATTTAGTTCTGATGACGATACGTAGAGTGGCTATTTATACAACGAGAAATCCGTGGTTTCCGGTTCTATTTAACAGATCAATTTGTGATGCCGTTCTTGCACTCAGTCCAGATTATTTTCATTATGACATTATGCTTAAAAGAATTGAAAAAAAGCTATCATAGCCACTTGTTTCCAATATTTACATTATTTTCGTCCATTTCCAATTTGTCCCTGACGCTAGCCGAATAGGTGCCAATTTGTGTTCGGTGTTTAATGTGACGTCAGCGCATCTTATTAGAGACAAAATGGAAATGGACGTTAATAATGTAAATGTTGCAAACAAGTGGCTATGATATCGTTTTGTGGGAGTATTTATGCAAATCAAAGCGACTGGACTTAAGAAAAAACATATCGGAGTGAATCGACAGAGGTTTGATTGCCAGACATTACGAATTGTTAAAAAAAAAACGAGCCGAAGCGAGAGCAGGTAAAATCGAGTCTTCAAAAGGCATTGCATTCCTGTTCTTTTTTTATTATTATAACATAACCGTGTCAAGGGGGCCTTGGATCTATGAAAGTTAAATGGGGCAGCACAAAAGACAAACACACGGGAAACTAGACAATAACCCGGACATTGTAAGCAATGAAATCAAATGAATGGATTCGTTTGTCTTGTGGTTTTAGCGGTAGTTATATAAGAGAACCATGCGAAGATGAGAGCCGTGGATCTATGGATGGTTATCGACAATCAATCAACAACAACCTAGTTATTGTCATTGAAGGAAAGCAAGCCAATGAAAAATGGCTACCGAGGAGATCTGCAGTGTCATCGTCGCAAAACAGAAACTAAAAATTATATTATTAAATATTAAGTTCAGTCGTTTCAGCCGCATATACACACAATAAGCAGGGGAAATAAAGGATGCTCCATTTACAAAAGATATCAAATTAGAAGGTGTCAGTCTAAATTTGATCTGAGAGAGAGAAAGAGAAATTGGGTTGAACGTCCACTCAACACAACTAGGTCATTTCGGGACTAACATGTGGTTTATTTTTATCATTTCAATAATTATCTTGCGCGTAGGGGTCTTTTGCACTGGGAGGAAACCGGAGTGCCCGTAGGAAACTCACGAGGTTGAGAAGGTGCCCCTATCTCCGTGCCACATACGCTCACACCAGGGCTTGAAGCCACAGCCGCAGGCCAGAGGTGGCCGGCCAGCTAGAGGTCGAAGCGCGGTACTCTATAGACCACTAGGCCATCCCAACCCCCAAATTTAATCTGATACTCGGCCTGTGAGATAAATCTGTGCCTTAATGTCACATTATACGGGCCAGAATTCTATGGAATACAATAACTGCTTATAAATGAGCGACGTTTTGACTTCGCTTCATTAGTCATTATTAAGCAATGTTGTTGTGTACATGTATATATTGTCTTGTCATAATTTCAAATGTTAGAATCGCTTGATAATAAATAGAGAAGCCTGTAGTCGAAATGTTGCTCAGTTATAAGCAGTAATTGTATTCCATAGAATTGTGACTCCAGTTAAACTACTAAATGTCATTGAAACAATTAATGTCACATAGGCGAGGAATATATGTTGTTACTAGCCGACAGGCAGCAATAACTAAAAGTACGAGGAATCACGCATGTCGCAATCACACGGATCTTGAAATTGGTTCATGATATTAAAAAACCAAAGTTGGTTAATAATTGTCCCAGGGACAATCATTTCAAGTTTCATCGTACGTTCAAGTTGTCAAGTTGTCAATTTGTTGGTCCTATTGGGGAGAAAAGCATCTCCCCAACAGGACCAACAAATTGACAAATATATCCTGCCACCTACATAGCCCAACTTTTTAGAATTTAAGAACTTTAAACAACATGTTTCTTTTCAATCATGAAGTATCTCTGAATGAAGGACGGGCTTTATTTACAGCAAATTATTCATGTCTTGCAATAGAGATAGCTCAATTGATATTCACGAACCGGGGGTTACACGAGAATGCTCTATATGCTGGTCGATAACTTGACCATTTACTGAACCTCACTAACCCGATCAGATAAACGTCAAGAATAAAGCCCGCCTCTACTCTTCAGTCAATTTCAGTTGGTTGACCTGACAAACATGACGCTGACCACTGATACCGACAATTACTTTATATCATGTTGATCTGGTCAGAGGAGGTTAAAGACTGGACGAGTCTTGATTTTAACATCAAATAATTATAACTTGTTATATTCATTTGGGGGAAGAGAGAGAGATTATTTTGGGACTAACACATATGCTTAAGTTTCATTTCAATAAATATATTAGGGGGGTTTGCAATGGAAGTAAACCGGAGGACCCGCGAAGCAACACGCGTGGTTGGACAGGCGAACCTACTCCTTGTTACTGATTGCCACGTTCAAGATTCCCACTTGTTCTTGGTGCAGGAGGGGGCTGACAAGTAAAATTGTATCGTCATTCAGGTAGGACACAATACTGATATCCCGTGTACAAATCGCCGTGCACGTATACGACCCATTGACAGTTGGAATCCAAAATAAGAGTAGGCCGTACCGTCACTGTCCGGAAAAACAACCCCTCAAGAACACTGCATGCCGTTAGTATACATTTAAACCCCATTTCAGATCATTTCATTTCATTCTCTTTGATCACCTTCCACAGAACACACTTACTGCACGCATGCTCATCTCAGTTTACATGTGTTTTGTTAACATTTGCAACTCTGCTTCTACTAACACTTGCTTCGTGCTTTCTTAATACGAGCAAAACATTACATTTTTGGATCATCTTTTCATTTGCGGTTTTCGTAAATCCGATTTTATTTTTCCTTAACCGGTATGATGTGAAATTACTCAGCTTTGTGTTTAAATAACAAACGCAAAAGTCAGCTTCTGAAATCTAAAATGGAATGCAGCTTAAGATTGGACATTATTGATAAAAGGCTGTTTAGACAAACTCATTTAATAATCTTAGTGATATGAAATGGAGTTCTGTCTAGGTATGCTCTGTAATTTGCTATATACGGTTGATCGATCTCCGATATGTGCGTAACGTGCTTTAACTAAACCAAAAGGATAACGTTATGGAGCATTGTTGTCATAGAGAACAGACCATACATGCGGCATCGTGAATTATAAAAACACAAACTGATATTGAATAATGTTGACATTAGATTTACTGATCAGGAACGAACGGGGTGAAGGTGTTTCGATTGATCGAGGACACAGACTGGTTAACCGAGCAGGGTATGGAATAATATACGTGTTGAAAATAGAATGAGTTGTTGACCGAGTTGAATATAGTGTGTGCAGGGGGCAGCTCATGCATATAGAAAATACACACGACAAACCCGTGGACAAGACTCACAATATACACAGGACATTGCAAACGATAAACAACACGGAGTCAGCCATAATCGTCCACCGTGACACGCAGTCCTGGGCCTGTAGTGATACAGGCGGCACTTAAAATTAAAACAAACGAACACTACGGGGAGACAAATCGGACATATTTCTTGCGGTCTGTCATTGAATCAACTGGCGTGGTTTCGAATCCCCGTTTTTGTACGTGACAACCTCGTTGGTTTTCTCCGGAACCCTGCAACTGCTAAAGAACCCTACGCGCAAGCGAATTATTGAAATAAGATTGAACCATATGTTGGTCCCGAAATAACCTAGTTTGTGTCGATTGGGAATTTAACCCCATCTCTCACCCCCCCTCTCTCTCTCTCTCTCTCTCTCTCTCTCTCCCACACTCTCTATTGTTTCATTCTGTTCCGGTACGGTTTGACACGCTAGAAAAAGACAGGGTGTTTGGGTTCGGTAACGAAATAGTGATAAGCAGTTACGAATGTATGTGATGTTACCAAAGGTTATAAAGACGCACAGCGGCACAGGTATATACCAGCGATCTACAACACTGCACCAAGTCTTCACAATGCAGTCGAAGTTTTCACCTCATGCATGCACAGAAAAAAAGTAACATATAATTTATACATGTTTTTGAGGACTGTAAATCTCAAGACTTAAATTTCAATTTAACAAATCTTGTATCAAGAACACAATTATCTTCTACAGACATTGCCCTTATCAGGTTTTCCTTTTTCCAATTTCAAATTTTCAGGACAGTAGCACGATGTCGTTCTCGGGTTTCAATTAATATCGGACCGGCTAGACGCTTTCTCGGTCTAATCCCGTAGACGTATTGATATCAGCGATTTGTTCTAGAGTTTCCGTCCATCCGAATACCTTCCCGGCCCACCCCGTAGACGTTACATTATATACGAATAAGTCTTTAAGTTACCAGTAGTCCTTATTATACATACTGTATATCTGAGGTTAATTAAACCTCACAATAAATGAAATGAAATGTGGTTTAACGTTTTACTTTTCTTGACGGACTAGGGTAATAAAGACAGGCGGACGCCATGCAGTGTGCTTTGGGTTAAATTATAGCCAGTCATGGGTGCTACGGCCTACTATGATTTCGAATTTCAACAACCAATGTTTCTTTTACGTCCACACAACATGTAGATTGAAGCTCGGGCTTTTTTTTAATCCCAAATGAACAATTAGAAATGTCCTTGTCAGGCTCTTAGCCTTGCATCCACTGACAAATGGAAACCACTTTGAAAAATTCCGGCGAACTTTCAACTATCACCGTGATCGAACTCAGGCCACCTAATCACCGAGTCAACGCGGCTCCTCGCATCATAATGATATAAAAGAAATATTGAACCGAGACAAGGTAATATCGGTAATCTCATTGACTCATTGAATACCGTTGTGTGAAAGGTGGAGGGAATCGAGACGACATCAGCCCGAATCTAACTAAACTTTGACTATCGAGTTTTCTAAGTACCCATTACAAATGGCAATAGGTTGACACTAGTTGCTTTAGTGTGAGTAGTTGGGGAGCTTGTATGAGCGTGTCCCAACATTATTGCCGACCCGAGGAGAGCTATTCCATCGAAACGACGTGTCTACAAGAACTGACTGTGGTGGTTTGTCGAGAGAGAGAAAGAGAGTAGAGACAAATCGATGAGACCCGGTATTGCTGGCAATGTTGTTGATCCGCGAGTTTCTCTTATCTTCTATGCTAGACCTTATCAACCGTTGCCGGGAATTAGACGTCTTGTTATGGCTTACCGTAAGAGATAATCATGGATTTTCGCTTGATCAATTTAAACATTCTTGTTTCCAATGTGATTTTACAATATCGTGTTGACGATTGTGCAATTCTGTTCTAATTTCACGTTGTTTGTTTTTTTGGATTGTTTGAAATTCTTACAATAAAAGGTAAGTTTTTCCTATTTATCATTACTTGAACCCATTTAACTTTAGTCCAGTCTCTTTATTCGGTGTTTGTTTCGTTAAAGAATGCCCCCAACATCATGGTACTCTTTAAACAGCGCACCATTTTCGTCACATCACTCACGATGTCCATGCCTGAAGTTTACCTTTCTGAAAGCTTACATATTTATTGTAACCTGTGACGTGGTATACCAGCCCCGCCCTTATTAAATATACGAATGCAAATAAGACATTTTGCTTTCCGCTTGATGCCTTGTTTAATATCTTAATTAAAATACTATAAATAACCTATAGTTAGTATTCTTTTACCTATTTAATGCATGGCCTTTAAAAGATGTATAGGCCTGTGTTTCTAACGATTAATTGTAAAGGTCGCCGATAACTGAACATCAAGACTCGGAATGTATCACATAAACACTACGGTGGTTGAGTGAGTAAAACGTTGGCTCGGTAACCCGGAGGACCCGGTGTGGGTCGAGAAAGTTCATTGTGATTCTCCGCCGTTGTCCACCTTCCCATAGTCAGTGATGCAGGATGCGGGTCGGGGTGGGGGCTAGCAAGGGACAGTCTATAGTCGGTAGGGTTGGACAAAAAAAACAAGGTCCCGCATACACATCGGTATGCACGTTTGGAATTCGAAATGAGAGCAGTCCGTAGTGCCGCTGTCCGGGCACAATATTCCTCAAAGCACTTTGTATTCCGCATGTCCAGTCGATCCAGAACAGGAGGACGTTAAATCCTCATTTTATCATATAAAATATCTGTAAAACCAAACGTCGGAACTCTCAAATGCTATGTTAAAGATTAATAAAACACATTGTCTGTGGAATACAAGTGCAACTATAATTTGAGAAGTGGTACGATGTGTTCTAGATATACACACACTGTCCCATGCACGACTGTTAAGTACTAGTAAGTTGAGCGATTGTTTGGGCCAGGGTACCTACATTTGAAGGCTATTCTCTTTATTAGGCCTATTCAGATCGGTCAAGACATCAATAAGCTATTGCCAAATGCGAACGCCACGTGTAATCTTCCCTCTTCTTAATCCGATTAAATCCAAGTCAAGAGATTATCAAAATAGCAGTTAAATATTCAACCTGGGTACATTTTACCGTGCACTAGATGACATAATATTGATTAATAAAACGATTGTACAATACTTTTACTTTCCTGATATGCACATGCACGAAGTCTGTTCATTTGTCAAATACTCAATAACCCCGTATTTATTTATTTGCAAAAATACAACAGATTTGTGAACTACTCAAATATGAAACGGCTCCAGATGTTCTTGCAACGTAGCCATTGCTTTTGTTTTGCATTTTGAAATTACTTTTTACACACATTACAATATACAATACACAGATTTTACATAGATTATAATACACATATTACAACATACAATACATAGATTACAATACAAATAACACAGATTATAATACACCTATTATAATACAAATATTACAATACACATATTACAATATACACTGCACAGATAATAATACGCATTACAATATACAATACACAGATTACAATATACATTACACAGCTTATAATACACATATTGACATATAAATTACACAGATTATAATATATATTACACAGATAATAATATACATTACACAGATTACAATATGCAGATACAACAATATACTAATTGTAATATACATATCACATATTGCAATACTACATGTATTTTGGAAGAAAATGTTATCTAACCCTAACAGAAGCGGTTGTCGTGCATGCTTTCTATTATCCCCGTGGTGTTATAGAGGAGATACTAAGTGATCTGTTTCAGACACATTTAGGAGACATTTACATGAACACTATGGGCCAAAGCTGAGAGAGATAGAGGGGGAAAGAGGGGGGAGTATGGTTTAACGTCCATTCGACACAAACTATGCCATTTCGGGACTAACATTATGGTTTAACTCTATTTCAATAATTCGCTTGCGCGTAGGGGTCTTTAGCAGTGGGGGCAAACCGGAGGACCCGAAGAAAGCCCACGAGGTTGAACAGCCGATCTTACTCCTTATCACGTACAACAGGGGATTCGAAACCACGCCGATTGACTCAATGACAGGCTTTATGATACAGCATGCACGTGCTAACCATGATCCCCCTATATGACAAAGGAATCAAGGTATATTATAATTAGTTTAGTTACTAAAGTTGTCATTCTCCAGAGATGAGGTTAACCATTAATCGTCCACAACCTACTCGCGCTCGTTTATCCCAAATAGACGACCGTTCATGTTACTCGGTGAATTGGGATTTATTTCTAAGTGTTATGGATTATAGATCGCTATAAGCCTCAGGATACCAGATTATATGCGAGGTCGCGCGTACGATTCAATGTAATTAAATGACATTCATAACTGCCGTATCTTCAGCAGACAAAAACTGCTCTTAACAAGTTTTTGCACTGTAATGGATGCTCTATACACGTCGCATATCAATGAGTGTGCAGTGCAACACATGTTAAAATATCTTTTTTTAACGTCCGCTTCCACAAGAGTTATATTGTATATGTTGGTTTTTTGCACTGTAACGGATGCTCTATCAATGGATGTGCAAAACATGCTAAAATGGCTTTATTTAAATTCCGCTTCTACAGGAGTTATATTACCGGCAATAAAAAAGTATGTTGGTTATTTACAACTGTAACGGATGCTCTATACACGTATAGTGGTATATCAATGGATCTTCAAAACATACTAAAATGGCTTTATTTAACGTCAGCTTTCACAAAAGTGATATCGCCGGCAATAAAAAAGTATGTGGTGGTTATTTAAAGATACATTTTGTAAGATTCAGATGAGGGCTTTGCCATTCTTGCTATATAATAGTTCGAAAATAGAAAGTGTAAAATGAAAAATTCAAAATTTCATTCAAAGTTATTAGCCTTTGGAGGTTTGACAAGACGTGTTCAATAATTGCAACTACCGTACGTATTGTTCAAAGCTACGTCTGGCTCCTCCATTTTTCAAAATTAATCAAAATATGGCTGAACCGTTCTAATCTATTTAATATCAGAGAAATCCGATACCATCGACACTTGATGATGACCTGGATCAGTTAATTAATATCTAACCAATTATAATTTAGAAAACATTTCAATCCTAAAGAAAGACCTGCAATAGGCAAATTTATAATATATGTTTAAAGGGCCAATCCCGATAACTTTTTGGGGAATAAAACTGCTTAATTTTGTGTTAAAATCATTTAAAACCCATTATCTAAGGCCGATCAACTAACCCGATTTTTGTGATTCGCTTGTAAATAACTTAAACCTGACAGTCTGCATCTGGAAATGGAGACCTTTGTATCATACAGTATCTGGATAAAACCAGACTTTTTTCTATAAAAATAATATGTAGGTAAAATTTACCTTTTGTTATCAAGTACAGTACATGGGTAATTCACTGTATAGACCTCTCAAGAAACGTAAATCGATTATAAGGTCACCAAATGATAAAAAAATGACCATCAATATTAAAAGGGTTACGTGTCCGGATAAGCAATTTTGGCGTTCACGTCCAAATGACTCAATATTTTGAGTTGAAATTTTGAGACAAGGTATATACACCATTCCCCTATATTTTGGCGTTTTATTTTCATACATTCTCAGACTTTTATTTTTGAGCCTATGTATAATACGGGACTGTCCCTTTAAGATTAAAGATCCATTTTGCAAGATTTAGATAAATATCTGCTAGTTCTCTCTTTAATAATGTATCAATAGATAATGAAAATAGAACATATTGCATAGTTCATTCAATTTACTCCACTATTTTAAGTTTTGATAAGTTTTGATAAGAATAATTTATCTATTCCCATTCCTACCATACATATCAGGTGTGTAGCCATATAATAGAGGGTCAAACACAGACCATGTGAAGGCATATATATGGTGTCTAACACAGACCAGGTGTATAGCCATAGATAGGGTGTTCCACACAGACCAGGTTCATACCCATAGACAATGTAGTCCACACATACTAGGTTTAAGCCTAGATAAAGTGTCCCGAACAGACCAGGGGCCGTATTTATAAAAATTCTTAACTTTTACTCTAAGACTTCCTAAAACAACATAATTTAGTTAAATATTTAGAAATATTTATAAATGGTCTTAGAGTTACTTTTAACTAAATGTAAGACTTGGGTACTAACCAAACTAAATCTCCTTATCAACTCGTCATTGTTGTACCCCACTAAGAAATATCTGCTTGTATTAAACTCTCTTAGGCGGCGTACACGGACGGCCATGTTAACCAAGATAAGAGTACTTTTAACAAGTTAGGAGTGCTACAGGAGGACTCCTAAATATGTGTCATAGTTAGGAGTAATTCTTAAAGTAAAATGACTTATAAATAGGTCTAAGGGAAATCTACAAAGTTAGGAGTAATTTTTGACAGTTAAGAGTTGATTTCAACTCTTAGAATGTTTATAAATACCGCCCCAGGTGAATAACTACAAAGAGTGTGTCCCACATATGCAAGGTGTTTCGACAAGGTGTCCCACATAAACCGGGTGTACAGTAACACATGTCAGGTCTACAGTCACAGAAATTTCTTGCCATGTCCCGTGCCGTGCCCATAGTCTTAAGGGGGGCTTATGTCGACCTTGCAACGGAAAGCAACTGACGTTTCGGCAACTGAATGCAACGGAAAGGAACTGAACACCAATGAAAAAAGTTGACCTGGGAGCCTCTTACAACTGAAAGCAACTATAGTTACAGTCAGTTGCACATGTTCAATTTTCTGAAACTTGCTGCAACTTTAGCGTTCTTCCAACTGGAGTCAACTCGTTTCCTTCGACATAACATCACATGATTAGAGGCATGTGTCGTGTGACTTTATATATAAGCAACTGGAAGCGAACGAAGACACAAACTTTTCAAATGATGATGATGTCGACAATACTTTACAAATATAATAGTAACAAGATCGACCATGCCGTTGGATTGCCTTTTCTTAGTTATTCCCCATGTTGTTGATCACGTGTTAGGTGTGATCGCTATCAATTCCGAGTCGACATAAACACTCCGAAATCAGCTGTTCCCAGTTGTCCTCAGTTGCTGGTATAATCGACATAAGCACCCTTGCAACTGACTGCAACTAGTTGCTTTGGGTTGCAAAGTCGACATAAGCCCCACTTAAGATTATGTTGTGTCATTTAACTAGCTTCGGCTGTCTAACCCTAGATACAATAACAAGGAATCATTCTTGGCGGGGTAGGGAGGAATGAATGAAATGGGGTTTAACGTCCTACTATAATGCACCTAACCTGGGCTAATCGGCCATGGAATAATGTTCCATATAAACCAGTAGACCACGGATGTAAAGTCTAACTGTAGGTATTGTTGCTATTTATATTATTTTATAGACAAAACAAGAGACGTCTAAAGCTAGAACAAGAATTAAGAATCATTTGTTTGTGACAGCACGCTAGCCAATACCAGACAAGGGCGGCTTTACTTTGTTTAAAAGCTATTATTAGAATTAAATAGAAGAATAAAGATGATACAAAAAACAGAAACACAATAACCGTGTCCTCTAAAATGTACAATGACGAACGATGAATAGAGAAACTAATGTTAAACATCGTGGTTCAGTGAAGATAGCCCGGGTTCGATCCCTAGACAGTTCCTCAAGATTTTCCATCTTGGTTTTTCCTTGTAAGTTGTACTGAGCGGAAGTTCTGGCGAGGAACAGTGTCAAGTTGTTCGAGTAGGACGAAAAACCGAATATCCCATCTGCACGTTTGTATTCACGTAATAGTTGGAATTCGATGACAATTATGCGGAAACACCGCTGACCGGACCAAAGTCTCCCTTAACGCACTGGGTGGTATAGGATCGCCTTTATTATACAGAGAGAGAGAGAGAGAGAGAGAGAGAGAGGGAGAGGGCAGGTTTAACGTCCACTCGACACAAACCAGGCCATTTCGAGACTAACATATGATTCAATCTTATTCAATAATTCGATTACGCGTAATGAGGAAAGCGGAGGACCTGGAAAAGCCACGAGGTTGGGCGGGGAATCGAAACCAAGCCAGGACCTTATGATAGAAGGCGCCTGTACCAATCATTCGACAATCAACCCTCACCCACCAATTTCTTCATTAGACTCTTCGTGACACCAATTTAGGACATTAAACCCCATTTCAATTAATTTCGTGATATTATTCAATAACCATAATCAATTATAAGTGGGTATATTTATATATTATTGTGTAAGTATAGATCGAGAAATATCTGGTTAGAAAAGAGTTAAATTTGTTTATAACCAAAATCAATTATGCACATTAGTTAAAATCATTTACCACAAAAATAAACAAATTTCGACATTTGTTTTGCTGTTGTTAAAATCGCGTGTTTCAGTCGATCGATGAAATATATAAAGCTGCGCAATAAGAGAATGATAAAACTTTGATCAAAAGAATGCGCGGATGAAACAGAATGCCGATATATGTTGATAGTCAAGGTATGCATTATTAATTGGTTTTATATCGATGAATGTCAGCGGTTTACATGAGGTCAATATTATGTAGGCTTGGTACATGCACAAAGTCTATACAGACTTATCAGCACACGCGGACCAAAATGACTAGTTTAAAGTCTACTTTAAAGGAGGTAATATGCTAATATTTGGAGACTAGAAAATGACACAAATGGATCGCGACGCATATAATGTAATATGAATGCAGAAGCCGGAGAAAACACACAAGGTGGGACAGGCGACCCTACCCGAAACCACGCCTATACAAGGCGCACGCGGTTACCATTCGGTCATCGAACCCCTCCAATCTATATAGTCTATATCGGGATGAGAAGTTTAAAGGCCAGTGTGGTTACTGATAATTTGTTCCTCTGTTAGATCCTCACAAGATGTGTTCGTCTCTTTGATGACGTGTGAAATAAAATGATAGATTTGAATTGCATAAATTGGACAGAAACTAACAACAGATACAAACTTAAAATGGATTCTCCAGCAATCAAGTCACGCGATAAACATGGATGATAAGGGTATAGTTTTCTTCCGATTTAAATGTTGATAGAAGGATTTCTTCCCATTAAAATGTTTTGAGATGGATTTGATGAAAATTCTTTAAATATCATGAAATCACACAGTTTGTAGCGGAAAGGTATCTTTATGGTAGTTATTGATTATTTGGATATTGTTGTTGATGCTATCTATATTTTTAAAATCTCAGTAATCAATCACTGAATATTCATTTGTTTTGTCTGATCTGCGATGTCGCCCTTGGTGGAAACAGATGTTAATCATTAGCTGTAACAGGTAGTAGTAGTCGTCGTGGTTGTAGTAGTAGTAGTAGTAGTAGTAGTAGTAGTAGTAGTAGTAGTAGTAGTAGTAGTAGTAGTAGTAGTAATAATAATATTGCTGTTGATGCTATCTATTTCTAAAATCTTAGTTATCAATCACTGAATAATAATTTGTCGCCTAATCTTTAGCTGTAACAGGTAGTAGAAGTCGTCGTGGTTGTAGTAGTAGTAATACTAATATTGATGATATATATTTCTAGTAATCAATCACTGAATAAACAATTGTCTTGCCTGCGATGTCGCCCTCAGTGGAAACAGATGTTAGAAGTAGTAGTATTAGTATAAGTAGCAGCAGTATTAGTAGTAGTAGTAGTAGTAGTAGTAGTAACAGTGATGATGCTGGTGGTGGCAATGGTACTAATGGTGCGGGTAATAGGCTAGTAGTAATCGTAGTAGTAAGTAGTAGTGGTATTTTATCTTTTTATTTATCTATTGTATTCTTCAGTGTAAACAATTTGTCATTGAGTAATGGGGTTATTATGATCTGCGTTTCTATTTATATACCCAATTATCGTTAGGTTATTATGATCTGTATTTCTATTTCTATACCCAAATGTCGTTTATTTCTATTTTCTTCTTTCAATTGAAGTCATCAATCGTTGATGAGGTAGTTGTTATTTTTTTTAATAAGACAACAAACAAACCTATTTATTGTCACTTATTATCAGAGGATTTTCAAATTGATGTGATAATTTATCTATTTATTACATTTTTTTTATCTTATTTTTGGAAAAAAAACTAATTCCTCTCTGTTTTTGTCTCGGAGTATTGTCAAATTAAAGTTATACGCTGTTTGAAATATTGATAATATATTAGTTGTTTTTTTCCATTGTTTTAAAGACTTATTTACTTTTTTTTCTCGATTTATTTTCGAGTTAGAATGATATATAATTTGTATGTATATAATGGGGGCGCTGTAGAATAAGGTCTACCGTTGAGTCAACTGGCGTGGTATCGATTCTTCGGATGCACGTGATAAGGAGTAGGGTAGCTTGTCCAACCTCGTGGGTTTTCTCCGGTTTTCTCCCACTGCTTTAGACCCCTACGCGGAAAATAATGAAGCTATTTGGGCTAATGAAGACGGGCATACGCCATTTTACCCGGACAGTGCCACTACGCTACGGCCTACTCTTATATCGAATCCCAACTGTCATTGGATATTTTACGTGCACGCCAATGTGTACCAAGGTTTTTAGTCCCATCCGAACGACTAGACAACTGTCCTTACATTGTCATTATGATCTAAGACACGCATTAGGCCACTCGCCCCCCCCCTCCTCAATCCAATCATTTGGATCCATAATCCAAGGAGCCTGCAGTTTGAATTTTAAGTTTTACCACGTGTTGTTAAATGATTATGATTTTAAGAGGTTTAAGGGTCATGTTAAAAAGAAATCACTAACTTATCGATTTATTTGACCTTGATCAGATAACTGTGACCTGTTGGGCTCTTTGTGGTTATACAGATTATGCAGATCATCTAAATGGAACAGAAATGTTACAATCCATGGTTCAAAATTTGGTTTTATTTGGCTTTACGACACTAGGATCTGGATGAGTTGTTATCATTGACGTGTTCTGAATGGTGTGAGATATTAGTAGTCTGTTAAGGCGAGCTTTAGGCGTGATTTGCACGGAACTGTGGGTAATCGACTACAGTAGCATCAATCCTGATTGGTTAATCAAATATCTGGCGTAAATATGTTTAATCACGAGCGACCCTCTAAAACAAGAATCTATCCCATATGTAACACTATATACAGATAATAGAAGGAAGGCATAGTGTATATAAGACAGGAAAAAGGACATACATCGGAAGGGAGCCCTATTTCAAGTCTGATTTAGTCTCAGTAAACTCCTGCATCTAAAGCCTTCAACAATTAGCTGGGATGATAATCATATATTATATTGTTTATTATTAAATTATGGTGTTTTTAATTACACTGCATATTTCTCTGAATGTCACTGTCGGGTCATGGTATTCATCAACACATTCTCTTTGAAGTTATATCTAGTGTTCATGTAGCTTATTAATAATATTTGGATAATTATAAGTTTTTCAAAATCGTGACTTCATAGGAGTCACAAGAGTTTATACGTCAACATCACCTAACTTCACTTTGTCATACATAACACATACTTATGGAAAACGGCTACTTATTTTTTCGAAGAGTATTCTCTCTCAACTCTATAACTAGCTGTTTTCTAAAAGTATGTGTTATTGTGTATTGCTCTACACAGTTACTAAATGCCCGTGAAAGATTAAGAATATATCCGACTCTCACTCATAAAAAGTATCCCAAACCAGAGGAAGAGATGTATATTTAAATTTGTTATCTAATATCATCAGAAGGCCAAAAGTGCAAAATGGTGTCTGGTAAATTGACCTCTTGTTTTCCTCTATAACTCATAGTTTATTATTTATTCATAATGTTATGTATATTGACAAGAGTCACGATATAAGTAATGTATGTGTGTTACAGTATATCGTGCACTTGATCCCAGTTTATGGAGATACATGTATTTTTAACACATTGGCGTGCACGTAAACGATCCCTTGGCAGTTGGAATTCGATATAAGAGTAGGCCGTAGCGCCGCTGCCCGGGCAAAATTATGCCCGTGTTCATTATCCCAGTTTAGGAGAAAAACAGTAGGAAGTTAAACCCCATTTCATTTCACTTGTTCGGAGATTGTATATATGTCTTTATTGGTTCGGGTAACGGGGGTGGGATGGCCTAGTGGTCTGGAGTGTCGCGCTTCGACCTCTAGCTGGCCAGCCTCCTCTGGTTGCGGCTGTGGTTTCGAGCCCCGGTGTAAGCGTATGTGGCATGGAGATACGGGCGCCTTCTCAACCTCGTGGGTTTCCTCCGGGCACTCCGGTTTCCTCCCACTACTAAAGACCCCTACGCGCAAACGAATTATTGAAATAAAAGTTGAAAACCATACGTTAGTCCCAAAATGACATAGTTCGTGTCGAGTGGACACTAAACTCCATTTCTCTCTCTCTTCTCTCTCTCTTATTGGTTCTGGATCTTTGAATATAGCCTAATTCGGGGGGAGGGGGGTATAAATAAAAGCCTGGACGGAGCTTCCCCGAAGTTACGATTTAAAGGGGATATCTCGATTTTAACAGAGTCTGAAAAAAAAGTACGAGTGCGTATGAAATTTAAGTGTAATCATGTAGAGAATTGATGTGTTAACCTTGTCTCAAAATATCAGTTCATAATATAAAATCGCTTGGACGTAAACGTCAAAACAGCTTATCCGGACACGTAGCCATTTTAAGATTTCTGGGGTTTTTTTTCGTTGGGTGACCTGGTAATTGAGTGGCGTTCCTTAAACCATACAGTGGATTACTCATATACTTGATAATAAAACTAAGGTAACTTTCACGTACAAGTTGTGTTTTTTTTTTAAATGAAAGTCTGGTTTTATTCATGCACCGTATAATACAGCTTGGGACATTGGCCTCCATTTCCAGATGAAGACTGACGGGTTTAATTTGTATTACTCGGCTCTGAGATAGACGATTTTAAGAGCTTTTAACACAAAATTAAGCAGTTTTATTCACCAAAATATAATCGGGATTGACTCTTTAAGTATATAAATATATGGTCGCGCCTCCAGTCGATGGGAATTTTTTTAGCTAATCGTGGTTGGACTTGGTTTTTGTCTTTCTTCGTTGCGTTTGGATTGTTTTCGTACACTGAATCAGAGCAGTAGGAATCAAAGCCAATGCGGATATTTCCCACACAAGCTGTGCCTGTCGTTCTCCTGCAATAAACATGTGATGCTCTTCAGATAATGGCGTACTGATGCAATATGTCGTCTATACTGAACGAAAAACGAAAAAAAATGAAGTGGGGTTTAACGTCCTACTGCTCTGCACCAACTGGGTTAATGAAGAAGGGGATACATCATGCCCGCATGCAATGTTCTATGGGGTAAATTTTGACCGCACAACGAATTACAACTGTCAAGGTTTCTTGTTGTGCACGCCGATGTGTACACGGGATCTCGTATTTCCGTCCCTTGGCAGACCCTCCGCCTTGTACCGCTGACTAGGGGGCACAACCCCGAAAAAATCCAGATGGAGTTTCTAGGCCAACAACGGGATCGAACAAGGGACTGACAGGTTAGCGAACCAACCTCTTACTCACTGGCCCACCACGACCCTAACGAAAGATACGGATCGATAAATTTAATGTGAACTTCATATAACGTACACTCAACACAAACTAGGTAATTTTGGGACTAGCATAATGGTTCAATTTTATTTAAAAAATCGATGGCGCGTTGGGGTCTTTAGAAGTGTGGGAGGAAACAGAAGGACCCGGAGAAAACCCACGAGGCTGGACAGGCGACCCTACTCTTTGTCACGTACAGCCGGGAATCGAAACCCTGCCAGTTGACTCTAGTCAGACCTTATAATACAACGCGCATGCTAACCATGAGGTTTCGTCAGAATAAAAACATTGTTAACACACAAATATGTTGTCAATGTTTAGACAAATGAAAATTGATAGTTGAAATACAAGTGTAAGACCTCAAAAGATATCTATGTTTACTCCTACAACCCTCCCTCTCTCTCTCCCACTCTCTCTCTCCCCCTCGCTCAATCTCTCTATCATTAACTAACGTTCTACATCAAATGTCACCAAATTAAATGTTCAGCCTAGGGCTATATTATATTATTTCTGTGGTTGTCACAAAATTGTTACAACCGGTGTAAGCTTCAACGCCAGTGTAAAGTACATCGATATCGATTATTAGAAAAGGATTTTGCTATGGGGGAATAAAATTATCACTTCCAATCAATATGATATTTTCTGTTTTATTTTTAAAACAAAAACAAAATCTATTTAAGACAATACAGAAGAAAACGAAGCACGACCGAAATGGAATCCACCCACATAATTATCCATCACTTAATAAAATAATCATGCCAATTATGTTTTGTTTTCTCCAGTCGTATTTATGGCGTTATATAAAGGCTATTGAACCGTTATCGCGGTGTAAATAATATTCTTCGCATTAGTTAAACCGCTATCGCGATTTAAATCTGTAATTCGCCATATATAAAAATGGCTTCATTGATGTCGCGGGGTTGTTTACGATATCACCCACCCCTAGTGGAAGGGTGGGTTGAAGTGAACGTTAAAAACCAGAAATCAACGAACGGTGTTGCGGTTTTGTCTACGATATCACCCTGTTGGAAGTGGACATTAAAAACCCGAAACACACGAACGAATTTGTCGCGGTTTAAGTCGTATGCCTCGCGTTATTTACGTACGGTTAACCTGTGTCACGGTTTAAATCTGAAGCTTCGCGTTATATATACTGGGTTGAACGGGTACCGCGGTTCAAATCTTATGTAAAGTCGTTTCAACCGGTAACTCGGGTTAAGTCTTATTCATCGCGTTGTATAATGTCGCTTAAAACCTATGTCGCGATTTAAGTCCTATGATTCGCGTTATACAAAGTCGGCTTACCCGGTGATTTAGAACCGTCCAAAGAGACGGGATTAACATTAACGTCAATGGGGAAAGTATTGGTGTACTGTGACCATGTAATACTTAGTAAAGAGAGAGAGAGAGGGGAGAGAGAAATATAGAGATAGAGAGAGAGAGATGAGAAGGACTAATGTACCGAATAGGCAATGAATACGCACATGCAACATTCGTAGAGCTCAGAACTCATATTAAGAATTCCAACTGTCAGGGATTCTTTAAATGTGTCCATTGGACCTTGAATTTTAGTCCCACCCGAACGACTGTATACTGTTCCTTGTCAGACCCTCCGCCCAGCTCAACTGACACGAAGAAACCCCGCTGGAAATTCAAGGAGAACTTTTTCGGTCACCAACTGCATCGATCCCGGATCGTCTGGTTAGTGAGCCAGTGTCTTACTCGCGATTCCCCTGTTTGTGTGCGGGAGAGAGAGACATGAGGTTTATCGTCCACTCGATACAAACAAGGTCATTTCGGGACTAGCACATGGTTGAATATTACATGCGCGTAGGTGTCTTTAGCATTCAGAGGATCTGGAGGACCATGAGAAAACCACCGAGGTTGAACAGGCGACTCAACTCCTTGTCGCGCACAACCAGGGGATTGAAACCACGCCGGTTGACTCATTGATGTACTGTGCCCATATACCACTCCGTATACAAGTCTTTATATTTTCCACGGTGTCTGAAAAACATTAAACACCTGTTGAGCAGCCATAAAAATCAACTTAGAAACTCATTCCGACCATACCTCGCTCTTAAGTAATTTAAGATTCTCAGAAATCTATTTTAAAAGAACGGGGATTAGGTTTTGTACATAAATGGACAAAGGACAAATAAAGTATATATTTACGATGAGCTTAGTATGGATAAGGAGAAGGACGGATCGAATTAAACTCATCAAAGACTGCTAATAGACGGAGGACATTATGGGGAATTCGATCGATGACTCGAACAAGAGGAGAGATGGAATTTGGTAAATAATATGTTCTCGTTATTTTTCTCTATTTGAACTAAGAGCTAATTAATTACGTGCGTGTTTGGCATTTAGTTGCCTGTCGTGGAAATGAAATGAAATGGGGTTTAATGTCCTCGTGAGTTGCCTGGCATATAGTAGACGGACAAATTTAAATTTACATTCACATACACAGTAAACAGGCATTATGCAAGACCCGATTCTGCCTTTAGGTCTTTCTTTAGGTCTTAAATGTGTGAAGACAGTTCATATATATCACGCACAAAATTTTCAGTACAGCTCGATTTGTTGCTAAGCAAACCAATGGGATTATTTTCTCAACAGTGTATGAACTTATCCATAGCGATAATATCCTTACACCGAGAGAAATTATCTAGTCTCGGGGAATAGAGCCATGGTTGTCTGGTACAAAATTACTCTTGTATTTTTTGGAACGGAAAACAGTGATTTTAGAAGCAAACTAACCTGCCGCACATGAGGAAGTCATTATACTACTAATAAAAGGCGAGAACTCTTTTTGCAGCGGAGGCTTATCACTGAGTCATAGGTCAAGGTTAAAACATGCGTTTGCCTTATAAAAATCTAGCAAAATGGTAAATACCGACGGATCTCGATAAAAAAAATAACATTCGGAATATAACTCTAGATAAGGTGTGTTAATTAACAAGGGTGTAAATGGGATATTATAATATGTATAGGAAGCCGAGTGACGAGTGTAGTAAGTAGGCTATAGACTATAGTTTTAAGTCGAGATTACTCGCTTTCAGAAATACTATACTGACATTGGGTTTTTAAAAGTTGTACGCGAACTAAATGCGTTTGTTAGATACTGGCAGAGAACCTCGAGTCGAACAATCGCCGCCCGAGCTGTCTTCGTCAGCTAGTTTCAAAATTGCGTACAACCAGTGCAAGTGGGAAAAGACGACAATAAAATCAGAAATATGTTATTTATTATTGTCGGACTTATTACATCACTCCTGTCTAACAAATCATAAAGCTGTGGTGTTACGATGGCGGCATAGTATTTTACCGTAACATCACAGCCACTCTAACCATTCATAATACATCTAACTATCACTCCCTACACATTTCCCCTCGTCTACTTTCCTAAACGTCAACAACACATCTCATACATCCATTTCGCTGATTAACCCTTGTACCATGTCTACTGGATGTTTAAGTGTCCTACCTGTTGTGTAAATTATCCATTACATCCTATTTTACTTGTCCAGAGGGCTCGAACATATGTTTAAATCTAAGTTGGATTTAAAGTGTTTACGTAAAGCTTTTAAAAGCATGTTGTTACCATGTAGTTGAGTTTTCCATTTTTTTAAATTCGGTGTGTTGGGATGAAATTTGTATCATCAATTAATAGGAATATTGTAAAATAGTACAATTTGTTGACCAGAAAAATGATTGGGGCATATTCAGTTACAACAAAAGTAGTATTGGGGCTTTAATGCAATGTGGATTTCTAGGTTTGGTTTGAATTACATAAATAATAGTGATACGACATAACCTATATTCTATATCCAGTCAAAAGCTTATTATTTTGATTGATTAGTTTCCTGTCAGCTCTTGCACTGGTTGAAATATGGCCGGTATTTGTACGATAAATATATTAATAGTTGCAATCAATCAAGTAAGCGAAATAACCTCACCCTAGTGGCTCATTGAGTAAGATTCCAGGGTCGATCCAGCTATTGGTCGAGAAAGTACCTCCGGATAATTTGTCAGTGTGTTTCGCGGGCCCGTAGCTAGCTCATAAAATTTGGTGGGGCTACAGATTTTTTGGAGGGGCTGAGGATGTGGCCTGCTAAGAACGCTCATAAGAGATCATTATTGTTGGCGAATATTGTGGGGCGGGGGGGGGGGCTAATTCGATTTTGGAGGGGCTAAGCCCCCCCCCCCCTCCATAACCACCGGTGTTTCCCTTGTCAGTTGTTCATCATTGAGAGCAAGTCAAAGAACCCTTGAAAGTCGGAATATGATGAAGAGTTTAATCGGGAACGCAACTGTCCAAGCAAAATGTCCAACATAGCGCACACAGACCAGTAGGACGTAAAACCGCATTTCAATTAAAAAAAAAATAGTGAAATAACCTCGTTCAATACAAATTGGCACGAAATAGCGTATGCTTGGTTTGGATGTTAGGACAGAATGGTACAAAATATCCAAGATTAAAAGTTTATTCATTTTGGTTCATCAGTTTCACATTAGCTCTATCAATAGTGAAAATCAATGTTGTTAGCCAGTCATGTGCATGGTAAATCATCGAATACTCCGAATGGTTTGCTTCAATAAGAGCTATCTTTTGAAATCCTATAAGTTTTAGACGCAGTATGAAAGTCTGGGTCATTATTCTGGGATATGTTATTTAGTATATAGATAGATTACTCTAATCACAGAATACGATGTGACGTGCCTGTCTGGTAAATCTAGTCAACTCCTTTTCAATAGTCTCGATTTATTTGTAGACTTTGAAGATTATCGGAAGGAAAGGAAGCCCGGGCTATTCATCAAATGTCGCGACTCACTGTCTGAAAGATCGAAATAGATAAAGCTATTGTGTTAGTACGTCTGTACATGCCTTTATTCAAGATATGAGATAGAATCTATCAACACTACCGAGTTCGATCCCCCCGCTCTTCCGGTTGAGTCGATCTTGTTATCAGTGGTGAGGCAAATGAAATATGTTGGAAACAATATTAACTTAGTTACATGAATCCAGATAAACCACATTCAAAATACTGATTATTAGTAATCGAAATAAAGTTGTGAATGCAATGAAATATAATAGAGAGAGAGGAATAGAGAGAGAGAAGATAGAGAGGGGGAGAGAGAGAGAGAGAGAGAAGGCAAGTACAGTATGCCGGATCATTGCGATGAAACTAACCGGAAGGGTGGACCACCAGTGTACTCAATAGTAAAAACCTGGCAGTTGGTATGCAAAGAGAAGTAGGCAGAAGTACCAGTGCTTTGGCAAATTTATTAAGCCTCGTACATTGCACACGTAGCTGGAATCTTGCATTGGCTAGACACTGTGAAGGGTTCTTTTACGTGCACGCCAACGCATACACAGGACATTTCATTTTTTAAAATTCATTTCCCCATCCGAACGAGGAACGAGTAAAATTCAGTCAGAAATGTAAACATCAATTATATACATAAACCTGATCGATTGTCGCTTTAACCAGATATTTCTAAAAATAGAATAAAATAATTTTTACCATGATGATCAGATAAAAAGAAGGCCGTGTATCGATTAATGATCTGCCAGGAGAAATCTATTTTAATTCCTTATTCTTGCTTGTTATCTTAACAAGGATGTCGACAGCACTGAAACTAATTGACTTTTATAAAGGATTTAATTGTGTATGAAGCAACAAGTTTATTCCTGGTTTGTTTCCTGTCAAGATCGTTTTTCACAACAAATAAAATACAATGAACTGATGGAATGGGGTTTGATATCCTCGGTTAACCACAAACCAGTTTAATGAAAATGAAATGAAATGAAATGGGATTTAACGTCCTACTGTTTTGCTCCGAATGGGAAAAGGAAGATGTGCACACGACATACAATGTACTATGAGAGAAATTTTACTCGGGCAGCGACACTATGGACTACTCTTATATCGATTTCCAACTGCCAACGGATCTTTGACGTGTACATTAATTTTTGCCGGCGAGCGGCCCTATGTTTACTCTTATATCAAATTCCAACTGTCAGAGATTATTTTGCGTGCACGCCATTGTTTTTAATCCTATCCGAACGACAATACTGTATCCCTCGCCAGGCCCTCCGCCATGCGCGACTGACAAGGCGAAACCATGCCGGACAATCTGTCAACAGGGGGATCGCACAAGGTACCACCAGTTTAGCGAGCCAACATATCACGTACCTTTGGTCTGTTTTTTCAACTAAGTTGGCAAGAAGCTGGTTCGCTAGTCTGTTGGTCGGGTGTTCAATCCCTGCATTGATGAGAAAGTTCATCAAGAATTTCCGGCGTAGACCCCCCTGGTCAGTGATGCACGTAAAAGATCCCTTGGCAGTTGGAATTCGATATAAGAGTAGGCCATAGTGCCGCTGTCCGGACAAAATGTTCCCCATAGCACACTGTATGGCGTATGCTCGTTCGGGGCAGGACAATGGGACGTTAAACTCCATTTCATTTCATTTTCATTTCAAAAACTGACAATCAGGAGAATTAAATACAAACAGACGTATTCTTCAGAACCTAACTTATATTTTTGTTATCGAACAAATGCGAACGTCGAGCATGTTCTTACGTCGTCTTGATTATCATCTTATTTTATTACCATTTTGATCGGTCCGACTCTGATGTCCTGCTCACAATACCTCGATGGTATAGCTAAGCTGGCTAAGACTGAATTTGGAAGTATGCACGGCTTAAAAATATTTACAGGAAGACGGGTTTACAAGGCTATGGAAGACCAAACAGCTCTTTATTCAGTGTTCTTAATTCTTATTTCTTAATTCATAGTCCTTAATTCTTATATTTTCATTTGTTGTCGTATTTCGACATTTGTAGGCCAAAATCAACATTTGTAGACTAAAACCAACATTTGTATCTTAAAATCAATATTTTAAAATTGTATCTTTATTCGATTTGATTTTATTATAAAATGAAAATTAAATTTCTTATAGAAATATAAAAAAAAAAAAATTTACATTTTATCAAAATTACATTTACATTTCATCAAAATTACATTTACATTTCATCAAAAACATACAACTACAAACCAATCTTGAACAAATCTCCAAATTCAAATCTTGCATAACATTTCTTGAAAAACATTACATGAAATACATTTCTCGAAAAACATTTCTTGAAATACATTTCTTGAAATACATTTCTCGAAAAACATTTCTTAGATACATTTCTCGAAAAACATTTCTTAGATACATTTCTCGAAAAACATTTCTTGAAATACATCCAAGCGGAACGCTCGTGGTGGGCTGATAAAGTTGAAGCCATTGACGTCGTATTATGACGTCAATGGTTGAAACAGACTTTTGAGATGACCTTGACACAGCAAGATTGTCTTCCGACGTGTTGGTACACGCAGATGCCACTGTTGTCACTAGGCCCTACAGGCCTTACAATTACAAAGAAAATGTAAATAAGATCTAACTTAGAAATGAGCAAAACTGGATACTTACATGTATAAATCTTTAATTTAATATTAATATTGAAAGTCAAATTACATTAGGTACGGTACAGACTATAGTCTAGATCTGTTGATAATTCAATTCAAAAAGGGCCTCGGTTATCTTAATATGAGAGGCCAGAGGGCGAAAATAAGTTTTGTTCCCAGTTCATTATCTGAGTGATATCATAAAAATATCATAAGGATTAGGGTAGGCTATGCCATAGGAAATCATACACAGAGAGAGAGAAATGGTGTTTAACTTTAACATTCACTCCACAGTCCACACGTCATTTCGAAACTATATATAACATTCGCCCTAAATTAACATAGGCTACAGCGATGCCGATAGTCAAATGTCCAAGCTTTTATTAAATCATATATCTACAGTTCTACAAACAATGAATCAATATCCATATCCATATCATTGGATAGGCCAGAAAAGGGATCCTTTTGCTGATCGTAAGTCACTTGAAAATTATTCATAATCGTAGTCTTTGGTACAGTGCTATTGTTATGTTCCCCTTGCCTTAGGTCATTGTGACATGTCAGTTGTAGGCTATTCCATGTGTCAGGCACAAAAAAAGATAGTTAAGCCTACATTCACTATTCACAGTTCATGCATTGTGCTTCGGTCGGATATATTTCAGATATACACAATCGATTATGTCAGGCGCGGATCCAAGGGGAGGGGGGGGGCTCACCCGGCGCACCCCCCCTCCCTTTTTCCGGCAAGCTGTAAAAAAAATTGTACAGACAATAATGAATGAATGAAATGGGCTTGAACGTCCTACTGTTATGCACTTAACCTGAGCTAATTGAAGACGGGCATACGCCATACAGTGTGCTATGAGGGTAATTTTGCCCGTACAGCGGGGCTACGTCCTACTCTAATATCGAATTCCAACTGCCAAGGGATCTTTTACGTGCACTACAATGTGTACACGGGACCTTGGTTTTTTGTCCCATCCGAACGACTAGGCAGCTGTCCTTGTCAGGCCCTCATTCTGCATCACAGACAAGGGGAAATCACGTCGGAAAATCGAGATAAAACTTTCTCGGCCATTGCAGGGATCGAACACCCGACCTCCAGGCTAACGAACCAGCGCCTTATCCACTTAGCCACCGTGATCCCCCTGTACCGACAATAAACACTGAAAATAGAGTGGGAGTTTAATATTTGAAGATCAGATGCCAGTAAATCAGATATATGGAGTCTTGTCCTAAAAAAAAATATGGGGAGGACCCCCAGTCCCCTCGCAGTTGCTTCGCACCTGGGGTGCTCATTAGTCGGGCTTCGCCCTCAAAGTAGGCTACGCCCCCCCCCCTTTCGTAATATCCTGGACCCCCCCCCCCCCTGTAGTCCCCTGGCTGGGATTACTGCGCACAATGGCCATTCACTGTTTACGTGCGAAGAAAAAGCCAGCTACCATTTAATTTTCGTCACGTTAGTTACGTTCGGTCGGAAGACAATCTTGTTGTGTCAAGGTCATCTCTAAAGTCTGTTTCAACTTCAACTTTGTCAGCCCACCACGAGCGTTCCGCTTGGATGCATTTCAAGAAATGTTTTTCGAGAAATGTATTTCAAGAAATGTATTTCAAGAAATGTTTTTCGAGAAATGTATTTCAAGAAATGTTTTTCGAGAAATGTATTTCAAGAAATGTATTTCGAGAAATGTATTTCAAGAAATGTTTTTCGAGAAATGTATTTCAAGAAATGTATTTCAAGAAATGTATTTCAAGAAATGTATTTCAAGAAATGTATTTCAAGAAATGTATTTCAAGAAATGTTTTGCAAGATTTGTTCAAGATTGGTTTGTAGTTGTATGTTTTTGATGAAATGTAAATGTAATTTTGATGAAATGTAAATGTAATTTTGATAAAATGTAAATGTATTTTTTTTACATTTCTATAAGAAATTTAATTTTCATTTTATAATAAAATCAAATCGAATAAAGATACAATTTTAAAATATTGATTTTAAGATACAAATGTTGGTTTTAGTCTACAAATGTTAATTTTGGCCTACAAATGTCGAAATACGACAACAAATGAAGAAATAAGAATTAAGGACTATGAATGAAGAAATAAGAATTAAGAACACTGAATAAAGAGCTGTTTGGTCTTCCATACAAGGCAGGCTTGGGGTGGTGTGATTTAGGCCTATATGTATTAGATAAACAATAATTTGGTACCAGTGGCTTTCTGAATAAAAATTGATGACGTGAAATAAAGCAATTAATTGTGTTTTACTTGATTGTCGTGAAGGTAAAAAAAATGGCACCGAACTCCAGGAATGTTGCAAGCATTCCTTTGACATTTCCGACGATTGCTTTTTTGTCCTCTTCGCGATTTAATATAATTAAAGTAGTATTACACTTATTGATGTAAATTACCTTTTGGTCGGAAAATGCACGAGATTCTACAATCAAATGAAATGAAAAGAAATAAAGTTTAACGTCCTACTGTTCTGCTCCAAACCTGGGCTAATGAAGATGGGCATACGCCATATAGTTTGCTATGAGGGAATTTTTGCCCGGGCAGCGGCGACATGGCCTACTCTTATCTCGAAATCCAGATGCCAAGTAATATTTTACGTGCATGCCAATGTGTACACGGGACCTCGGTTTTACGTCCCATTCGAACGTCCCATAAGTAAATACAAAATGTACAAACAACAAAAATGTTTATTTGTCGTTTCAGTTAGCCTCTGTCAACCAAAACATCATCGTGTATGTCAACTGCCACGAGTATTGAACTATGACCTTGTCTATTTGCATCGATATTGAACTATGACCTAGTCTATTTACATCGATTTTTTTCTTCTGATAGTAGATTAGTAAAGTAGTCAATTAACAAGCCTGTTTCTATACTATACGATTTACATGTATACTCTTTTAATCTAATTAATCGAGACTACATGTCGTGTTTAGTCACATGACACGATTCTGTCTACGACAAGTACCGATCTATTTATATCTCTGGTCGTTGAGTTATCGGATTATTTCTACTTCTTATGACTCAAATATAACGCGAACACATGGATATAATATTATTCATCATTTAACCGGGCTTTGAGATAACCATTAGTCCGTCGGGTTGCCAGTTACTTTTCTTACCGCTACTGGTCTTTATTTTCGTTCTTGCAATTGAACTACGACGGGCCTAATTAATTATTGTTCCCTGGACAATTGCGCATCGATTGATGATATGACGGTTCCACTCCCTGATGGCGGGGATGACGCCATGAACGGTTTCTGCTCCATAGTACACTCTTACTAGTTTGTACGAAGTGCACTGGTTTAACCTGTGTTGCCCATCGTGTATAAGCTCCTCTTTAAGTGACCAACCCGATTTTAACAAAGTCTCAGAACTAACAGCCTGTGTACGTATGCAATTTAAACGCCAAAATATAGAGGAATGGTGTCGTTGCCGTGTCTCAAAATTTCAGGCCGAATCATTGAGTCGTTTGGACGAGCGGTTTTGATTTTCACGTCCAAACGACTCAATGATTTGGCCTGCAATTTTGAGGCACGGCAAATACACCACTCCTCTCTATTTTGCAGTTTAAACTTGATAACGATTAAAGTAAACTTCGTAAACTTCCGATCAACACGGCAGTTCCAGTTTCAACTCCGAGGTTAGCCTAGAAAAGGGCTATTACCGCCTAGATTCCCCTTGTCTGTGATACAGGATAACGGGTCTAGTTGTTCGGGTGGGATATGAACCCGGGGTCCTCTGTACACATTGACATTCAAAATCATTCTCATAGCAGACTGGAGGGGGTGGCCTAGTGGTCTAGAGTGCCGCACTTCGACCTCTAGCTGGTCGGTCACCTCTGGCTCGCGGCTGTGGTTTCGAGCCCTAATGTGAGCGTATGTGACATGGAGATAGGGGTCTTAAATTCTCAACCTCGTGGATTTCCTCCGGGCACTCCGGTTTCCTTTCACTGCTAAAGACCCTACGTACAAGCGAATTATTGAAATAAAAATTGAAAACCACACGTTAGTCCCAAAATGACCTAGTTTGTGTCGAGTGGACGTTAAAACACATTTTCCTCTATCACTTTGTTCTCAAAGTATGAGTCTTCATTAGGCAAAACGGTGCAGTACAATAGGACTTAAGAACCCATTTCATTTCATTTCACTAATTAAATATCAGATAACAGATACGATTCCAAAGATTATATTACCCAATTCAAAGAAATCCCATCTTTAAGGTCGGAAACCTAACGGAAGTCTTAAGAATGCGAGTCATTAAGAACAGTCAGTAACACAGATATTATTAATACTTGTACCCACGTCAGTGCGTTTTTCAAGGGCTTCCTTATCATGAACAAGAAGAGTTATTAGGTCTACAACAGATAATACACTCCATTAAGACCACAATAAAAAGGTTATTTGGATTAATCCAACTCATGAAATGTCAACCACCTTCACGTATTTAAAGTTCTATCAGAAAGAGAGAGACAGGGGGGGGGGGGATAACCAGAGATGGGGAGAGAGAGATATATTATTTTCGGACTAATATATGGTTCAATTATATTTCAATAATTCGCTCAGGGACGTTTGCAATAGAAAGAAACCGGAGGACTCGGAGACAAATGCGTGACCACAATAAAAAGGTTTTGTATTAATCCAACTCATGAAATGTCAACCACCTTCACGTATTTAAAGTTCTATCAGAAAGAGAGAGAGAGGGGGGGGGGATAACCAGAGATGGGGAGAGAGAGATATATTATTTCCGGACTAATATATGGTTCAATTATATTTCAATAATTCGCTCAGGGACGTTTGCAATAGAAAGAAACCGGAGGACTCGGAGACAAATGCGTGGTTGGACAGGCGATCCTACTCTTTGTAACTCATTGTTACGTTCAAGAGAGAGAGAGAGAGAGAGAGGGGGGGAAAAGAGAGAGAGGGGGGTTAGTGAGATAATGCACCGTGTGGGCCAATGGCAAGTCTTTTTTTGAATTCCAACGGTCACGGATTCATTTACATACATGTTAATGTGTCAATTTGAGCTTGGATATTCGTCCCACCCGAACGACTGGACAATGTTCCTTGCCGGGTCCTCCGCCCTGCATCACAGACGGGCAGAACACAGGTAGAAATTCCCAGAGAAGTTTCTCAGACACTAGGGATCGATCCCAGACCACCTGGTTAGTTATTCATCGTCTTACTCACTGAGACATCGCGACTCCCTTGTTTGTGAGAGGGGTGGTGGGGTGTAGACGCGTCATTGTATCTATATTAGTATAAAGTCGTGTTATATGTTAGTCTCAGGGTTATTAGATTCAGATCGAACAAGAAAACCCTAGTTTATTCTCATACCCTTATCGATATTGCAATAAAAAAAAATCATGTGTTTATATATATTGAGTGGATGCTAAAGGAGCTAATTCGCTATTACCTTCGACCCAGAAACTGACACAAATGGGTCGCAACGTTTATAATAATGTAATATGGATGTATACAAACGGATTTACATTCAATCGTTTTTTCTCTAATTTCAAATAAGTTAATCGAATGGCAATCTCTAGCATTTGGTTATTCCAGTCTACAATGATAGTAGTTACTGCACATGCTCTCCGGATAAGAATATGGCATTACCGTTTGACATCACTTGTGGAATATGGCTAGCCTCGTTCTTTGAGTCCGGTGTTACAAATGGCGCTGAAAAGCATTATGGAACACGATTCGTGTACCAATGTTAAAATGTTATTATGTCTTAAATATTGGATATCAGAAGCCCACCCTTTCCCGGTAAGATCACAACCTCAATGTGCATTTAAATTAACAAATTTAAATAATTCGTGTTTTCAATTTATTTGGATGCTATGGAGTGTGAGACTTAGCTTTTTAAAGCCCCGTTGTGGAATTTACATTTAGAACACGAGAAAGGTTCTTTTTTGACCCAGATACGGTTAATATATTCCAAGGTAATAATTCTATGTATGACGACATTGAGTTGAAACCTAATTTAGATGCTGCCAGCGTTCCTCTGTGATGAGTGAAAAAAGGACTACATCTTACCATATTTTTTTACGCTCGACTTGTAGCCTGGAGCAGATCGGGCTTCAAATATATGTTATTATGGCTGACAACTGTACTTAGCGGTAACTCGCACATACAGTTGACTGACTTCCCTTCTCCAGGCCTCTACGATATTCCTGTTTTCTTTCGGTCACTGAATTAATCTGTCAACCCACTAAGACATTATTACAAGATCGAACACTACAAATTCGTTAATGTTTAATTTAACATGTGGCGACCCTGGCTTCAGAATCTATTTATCTCTCGCCACGCTGGGTTAAGACCAATTTAGACCCCAAGCACTTAACAGATTTTGGTGCCCTCATATAGAACTATATGTTATTCCAAAAAAAAGAACAATAATTAAACCATAAAAAAATTTGTAATTTTCAAAATGAGTTTTTAAACGCATTTACTATTTATTTATGTATTTATTCTCCAAGTAAAGGTTACAACATGACAATAAATTAATGTATAATAATAAGAACTAGTGCCGAATTGCACGACTGGGAAAGTGACAACAATAAAAATACAGATATGTATATGAAAATAAGAACTATTATGCTACATTGTATAATTGGGATGTGATAAGAGACAATCATATATAAATATAATAGATATGGTGTCATGAAGAGACATACAACCTGACGTTGCTTATTTCAAATTGGGTCATAATTAATTGAGACAGAGCAAACAGAAGTAGGAAGGGAGAAAAATTCATGAAAAGTAAGTTCTTAATTAATTTTTAAAGATACATTACAGGAGATTATTTTTTAGAGAGTTGGCCATGCTTGCTATAACAGTTCAAAAGTAGATGATGGAAGAAGAATATATTTCAGTCAAATTACTTTATTCTCTGTTTGAATGGCATTTAGTAATTGAGCACATTAAAAATAAACACAAAGTTATATGGATAACAACTACTATATTTCTATTAAAGCTACGTTTTAACAATGATTCTCTTGTCGTTTTCAAGCACAATACTGATACAGATAGAAGGAATGAGATATATATACTATGTACAATCACAACATTCAATGAAAACATAATTGGGAAAACAGTGACCCTTGTTCTAATAATGAAACCATATAGATTAACATAAGCATTTAATTGTAATGTACACTCGGATAGAAACCACTTATTAATATAAGGTTATTGCCTTGAAGTATATAAATTACCACAACAATAGATAAAAGGCGAGGCCATTTTATTAACTCTAGTAATTATAATACTTCACCGTGAAACTTATGCTAATATTTATGTGTTTATAGGTTACAGAAAAACTAATGAATATCTTATTGTTTTTTTATAAATTATAAGTACTATAATAATTATGTGCTGCATATAATGTAACAATACATTAAACTAAACTGCTAAACTGAGTAAAAGTTACTAAGAATATATGTAAAAGTAAAGTCTATGTTAATTATTAATTAGTCTGTTTTTATTAATTCATCATAGGCTCTGGGGATATATAAACCACTGTCTCTGTTAAGTTCTGGTTGATGTCTCTTTATTTGTACTCCCTCCATTAATTTTCTAGTTTTCTTTTGATTAATGTTGATATTAAGGGTATACTTTATTCTCAGCATAGTTATCATCGTTGTAATTTGACTAGAAATAGTAGTCAAACGTATCTTCACCTTGGTCGATCGTTTGATCGATTATCAAGTAACCTTTTCAATGGCATGCGGAATCGCTCAACAGTAGCCTCGCTAAGTACACTATATGATTTAGCCTAGATCTAACTGATGACGTCAACGTGACGGTTAATAATCTCAACATGGGGCGCCATTTTATGATTTAATCAATCGGTAAAATCATATTTAAACCCAAGCTGTGGCCAAGCCATCCGTGGTTCTACAGAGTTGATTTTGGGCTTGTTGTTTATAAACAGATCTAATTTATAAACTATCTAACATGTGAAGCCTAAATTAAGACTTGCAATAATCAGATTTAGCTCTTGCATAACGTATCTTTAAATTACATATTTTAAATTGTTCGCACCACGCACATGCACCCTGTTGCGTAATGGTTAATGCAGCCCTGATCTCTCACCTTATCAGCATTGTACAGAGAACAAATTCAGAGATTCCGAGTTTGGTAATCTCTTAGCAATGTAATTTAAGTTCCCTATTTACACGATTTGCGATATGGCTGGAATCGTGTTGATCGCATCGAAACTTATTCGAACTTATCTACACACACCAGAGTGTAGAGTCATATATGGACAATCATATCGTTACGCATCGCTCGACAGTGGGGAACTAGCATTACGCTCCGGGAGTTACTGCACAATTGACGTTAAACTTGATTTCTTTGCTCTCTGGGAAATGCTGAACATCGGTTTTTGATATCATGTCACAATTCCAAGATGGTGGCTGTGACATCATGGAACCATAAGGATAAGTTTCTGGTGATAAGTACGGTCATATTTGGTCGGACAAAAGCTAATATGCCACGGTTTAATCCGCACGGTAAAATGAACTAGATAGATCATCTCTCGGTGTTAATTCGATGGATGAAGAACACGCCGGATAATCAACAGATTTACTAACATCTTGACTTGTTTATATACATAGAGAGAAATGGGGTTTAACGTCCTACTGTTCTGCTCCGACAGGGCTAATGAAGAAGGGCATACGCCAAACAAAGTATTGGGGACAATTTACCCGGACAATGGCTTTTATATCGAATTTCATCTGCCAAGGATATTGGGGTCATTTTACCCGGACAGTAGCTTTTATATCGAATTCCATCTGCCAAGGGATATTTTGCTTTCACGCTTATGTGTGCACAGGACCTCGATTTTTAGTACTATCCGAACGACTAGACATATTCATTTTTATATTTATTCGTATGTTTCCACGACCTCTGTTAATAACATTGAAAATATATTTTTGGTTCGAAATACGCCACCGGAAGCATTAAGATCACTTAATACTTCTCCATCTGCCCACGGTTCCTTTAACAAATGCAATAGTGTTTTAAAATCGTCATGAAAAGAATTATCCATAATAAGTTAGCATGCAATAAAGTTGCGTAAAACAATTTACACTCCATTAGTTAAGTTGAAAAACAACATTCCACTTTATTAGTTTCACTGTAATGAAAAACAATTGGATATTTCGTTCATTGTGGACGCCCGGCTGGTTTCAGCAGAATCTATTAAGCTCTACAAATCATTGGATTTTACGAAAATTATTTAAACATTTATTACAATTTACCTGTGGTTTGAGAATCGACCATGTTAATATTATAGGTATTAAAGTGATTAGAGGCGCTTACTAACTAGAAATTTTACACCTAGAAATTGACACAAATGTATCGCAACGCATATAATAATGTAATATGAACGTATATAAACTGATTTACATTCAATCGTTTCTGTTTTTACTGCAATTGGTAATCCGTTGTGTTCGGAGAAATACACGAAAAGTCTAAATTGTATGATCAGTTTTGGGTGTATGGCTATTCTAGTATACATCGGTAGTATTCTCCTACATGGGATATGTTTAGTCTCGTTCATCGACTGGCTTCATATAAATGACGCTCGAAAGCATTACGATTCGGGTGCCAATTTTAACATTTTCATTTTGTGACATGGATTGTGATATAATGGGAATTTTTTCCAGACAGCGGCGGTGCCAAGTACTCCAGTTTTGATTCTCTACTTCTGTGGATCTTTAACCTTCGGTTTTATTTTTACTTGAACGACTTAACGCTTAAAAATATCGAATAACTTTCTTTGTCAATACGAAGATAACACGTATGACCACCTGCTTTGTGCGCAATAAAATGTTCCTCCTCCACATTTCAGAATTTATATACGGATAAATAAATACAATCAAATTGAGATTGAAATAAAAAGGCAAGGTGGTATCCACGGAAATTCCATTACAAGATATTAGATGGGTTTGTTTCATATCACAAAGTACATCCTTGCCAAATTGAAAAGCGTTTTTTCCCTTCCAGTAAAAACAAGAACTCAAACGGAAAAAGCTCCTATTTTTGTATACAATTAATCAGTTCATGGTGGCATTGGCCGGATCTGGATTTAGAAATCGAATGACACTATAGAATCAGATTTTTTCTATCTTTGAAAAGAATTATCTTCAAAACGTAAGGTGATTGACTTTCAGAGGCACATATATTAACCTCTGGCAAATAAAAGCGACTGTTGCTTAATGGCCGCTTTTCAGGTGGTTTTTCGAAAATTTCCGGCATGACTTCCCATTTTCCGGATGGACAGCTTCTTGTCATTTGGATGTGACAAAAACAAAGATACATTCTGCATGCATGGTGGTGCGCATGTATATGTAATAAAAGTAGGCTGTTGCGCCGTTGTTCTGAAACAATGTTCAGCCTTGCTTGCTAATTCCCCGTTTCATAAGTCAGTAGAGACACAGGACGTTATTAACCCCACTTTATTTTATTTCATACATTTACTCGCGTATTATGTGGCTAGGAGACAGGGCGCCTTCTCCCAGATTTACCTGCGATATCACCTCCCATGGAAGCGGACGTTAAGCTCTTAGAACAATTATCAAGGTGAAAACGAAGGTATAATCTACGAGGAACTATCATTAAACTTTAAGGCGGGCTCAGATCGACCTTTCGACGCGACTCAACTGTCGGCGACTATCGTAGATTGCACTCAGATCGAATTCAGCAATGATCGCCGACCAGTTGCTTTCGGTCGTACGATTGAACGCGAGCGCGCTCACATCGACACCGATACACCGACTTAATAATAATAATAATATTTATTTCTTATTATACGCATTACATCATCAAAACGATCTCAATGCGTAGTACAAAAACATATATGTTATAAAAACGTATAAAATGATATAAAACTACAATGCGACATATAAACATGTATAAACGTATAAAATGATATAAAACTACAATACGACATATAAAAATGTATAAAAATATAAAAAGACATACAACTATATGTTATAAAACGTATAAAATGATCTAAAACTACGACATACAAACATGTATACACACATAAAATGATATAAAACTACAATACGACATATAAAAATGTATAAAACATAGTAAAAATAAAAGCAAAAATAAAAGCAATCATTCAATGTAGTGCTGTCGGAAAAGATGTGTTTTAAGGTGTTTTTTGAAAGAGTTAAGGGAGGAGGCATTGCGAACAGAAAGAGGGAGGGAGTTCCATAATCGAGGTGCAGCATTAGCGAAAGCCCACTTGCCGTACGTCACTTGGAGGAACGGTCGTGCCGGCTCAACAAGAAGGATCTCAGCTGAAGAGCGGGTCCGCCTCTGTGGAACTCTCAGTGTTAAAAGATCAGATAGATAAGATGGTGCTAGCTGATTAAGACATTTATAAGTAAATGTTAGAATTTTGAATTCTGTGCAGCTGTGCATAGGTAACCAGTGGAGATCATGGAGAATTGGGGTGATGTGCGCATTCTTACGAGTGCGTGTTATCAGACGTGCAGCAGAGTTTTGGATAGATTGTAGACGTTTAGTTAGAGAGATAGGATATAGATCATGCAAAAGACTATTACAGTAATCAAGGCGTGAGGTGATGAAAGCGTGAACAAGTGATTCAGTGGAGGTGCGATCTAAAACGTTGCGAATACGACCAATGTTATGCAGCGCGAAAAATGCGGACTGACATACTTTAGTAATGTGACTAGATAAAAGACAATTTTCGTCAAAATAAAAACCTAAATTACGGACACTTGAACATGGACGAACTTCCTCATTGCCAATTCGGATAGAATTTAAAGAATCTTGGTACTTGTGTCAAATGTTTGGTACAAAGCAATATATTCCCATTCCCGGGAAAGAACTTATATAGGCTTTGCCTGTTGTTCAATCCATATCGAATGTATGTTAAACCCCATTTCATTTCATATCATCATCTCATCATTTACGGGTCAGCCCAGTGGCAAATGATATTAGGTTTCACTGTTTCGATCCCGAGTTAGTCAGCCGTTTGTCTTGCCTAGTTAGGATTCTCCCGTATGAACAGTTTTTTGCAGCTTTTCGAAATAATTCAGTTAACGTTGAGTGGGCGTAACCAAATCCCCCTTCCATCCCACCTCTTCATTTGTAACATGTTGTGTTGTAAATTTCTATTTCTTCTTCTTCTCTTTGGTGTTTAACGTCTGTTTTCACATAAGTGATATCGCAGACGAGACATAGATGAGTCGAAGCTGCTTCCTGTTTTAAGAATATGATTTTGCAATCTTTCCATTTTAGCCTTATGTTATTGATTGGGTTGAGTGGGAAGTTCTTTCCTTTATTTAATAAAAAACATATAGTTTGTTAGTTGTTCTCTACCGTTTCTGGATTGGTAGATGTCATCGATGTGGGATTAGTGTTGAGGTGCCAGGCCCGTCTTATCGTGCCCCCCCCCCCTTCTCAACAATCCCAATCCATTTGTTTGGTATCTGTTCTATGCGGAAAAGTGTTTAGATGCCGAGCCCGTCTGACCGTGATTCTCCCTTACTCCATCTTTCCCGCAAGTTTGGTAGATATTATATTATTATTATTATTATGGTACTTTGTATCTTTCACATAAGTGTCCAAATGTGCTTTACAATAAATTAATTAAATAGATTAAAATAAAATTTGAAATTAAAATAAAAAAAATCTGTGGTTTAAATCTGTGGGATGTGTGTTTTTGGTGCCAGGCCTGTCTTATCATGACCTCCCCATACTCTACTATCCCACTCTGCAGTTTCTGATGTCATTTTTGGCTGAATAGTGTTTAGATGCCGAGACCTTCTAATCGTGACTCGCCCTTACTTCACTATCCTGTCATTTTGGTATATAATCCCCTATGTAGTTTAGTGTCTAGATGCCGAGCTCGTCTGACCGTGACCCCATCTTCCTTCACTATTCTACCTAGTCAAACGGTGTACTTTATGTCGTGGATTTGTTCGAATTTCATTTCTGGTTTCGGGAAGAGCAGGTTCTTAGTGTTGAATGTTATGTTGTTTGTCACCATTATTCTCACTAGTTCCCATCTCTCTCCCTTGTATACCTCGCAGTCTACCAGGACATGGTTGGTGGCATTCTTCTGTGCACTCACATACGAGGACTTGGTGTTTGAAGTCTCGCAGCCGCTCTCTCACCCTTAATTTCGATATAAGTCTGCATAGTATATCTCTTCTAGGGTGATTGGTCGCTGTCTTCCGGAATCTGTATGTGTCAAGTTCAACGAGAAACTTTCTATGTCTAGTCGTTGACTCAGATCAGGGACCTGTTAGCTGCCTGCTCTCATTCAATTCATGTTAGAGTCTCAATAATTCGTGGCAACATCCCAGACAAGTGTATTGTTAAAAGGACGGGGGAAGGAGAGAGACTGGCAGTCTGAATTATTGTCTATAACGTATACAAATCCAGACAAATGTATGTCTATTTCTTTTAATCCCAATTGCTCCATAATGTCATTGTTCTACGGCTTTCTGTTGTTTCATCTCAGACAGTGTTAATTTAATGAACGTTGTGATTGTTAACATGGCAGGCAAGTGCCCGTCTGCTGTCTCATCTGATCACAAGGCAAGCCTTTGTCACTCGTAACTGGTTTTATTCCGGCTTCATTAAGCGACAGAATAGGTTTTAAATAAGTCTATTAAATATATTATTGTGGAGACGTTTTATTCTATCGCCATGACGCATTAACATTTTAACATTTTAAAGTAATGTTCGTCTGTCTTGGGACTATTAATTTAATTATGTCATTACATCGAGATGGAAATGAAATGAAATGAAATAAGGTTCACAGCTCTGCTGTTCTGGTTCTAACCTGGGCTTATGAAGACGGGCATACGCCATACAATGTGAGAGAGAGAGAGAGAGAGAGAGAGGGGGATGGGGTTTAAAATCCACTCAACACAACTAGGTCATTTCGGGACCAACATATGGTTTAATTTTATTTCAATTATTCGCTTGCGCGTAGGGGTCTTTAGCAGTGGGAGGAAACCACGCGGTTGAGAAGGCGCCCTATCTCCATGCCACATACGCTCACACCACGCTCGAAACCACAGCCGCAAGTCAGAGGAGACCGGCCAGCTAGAGGTCGAAGCACGGCGAGTAGAATGATACATATACATCTAAATTTAAGGAACTAAGATTAAGAAATGACTTCCCTTATATCAATTAAAACCATCAATATAATCAGACATAACAAATTTCTTCCAGGAACTAATCAAATCATTTCTTTTAATTTAACAATAATACATTTGTTTGGCTAAATGTGGGAGAAAAATTATACGCCTACTGCTTGCTGTGAAAGCCATTTACAGCCGACATGTTTCTCCCAGGTGCGGCATTAAACCTAATGAATTCTTAAATCAAACAAATTGGTTAGTACACAGAAATAGATTTATAATCCGAATAAAAGGCTACCCCCCCCCCTCCATTCAAAATAAATACAAACACAAACTAACCTAAGATAAAGACAAAACTGTTCAAATTTGTTAAATGAAATAAAATCGGGCATTAATGTCCGTTTCTTTCCGAACAAACTAGTTTCGTCTACGCGCCTGGATCTCAAATTTGTTAGGACATAAGTTCAAGACAGATGTTTTTGGGATCTTGGATATTGAGGGTGGGGGTCTCTAATATAAAAAGCAGGCCCTTCTTTTCTGAATCAAATGGGCTAAAGGCGATGGGTATATACGTCATGTCATGTGCTATGGGAAAATTTTGCATGTGCCTTAGTCCGGAATATTGAAGCTGTTTTTTGAACAATAAGGTCAAGCGAGATCAATAATTGCGCTAGGTTCCCCGCCGTACTTCCTGTAGCCGACGAACACTAAAAGCATCCATGCTGTTTTTAGGCTAATTTTCAACCAGCAGACGATTCTAAATGACCGACAATAACAGTCCAGAAAAGGGTCGTAAAAAGCACATTGAAAATATTTTGTTACCTTAATGTATGAGAATTATCATTAGCACGGTTCCTGTTCTAGATATGTGGTCATATAAATAGCCATTATAGACTAACCAGTAACCATCAATTGCCGTCAAAGTAATGCAGCCCACAATTCGTCCGTGTATGGCAATATTTCTCACCTTTTACATTGCAATTTCTGTTGCAGGATTTTCTAAGGAGAGGGGGGGAGTGGGACACACAATAAAATGGAATGAAATGGAGTTTAACGTCCTACTGTTTTGTGTCTACAAAATCTGCAAAACAAATAAAGCGATTTCAAAATAAATTTCGGTAGATATTTTTTTGATTTAAATACATACAAAACGACATTAATGGCTGCCCTAAACAGTTGAGTATCTATGATATGGCAGGTAGGACATGTGCACAGGGTGACACTTTAAGGGTGTATCACTAAGGGGTACTGACAGTTGATATCATTGCGTCAGCGAAAGGAATAACTGCAAGAACAGTGCAATTGTAACTTCCATATAGTGCCATAATTTGTTTTTTATAGTTAAATTAACGAAATTGACTTAGATAATTTTATAGTAAAGTATTAAAAAATAAACAGCGATGGGTGTCAGAGACATGGACATAAATGTAATTCAAGTGCCTGCAAGAAACAACAACAACCCCATGATGGACTCATAAACAGATAACAGATAAACAAAAACAACCCCATGGACTCATAATTAAACAACAAATAAACAACAACAACAACCCCGTGGACTCAAAAATAGACAACAAAAAACAAACAACAACAACAACCCTTCGAACTCATAAACAGACAACAAATAAACAACAACAACCCTACGGACTCATAAACAGACAATAGATAAACAGCAATAACCACGTGGACTTAATAACGAACTGACAACAGATAAACAACAGCATCTCTATGGACTCGTAAACAGATAAACAACAACAACCCCATGGATTTATTAACAGACAACATATAATAGCAATAACTCGGTGGACTAATAAACAAACAACAGATAAACAACAACATCTCTATGGATTCATAAACAGACAACAAATAAACAACAACACAATGGACCCCAAAAACAGACAACATATAAACAACAGCAACTTCATGGACTCATAAAAGAGACCACCGCCTCGCTCCGCTCCTAACAAAATCCCAAATCAAAAGCTAGAGAAACCCTAGGTTTTGCTGTGTTCCTTTTAAACTCAAAAGCTGGAAATTTCCTTTAAATTATTTTTCATCGTGAATTTTACAGTAATATATATAATTTCAAATCTATTTCCCTTCAAACAATCGTTTTTCACGTTTTCGTGAACAGGGTTTAGAAATAATGACAAGTTGCACGTCAATAACCACAGATGTAATTAAACCAGTTTCAATTTTACGTCAATTCTTTACACAAAATAATGATTTATAACTCGGATGTGTGACAGAGCAATATTCCAAACACCAAACAACACGGTTAAACTGAATATAAATTTTCACAGTTTCATAAAATCTGTGTTAAGATCATGAATTTTAAACAGAATCGTAAATAAGCTCCTTTATTCCCTCGAGGATCAGAACTCACTAGTCATATCTTTTGCGATGAATCTGAATCAGTGTTTTATACTATCGAGTTTTTTTGCTGAATTGCTGTAGAGACCCTTCGATCAATTCTTAGTTTAATGCATCTCATGAGAACTGTCTTTATTTAAAGTAACGGTTGATGCTTCGGATATGTCATATTGGATATTGAAGTAAACAGAAATGAAATGAAATGGGGTTTAACGTTCTATTGTTCTTGTCCGACTGGGGTAATGAAGACCGACATACAGTGGGCTATGAGCCAAAATTTTCCCGGAAAACAACGCTAGATTTCCTACTCCTATATCGAATTCCAACCACCAAAGGCTATTGTACGTGCATGCTAATATGTATACAGGGCTACGGTTTTTCGTCCCACCCGAACGACAAACATTTTCCCTTTCCATATGTATGATGTATGCTAGCCTCAAATTGACTGTGTCATTTCTGTCCTTATAGCTTTATTTACCGGAAGTATATATAGTGACTTAATATTCAATCTTTAGAACATCCGATACTATCTTATTTCGTTGTATATAACACTGTATATACGTCCCATTTTCCCCCTCTCTCCCTTTATCTCGTTTACTCTTCTTTTTCAATGGTCTCATTTAACAGATTATTGATTTCGAGGTATATTAAGCTCAATTTAAACGCCCTAGTGGTGGGGGTGGGGGTACTAAACGTCCAATTTTTCCTGGTCTGAGACGCCTACAACAAATGGTTATCTACCCTCGTCGGAAGTCTTTGACTTTACAAATGAGTCTCTCGCCTTAATTTATCTGTCTACCTTCAGAAAGTCAATATAATTTCAACTTTTATAACCGGAGGGGGTGATTGTTCCACAACTTCAGTACGCATGACCAAGATATTACTAAAAAATAAATCCGGAAAAATCCCAACAATCAAGATGCATTATTGCTGAGAACACGAAAATAGCTTACGCCTTGTGGCCGCTTTACCTAGAGAAGCTCCGATAGCCAGGTGGAACTCAAGTAAGGTCCTGCATTTAATCGCAAAGGTTATGGCAAGGAATGAACGTCTAGTCGTTATGATGGGGGGAAACCCTCCGATCTCCGACCAAAATTCCCTTCACAGTTCGCCTTCACTAGATCGGTTGATGCACACATTTGTAGGATGTTAAACCTTAAATCATTTAACCTAGCTTATTTTGAGTCCAAGGTAGGGCTATCATTCATTCTTACATGTTATGGGCAGCGGTATTCGAAACTCCAGTGTTTGCAAATAAAACTCACACCAAAGCCATGGATTACTTCGTATCCACAGTTTACAAATAGGGATTATCGAGTAGCCACAGTGTTTACAAATAAAGGTTACAAAAAAGATTACCTCGTAACCACAGTGTTTATGGGAGAGAGAGGAGAAGTGGGGGAGGGGAGAGAGAGTCGCAAATCGTGTCATTTCGGGACAAACATAGGGTTTAATTTAATTTCAATAATTTGGAAACCGAAGGACCCAGTTAAGCGCAACAAGGTTGTACAGGGGTCTTTACTCCTTGTCACGTAGAACGGGGGAATGTGTTTGTGAATAAAGATTAACTCGCAGATATAGTGTTTATGTATGGCTAGGATATCCCAAGGACATTCCCAATAATTTGATACGTTCTGATACTCACGGAGTGTGATTTGAGTGGTATAATCGCCACAATGCCATGTAATAATTTACATGTGGTGTTAAAGACAATTGCAACGAGTTGGTATGTCACTCTCATTGAAACACGGATCCTATTTCGTTTCGTTTTGTATAGTTCAAAATGTCATTTTACTTGCCTTTTTTTTTTTTAAACAATATTTTATTCAGATACTGAATAGGATTGAGGAACAGGCACAGCCTATATTAGACTAGCATCCGCAAGAGTTGCTATTTAACCCGCGTTCTGGGGGATTAGCCAATGAAATTGTCTGTTGTAGCAAGTGTTTTTAGTGCGGTGCCGTGCTTGGTTAATCGCATGCCTGATTTCATAAGGTCAAAATCCGCTGGTATGACCGCTGATGCGACCTTAGATCTTTGTGTAGTTGAGGCCATCAAAAGTGTATAAAAAAATAGAGACCTGTATTTTAATCAGAGGGCCACCAGGTCCACCTGTCTGTCAATAAGGTATACCATGTTCGCCTTGAATAATCAAAGGGGAAGATTCTCGAAGAGACATATATTTTCGATGGGACACATTCTCGAATTTTAATCCGAGCAAAACATGCTGCATTAGTCAACAAACCTTAATAACCCTCATCGCCCTAGAATTCGATCCTACCTGACCGAGAGGGGGCGAGACCATTCTACTCGATTGGCATTAACCGGTAATCAAAGGAATAAACGCATTTTCTTGCTGTTCCCCCACAGAGTTGATCTTTCAATTTACCGACAATTGGCTCACGATTTCCTGGTTAATTAAGTGCATACTTTTAATCTGGTATACATTCAGCCAAGCCTTATAAGTACAAATACCCGCCATTTATAATTATATATACAGCGAGAAACAAACATCCTGCTGTCGATTACAATCAACTTAAACTTGTTTTTTGTTTATCACATTTCGATCAACAGTGCATCGAAGGTCGTTAACCACATGAACAATAAAACGTGTACTCTTCTCACATTTTATTCAACAGTGCACACAAAGTTCGTTAACCACATGAGCTCTAGAATTTGCACTCTTATCACATTTTATTCAACAGTGCACAAAAAGTTCTTCAATCACATGGAACTATAAAACTTGTACTCATATCGTACTTCATACAACACTGTAGGCCTACAAAAAGTTCTTTAATCTCATGAACTATAAAACTTGTACCCATATCGCACTTCTTTCAACACTGTATAGGTCTACAAAAAGCTCTTTAACGACGTGAGCTCTAGAATTTGTACTATTATCACCTTTCATTCAAAAGTGTACAGAAGTTCGTTAACCAAGTGAGCTCAAGAATTTGTACTCCTATCACATTTCTTTCAACAGTTTACAAAAAGATCGTTAACCACGTGAGCTCTAAAACTTGTACTCCTATCACACTTCATACAACACTGTAGGCCTACAAACATTCGTTAACCACGTGAGCTCTAGAACATGTACTAAATACAATCCAGTTCAATTCAACAGTGTGCAAACGTTTGCCGGAATGCGTCAATTGTTGTTTCTTAAATTAATTTTAGTACTCATACATTTATGGCAAATAATGTCTTCTTTGAAATCAGACTTTAATGTTTAACGGATAACTATTTTATTTAATCAACCAATAATCTAGCAGATCTAGATACGGGATGTATACATGAGATGATATCTAGATATGGAATGTATAAATGGGATGTATGAATAATATGATATATAGATATGGAATGTATAAATGGAATGACATCTAGATATGGAATGTATAAATGGAATGATATCTAGATATGGGATGTATAAATGGGATGATATCTAGATATGGGATGTATAAATGGAATGATATCTAGATATGGAATGTATAAATGGAATGACATCTAGATATGGAATGTATAAATGGAATGATATCTAGATATGGAATGTATAAATGGGATGATATCTAGATATGGGATGTATAAATGGAATGACATCTAGATATGCAATGTATAAATGGAATGACATCTAGATATGGAATGTATAAATGAAATGACATCTAGATATGGAATGTATAAATGGAATGATATCTAGATATGGGATGTATAAATGCGATGATATCTAGATATGGAATGTATAAATGGAATGATTTCGAGATATGGGATGTATAAATGGGATGACATCTAGATATAGGATGTATAAATGGGATGATATCTAGGTAGGGGATGTATAAATATGATGATATCTAGATAGGGGATGTATAAATAAGGTGATATGTAGGTAGGGGATGTATAAATAAGGTGATATGTAGGTAGGGGATGTATAAATAAGGTGATATCTAGATATGAGATATCTTTATATGGGATGTAGAAATGAAATATAAAGAAAGCGAGATATATTTATATGGCATGTAGAAGCACGACATAAAGAAAGCGAGATATATAGAGATATGGAATGTTATAGACATGAGATTTAAAGAAAACGATATGAAGACTTGACATAATCGCAATGAATATAGAATAGGGACGAGGTCACTAGTGTGGCACGCTATATAGATATTAACTAGCTTTCTCTAAGAGCATTTTCATGTCGATTCTCTAAAACACATTCGTCACATATCCTTGTCTGTAAATATACAGTTCGTAACATATACCGTTACAAAGCAATAAAATAAAACTATGATCGTGTTACTGAAAGTTCATAACATATTCCAGCCCGAATCAGTTTAAAGAATGTCTTAAGAAGGACAGTTCGTAGCATTTCGAGCAAAAATCAGTCTGGAAGATGTCTTTAGAGGGACTCTTCATAACATTTTCGAGCAAAATTCAGTCTGGGGAATATCTTTCAGAGATAGTTTGGAACATTATCGAGCACAAATGAGTCGAGATTTAGAGGGAGAGTTCGTAACATATTTCACTACATATCAGTCATGACAATTCGTGATGTATTACACAGAGAGACAGTGAGAGAGAGAGAGGTGGGGTTAAACGTTCACCCGACCAAAACTAGGTCATTTCAGAACTAACATATTTATTTCAAAAATTATTTCCGCGTACGGGAGTTTATCAGTGGGAAACCGGAGGGAACCGGAGGGAACCGGAGGGAACCGGAGGACCCGGAGAAAACCAACGAAGCTGGACAGGCGACGCTACTCCTTGTCAGGTGCAACCGGGGATTCGAAACAACGCCAGTTTACTCAATGACAGGCTTTATGATACAGTGCTCGCTTACTAACCACTCCCCCCCACCCCTCGATGTATTACAAGATAAATCAGTGTTTAGAATATATTTTAAGGGTAACTTAATTACAGTTTTCCTTGTAGAGCAGAAACATCATTACTCAAATTCATCCATTGGATTACTGTACTGTCTCCAGTTTTCTAATTCTCTTTTATTTATTGTAAATTTATCGACATAATCCTGCAGACAGGATTGCTACTTTATGAGACTGGCTGTGCATAAAACCGTTATATCTCATCGAGTCTCGATTTACATGTCGTAAAAATAACTCGTTAACAATTCCCATTGAACCGGTTCGTTTCTTGAAAGACATGCTTCCGGCGGATATCCTACCGCGGTGGAAAGTACAAGTTAGACATGCAACAACAATTTTAAAAGTACATAATGAAGTTAAGAACCTTTCTTCATGCAGTTTATTTGAGACTAACACAACCCCAATTGTATTTACTATGGCCGCGTGTATACTATAATATACTGAAAGGGGGGGGGGCTGGTTTTGGACGGGGTTGAGGAGTATCGTCTGGTTTTATGATGCTGGGAGAATGAGGGGTCTGGTTCTACACTTTTTTTAAATTTCAAATATCAGGGGTTTCGTTACGTACGTATCCGGCATTGTGTAAATTGATTTAAGATCCAGAGAGAGAGAGAGAGAGAGAGAAATGGGGTTTAACGTCCATTCAACACAACTAGGTCATTTCGGGACTTACATATGGTTTTAATTTTTTATTTAAATACACTTGCGCGTAGGGGTCTTTAGCAGTGGGAGGAAACCGGAGTGCCCGGAGGAAACCCACGAGGTTCAGGATTTAAGATCCAAGAACAAGAGTTTCAATATGGATTGCCTATAGAAGTGTAAGCATTGCTCAAGGCGGCATCATATTCTACACTGGTGTAGACCGAGAAAATTAAAATTCTTCCAGAAGGACCGCTGCTCTTATTAGAAAAGGAACACCCGAATCTCGCATATGTCACCTATATTAAAATGCAACACTTGGACGATTTACCGAATTTAATTTAAGGATATGGTTCGTGCCACACTGAATGGCCCGTTAAGTGAGGAAAATAATTCGTTAAACACCATTTAATTTATTTTTATTCCGTAGAATTGTAGGTGACCATCACTGTCACTAAACTAAAACAGACTGCAGAAATCTCAATCTGATTAAACACAGATCCTAATTCGTTTCGTTTTTATAGTTCAAAAGTTCGTTTTACTTGTCTTTGCTACACTGGGATCCGGAAGAGTTGTTATCATTGGTGTGAAGGATTAGCCAAAGAAAAGGTCTGTTACGGCGAGTTATTGGGCTGTTGATACACGGAAGTTTTGGTAAACCACTAGAAACGTCAACGGTGATTGATTAATCAATGTCTGGTGTCTAGGGTCAAAAGCCGCTCTTTTGACCCCCTTGGCGTGAACGGCCACTATAAATTGACAATGGTGTAGTTAATCGAAAATATGAACACATATAGATCTGTATTTTGATCAGATTGCAGAAATTATAATGGTGCGCCCCAAATAAATACTGTAAAAATGTCCATAAGATATTTTGAACAAATATTTTCAAGTGATGATACAGTGAACTCTGAGTCAATCGAATTATTCAGATCTAAACTAGAAAACATTATTTAGCGCACCCAACAGTCGTGTAAAAGCCAGTCATTGACATCTACGACTATTCATTCAGATTTATTGGTAAAGCGAATTGACAAAGTAAACGTTATTCAGAATAATAAAAACTGTTTTGTTTATGTGGTGGGTGCCTAGTAACACAGTATTATAAAATATACCGTTATTAAAACTCCATTAACGTAATTTTTTAATGAAAATCTTTGTTTAAGTATTAAAACCACAGAACTCGCGAGACAATTTTGTATTGTGTTTATGTTCGCTTTACGGCGAGTTGTCGTTTTATATTTCGTTCGTTACTAGGATTCAACGTCCACTTCCACCTAGGGTGATATCGTAGACCATTTTTTTACTATGGCTCTCGCGGTGACCGGGTTCGCCGCCCAAGGCCCGGCGGTGAGAATTCATTTAGGGGTGAACGGTGAGAAAAGGTTGAGAGCATTTCCTGGGTGGAAGACCCCGACCCTCATCGACGGGCTTCCCGCCTATGGCTCTCGTGTTGACCGGCACGCCGCCCACGGCTCCGCGGTCAGTTACCTCCTCAAAAGTCTGGTAGTAAATGGGTTGAGAATTCATTTAGGGATGAGCGGTGAAAAGGTTGAGAAATGTGGATCTTACTCTGCCTTTCCCAGGGTTCAACAAATTATACACAACATGCATTAAAACATTATTCGTTAACCAACCGAAATGACCTAGTTTGTGTCGAGTGGACGTTAAACCCCATCTCTCTCTCTCTGTCTCTCTCTCTCTCTCTCTCTCTCTCTCTCTCTCTCTCTCTCTCTCTCTCTCTCTCTCTTTCTCTTAAAGCGGCAATGGGTTTATGCAAGAAAAATAACTTATCATCAATTAGTCTCTATTCATATTAATTTTTGAATATCTTTCTGCAACACATGCTTACTTTGGCTAAATTTTCCGAACGAAATTCGAATGGTTACTTCCACTAAATCTTTCGAAACTAACACTGAATCCCAAATTGACCCGACCAGTATACTTTGTGTGGTGTTTACATGGTCTCCATAACATGGTCTTCAAACGGACCCAAGGTTCGATCCAAGTGTTCGCAGAGAAATTGTCTGAAACTTTCCAGCATGGTTTCTCCTTGACAGTTGGAATTCGATATGCGTAGACTGGGGCGTAACTATTCGTGTAAAATTCCGTCTTCAATAGCCTAGTTGGTGCAGAAAAGGACGTTAAACCTTATTTCAATTTATGTTTTTTTCCTAATCCCGAGTCATTTTGTATTTTTGACAGTATTTTGTTATATCCCACCTTTTATGTTTGTGTCATGGATGCGTCTATTTCGTGGTTTCCCCTTGTCAGTGATGCAGGACGGAGGGCCTGACAATTACAGCTGTCTTATCATTCGGATGGGACGAAAAACCGAGCTCCGTGTACACATTGGCGTGCACGTAAAGAATCCATCGCCAGTTGGAATTCGATGTAAGAGTAGGCCGTAGCGCAGCTGCCCGTGCAAAATTTCCGTCATAGCACACTGTATGGCGTATGTCCGTCTTCATTAGTCCAGTTTAGGAGCAGAACAGTAGGATGTAAAACCCCATTTCATGTCATTTCATTTTCTATTTCTTCGAAGAATAAATCAATGAAATTAAATAAAGCGTGATTTGTCATTCTTTCGCTGAGACAATGGCATTAAGATTCATTACGACTCACTTATTAAACAGGTCGCTTTATTCAAGCAGATCAACTTGATTCTCGGACGTGTGTTGCAGGCAGGGGCCGGGGGGGGGGGGGACAAGGGGGCTTTAGTCCCGTCAATAATTTTTTAATAGTGAAAAATAAAATGTCGCCAATAGCTTCCGATAAGGCCTGTTCTTTAATACATCAAAACAAGAAAATATAAGAATCCTACAAAAACAATAAAAGACACATTCTTGGAATAAATTAATGGATTCAGCCGCTATATAAAGTTCACGAGGACCTCGAGGCACAGACATTTTCGTTTCCGCTTCCTTGAATCGATGCTGTCTTGTAATTTTAAACTACTTGACTTAAAACAATTGTCTGGTGACTGTGGGAGTGTAAAATACATAATTATTAATATAGGACATATTGTTGGAAACCTATTTGACATCGGCGTAATTAAATGAAAATAAATTGAAATAAATGAAAATGAAAAATGAAATTAACAGAAAATAAAAATAAAAATGAAAATGAAAATGAAATTAACAGAAAATAAAAATGAAAATGAAAATGAAATTAACAGAAAATAAAGATGAAAATGAAAATGAAAATGAAATAAACCTCTTTGATTTTCATCGCGTGTATCATTAAGATTTCTAGGCAAAGTGTTCCCTTGTCGATGGTGCAAGACCCCCCCCCCCCACACACACACACACACACACACGTACACCATCCCCACGCACATCCACACTTCTTAACTTTCTTCGCCGTAATGCAGGACGGTGGGCCTGACAAGTACAGCTGTCTAGTCATTCGGATGGGTTGATAAGTACTGAAACAAAACTTCACACAGTATGTAATATGATAAGATTAAATAATATAAACCATGCAGCAATACAACGTAGCCATCTTGAAAAATGAGCATCACTGCCGCCAAAATAATATTGAAGCATCACAGTTTATTCTTACATGTACATTAAGCACAATCTAAAACGATTCCAGTCATTTGTCTTCTAGAAGCATAAAAAATGAATGGAAACATTTGCTTCAATTTATGTCTAAGTATTCGCCATTGATCGTTGAATGTTACGACAAAGCCCGATTGTACGTCCGCATGTAAATTCCTCTTTACTTGCAGGTCTTAAGTGGTCGAGATCGTCAAGAGGCGGACATAGAAGTAGTCATTTGTTAAGAAGATGGCCTGCTTTTGTCAGAAAGGATTGAAGAGATCTTGATATCCTCTCCTCTCGAGCTTCTACCCGAGAAGAAAATCTCTCTCACTGGTGGTAGGTCATTTCAATCTTTTTTCTATTTTTACCCGTTCATTATCAGTACGCTTTCATCGTCTTTCTTTCCCCGATCATTGAGAGCTGTTTCACTTTAGACATAGTTCAAGTGATCGGGGAACAATACCAAGGAAATGTACGGAGATTTGTCCTCGTAATTTATTGTCTTTGATACAAATTGGAAAAAGTTTCCGGTCTGGCCCATTTGTGATGATGTCGAGTGTTTCATCACTCGAATTGATGACGTCATTGCGGCGTCCCTTTTGATCTATTTAAAGATGTCGTTTCGTCTACTTTGTTTGAATAAGAGTTTTATCAAAGGAAATGTGGGATAATTATGCTTTTAAGGTTTTGTTACGTCTTTGGTTTGATGCCACTGAATGAAGAAAGGGAGAGGGAGGGTACCGGAAGACACCGGGAAATCCTACGGCGCTAGTCTGGCAACACTCAATGAGAGACCTTGGCGGTGTTATGGACCGACGCATTGGATCAACTCAGTTAAATAAATGGGTTAATAAAGGCAAATACCGCCAGGGTATAAATTATCGACCCTGTCTCAAATTTTCAGTTTGAGATATAGACCGTTTCGAAAAGTCTCCCCAAAATAGCTTACCAGAGTTATGTAGTTTCGCAAACGAATTTGTTCACGGGAATTTGTGTCGATTATCTGGTTGTACGTGACAAGGAGTATGGTCGCCTGGCCAACCTCGTGGGTCTCTCTCTCTCTCCAGACTGGAAAAGTGGACATTTGTCGATAATCAGACAATAAAACTGTGTAGTATTTATTTCATTTCCCTACGATGTGGAAACTGTTGTTAAATATTGTTATTTACAGAAACTCAACTATTTTTCCGAAAAAGTTTTACATTCTTTCAGATATATGTTTCGGCCAGATATTTTTGTTTTAAAATATTTATCAGGCGACCCTTTCACGTGACGTGAACCTGAATTATACGTTGCAGGGTGGAAAATCATGCGTCTCATCATCTGCAATTATATAAATGAGGTTTAATGTCCTATTGCTATTTCAAATTTCTCAGTTTTTGGTCCCATCCGAACGACTATACGTTTTTACATCCCAGACCTTCCGTCCTACACCCGGAACTTCCTCCGCCAACGCAGGGATGATCGAACACGGGACACCCGGATTAGCAAACTAACTTCCTACTCAGTGAGCCACCCCCAGCAATTTTACGTCATGTGATCGGAAAGGATGTTTATCCCTGCAGTCTTTCTTCTAAAATTATAAACAAGTTTAAAAAGTCAAATTATTGTGCAAGAGTATTTTAGGTTATTGGTTATAAAACAAATCAATTTCAATTGATATTTCAAAACAAAATGTCTTATTAATTGTAACTATATTTTCTGCTGTGTGGTTATTGTAGATTATTATTATTTCGAGATATCTCATTTAATAAAGTTATATGATATTAAGATATCCGGAGGCTTGCGTTTATTCTTTTACGATTCGTCATTATTTAAAAAAAACTTCATAATCAAGTGTAGAAAGAAAAGAAAAGCAACACAGATTTTAATAGAATTTTCTTGGCATTCTTCTTCTTTTATTTCGTTTCTCAATCAATCAAACTAAAACATAAAAAAAAATTACTGACAATAAATTGAATTTCCATGCTTTTTTGTTAATTCACAACAACCAGATTGCGACAATTCTGGAAAATATCGGATTATCTCTGTTAGAAAATCAATCGTTTATTGAATTATATCCTACTTGGCTATTCTTTCCACGATGATCGTAATGACGGAGTTGTTTTATTTGTAATATGAGTTCGGAAGTTTCGTATTCTTTGAATTCTATAAGGAATAAGACTACTAAATTATTGTTGGTTCCCTCTGGTTGCCCTTTTTGTACCAACCCTTTATAGACGTTTTGCATGGCAGATCTTGTTTATATTTAGGTTTAGAATTGCGAAATGTGTTGTTCCGCAGGGGATTGAATTCGCTTAAACGTAAGGGTCTTTAGCAGTGGGGGGGGGGGGCAGAGGGGGGATAAGGAAGTAAACAGAAATGAAAGTATAATTAAAGAAATTGGGTTTAATGTCCTACTGTCCCGCTCCGACTGGGCGAATGAAGATGGACATACGCCATACAATGTGCTATAAAAGGACTTTTTGCCCGGACAGCGGCACTATGGCCTACTTTTATATCGAATTCCAACTGTCAATGGATCTTTTACGTGCACGCCATTGTATACAAAGGACCTCTGGTTTTCGTCCCTTTAGAACGACTAGACAGCTGTCCTTGTCAGAGCCCACGTCCTGCATCACTGAAAAGAGGAAACCGTGAAATAGATGCATCCATGACACGAACATTAAAGGTGGGAAAGAGATATAACAAAATACTGTCAAAAATACAAAATAACTCGGGATAGGAAATAAATGAAATGAGGTTTAACGTCCTTTTCTGCACCAACTGGGTTTGACAGGCCGTCTGTTTTGCACTACTGACAAGGGGAAACTCCGGTGAACTTTCTGGGATCGAACATAGGAAGTAAACAGACAGGAATAAGGGGAATCCTTTCCTAGAATGACGTCACACAGGCTATTAATTTCCTCATTACAAGGAGTAACCCTTACCAATAGTTGTATAATGATAACTTTGACAGCGAACTGCTATTCTGATTCACAAGAGCAAGAGATAAAGATAGAGAGAGAGAGAGTGAGAGAGAAATGGGTTTTAACGTCCACTCAACTAGGTCATTTCGGGACTAACATATGGTTTTTAATTCTTTTTCAATAATTCGCTTGCACGTAGGGGTCTTTAGCAGTGGGGGGAAACCGGAGTGCCCGGAGGAAACCCACGAGGCTGCGCCTTTATCTCCATGCCACATACGCTCACACTAGGGTTCGAAACCACAGCCGCAAGCCAGAGGTGGCCGGCCAGCTTGAGGTCGAAGCGCGACACGCTAGACCACTAGGCCATCCCAACCCCCACTCCGAGTCACAAATAGCAGAAATTATTACATTGCTGCGAACTTTGTGTAAATGAGATATTTAGGAGCAAGCAGAGTATTGCCACAACTCTATGGGAATAGACACAAATTGCGCCATGAGAAATTGGGATTACCGGACAACTGTTCTGCATCGGCTGAGCTAATGAAGACGAGTTTAGACACAAATTGCGCCATGAGAAATTGGGATTACCGGACAACTGTTCTGCATCGGCTGAGCTAATGAAGACGAGTTTAGACACAAATTGCGCCATGAGAAATTGGGATTACCGGACAACTGTTCTGCATCGGCTGAGCTAATGAAGACGAGTTTACATTAAACAGTGTGATGTGAAGAAATGTTTGCCCAAAAGCGGCGCTACAACCTACTTTTAATTCGAATTCAGACCGTCAACGATTCTTTTTCGTGCACGCCAATGTGTACACGGGGCGTGTTTTTTTTGTTCATCTTCTAGAATCCCCAATGTACAAATGATATGGACCAGTTTTCCACTTTGAAGAAATGTAACTGGATATCCAAGCACATAAACTCCAGGATACGCATGGGCAATCGAAGTTTTAGGTAAAGTCAAGATGGAGTTGCATCCCTACTAGTGATGACGAATTAAGGCAAACTACAACTACAGATCATTATGATTTCACAAGCTTCGGTGTTTTGATTTGGGGCTATTACCTCCCTTTTTATGATATCTGTCTGACATAAGTAGATTTCGTATATTGTAGCCTAGCTAATAAAAAAGACTAGATAATCTTGGTCAAATGTTCTCGACGACAGGATATTTTAAATGGCCACAATTCAACGCGCCGGCTGAACTATACTAACCCGCCAATATTCTGTTTGTATCATATTTTTAATTCAAACAAAATAAATGCCCGGTTTCTATTTAAAAAATGTTTTCTAGTTATCATAGCGTTTACATCGGTTTATAAGCTTTAGATCGTGGTGGTGGGGGGGGGGCGGTAAAAAAAATTTCTAAATTTTAGTTACACCCGTCATGACGTAAATATCTCAAAGGTTTTCTCTGGGCTTGTAACTATTGACGTTACTCCCATTTCATACCTCTCTCTCCCGCATTCTCCCTCCCCCTCTCTCTCTCTCTCTCTTTCTCTCTTCCATTCACAAAACTTTTGCAATTTATGCTGTTCAATAATTAATAACAAGCAGTAGCCATGGAAGTCGTGTAAATCAAAACAAAATTCAAGGTCTTTGATATGCTACGGATGATATATCGTCCTGGTTTTTGGTCATCACGCGCTTATTAAAGAGTAAATCCATTTTATGCCGCATTCGGACCCTAACCTGTCAATCGGTCTTACCGAGTTAATACATTAAGTCATTCTGTCTGTCAGAGAGATGGTCTCCTGGGGATGTCGCTTAAACTCGTTTTATACTGTAACTTCTTTAGCCTGCGCTCCGTTCGCAATAACTCAATTTGTTCGTGTGTTTATTGCCGTACAAAGTAGTCTGTTGTTAGCTTGAAATGTTGACACAAACACGACTTTAAGAGAATCTTTATCAGAAAATAAAATGGATGCTGTCTTTAAAGGACACTATTAGTGCCAGTCATTATCACATATGTGATAGAACTGGTTAAACACGTTCCAAATATTATTTATCACAGACATCATTGCTACGATAGATGCTTAATCAATGTTTCAGCAATCGGAAGTGACGAACGCAAAAGGAAAACAAGAGTTATCCGTCTATATAACTGACTGAAGTGACTCGTGATAACAGATATATGGGCAAATGTCTGCTCACTAATATTTCCTTCAAAGACCAAAAGTTGTTGTGTGAGACTGTGAAAGTTTATCTGACAATTCATAAAAAAGTGAATTCTCACTAGATAATAGAACATGAAAGAAACATCGGATAGCCGTGGCGATAGAGAGGCGGCTTCTCACCAATGCAACGAGTGTTCAATCCCAGCTCAGGGCAAGCACTTTATCGTTGTAAGTGAGAGGGATATTCGGTCTCCCGTCCGATCAGGCAGGTTTCCCCCGAGTTCTTCGGTTTCTTCCTGCAGTAATGATCGAAATCATTCGCACGATCTGTGCCAAGGGCCAAATTGGAAAAAGGCCTCAGGCCTAATTTGCTACCCTTGTAAAATGACGCGATTATTATTATTATTATTATTATTATTATAGAAAAAGTCTAGATCTGTGCATTACCATGAATAAACACACGTGGGTGTACGGGCTGTTTCTATTTTTTTCGTGTTCTCTTATCTAATGATATTCAATTACTTTTTATGAATTGCCAGATATACTCTTACAGTCGCGTATAACAACTTTAAGAGTCGCTATAAAAATGGATGCTGTCTTTAAGACAGTTTCTTTAATGTTGTGGGATACACAAAAAAGGACTTTAAGATAATCTATATGACAGAGAGATAAATGGGGTTTAACTTTCACTCGGGGATTCGAAACCAAATCTTTTCAGAAAATAAAATAGATGCTATATTTAAGAAGTTTCTTTAATCTTGTGGGATACACAAAAAAGGACTTTAAGATAATCTATATGACAGAGAGATAAATGGGGTTTAACTTCCACTCGGGGATTCAAAACCAAATCTATATCAGAAAATAAAATAGATGCTATATTTAAGAAGTTTCTTTAATCTTGTGGGATACATGGATGATCTCCCTAGCAAACATGTTTTATCTCGTCTTCATTAGCCCAGGTTAGGGGCAGAACAGTAGGACGTTAAACCCCCTTTCATTTCAAACATATTTGACAGGTAAACTTAGAAAGTAGAAACATGACTTTTAAAACAAATATCCCTTGATTCGCCCTTGTTTCTTCATGTTGGCTTACCGAAAAAAATCATCCATATTTTCCGGCGTGGTTTCTCTTGTCAGTGATGTAGGACGGATGGCCTAACAAGGACAACTGTCTAGTCTTTCAGATAGAATGAAAAAAACGAGGTCCTGTGTACACATTGACGTGCACGTAATAAAAGATCATTTGGCAGTTGGAATTCCATATAAGAATAGGACTTAGTGCCGCTGTTCTGGTAAAATCTCCCTCATAGCACATTGTATGGTGTATGGCCATCTTTATTAGCCTAGTTCGGAGCGGAACAGCAGGGGGTTAAATCGGTTTTCATTTCCTTCTGTAGGCTTTCGTTTAATTGCTCGCCATCTTATACACAAATCCAATACCCCTATATGAAATCGTGGCAGTTATAGTTGGACGAAGACCTGGCAAAAACACATTTGTCTGGGCAAAATGTCCATTACGGCACCCTGTATGGCATATACCCGTCTTCATATACTGTATAGTGCAGGATGTTAAACACCATTCCATCGTTTCTCTCCGTACACACCTCTAAATAAGAACTACAAAGTTCGGAATCCTGCTAATGACGTAGGAGACAGTCTGACGTCGTAAAGCAGGTAATCCGGTATATTTGTTTTAATAAAATCGGATAAACTTGACAGAAAGCAGCTCTAAACATTGAAAGCTTTGTATGATAAAACACCCGCCGCCATTTGTAATCCGGGATCTTAAAACTAGTTCCAATAGCGGAATTAGTCATGCAGACGAGGCTACTGGACTCTGCTGAGGTTTGCCGAGTGCGAACTTACGTCATCTGTGTAGGCTTGGCCTTCACGTTATATTGGCGAGTAGGGTACTGAAGTCGACCGAGCTTTGCCGTATGAGAACTTACGTCACCTTTGTAGTCTTTGACCTCACGTCATATTAGTGGGTATAGCTTGCATAACATACTGGGAAGTAAGTAGGATAAAACCTGATGTACTTGACATTTAGCTTACTATTTTGCTCGTTTATCAGTGCCAGCCTTTTATTTAACCGATGAGTCAAAAGTTGCATCAACCCGAATAACTCACTCATCAAATTAACCGAAATAAAACCGCTAAAAACACATCGGTTCAGGAGTGTTCATTCTCGATCAGTCACTCTAAGTTACGTAAGTGCTGAAAACTACATCGCACCTTGACATCAAAGTAAAAAAATAACGTATGTTATCAGAAACAATTTAGATAAAAACATAACTTGACGATAACTCATTACAACTTTATTAAAGCCACGAGAAGCATTCAGGAAATCTTGATACCGTTCTGATTTGGGGAATTTTAAGTAGTTTTTACAGCGTTTAACTCTACATGTGTCTTTTTTTTTAATGAAAAAAGTATTTCAGGAGTGACGAAAAGTATGAGGAGGTCCTGGAAAGTAAATTAGTTTAACATTGTTGACCAAGCCCTTTACAACCAGCGTTCCATATTTATAACCTTTATTAACTATGTATTAATTTGGTAGTGTATAGCCATGGACACTAACTATATTTATTAGTGTATATTCGCGAGATTTATTTTTGGCTGTGCAGTGTATATTTCACTGTGGCTTACACGGGTAGTGTATGGCTTGTTAATGTTAACTACATATTTGGTTGTGTACATTTCGTAGTGTATGACTTACTTACTTCATATTTTGCTGTGTACTGTATATTTGGTAATGTATGATTTACTACATATTGGGCTATGTACTGTATATTTGGTAGTGTATGGTTTATTAACTACATATTTGACTGTGTACTGTATATTTGGTAGCGTATGACTTAACTAACTACATAGTTGACTGTGTACTGTGTATTTGGTAGTGTATAACTTACTAACTTCATATCTGACTGTGTACTGTATATTTGCTATTGTATGACTTGCTAACTTCATATTTGGCTGTGTACTGTATAGTTGGTAGTGAATGACTTACTAACTTCATATCTGACTGTTACTGTATATTTGGTAGTGTATGACTTACTACATATTTGACTGTGTACTGTATATTTGGTAATGTATGATTTACTACATATTGGGCTATGTACTGTATATTTGGTAGTGTATGGCTTAATAACTACATATTTTGCTGTGTACTGTATATTTGGTAGTGTATGGCTTATTAACTATATATTTTGCTGTGTACTGTATATTTGGTAGAGTATGACTTACTACATATTTGGCATATACTGTTTATTTGGTAGTGTATGGCTTATTAACTACATATTTGGCTGTGCAATGTATATTTGGTAGTGTATGGCTTATTAACTATATATTTGGTTATTAAAACTCTATGTGATTCTATAATCTTAAAGGCCAATATTGGCGTCAGTCACTATCACGTATGTGATAGACGTACTGGTTAAACACGTTCCACAAATAATTTTAATACAGATATCATTTCTACGGAAGTGACGAACGCCAAAGGAAAACACGAGTTAAAGTCCCTCTATATAATTGACTGAATTGACGATTGATAACAGATACACGGCCGAATTTCTGCCCACAAATAATCCCTTCGAAGACCAAAATTTGTAAGAGAATATCTGACAATTCAAAAATGTAATTGAATGTCAGCGAACATAAGAAAAATAGAAATAGTCCGCACATTCCCTTTTTTATATTCATTATAAAAACATAGTAATGCACAGATTTTTCTGTGTTTCTTTCGTGTTCTCTATTATCTAGTGACAACCAGTTCTATGAATTGTCAGCTTTCATGTCACAGTCACACAACAACGTTTGGTCTTTGAAAGAATTATAAGTGAGCAGAGATTCGGCCGTGTATCTCTTATCACTCGTCAATTCAGCCAGTCAGTTAGAGGGATAACTTTGACGTTCGTCACTTCCGATCCATGACACCTGTATTACCCAGCTATCGTAGGAATGGTATCTGTGTTAAAATTTTATTTGGAATGTGTTTAACCAGTTCTATCACATATGTGATAATGACTAACACCAATATTGTCCTTTAAACCCTATATTTGGTAGCGTATGGCCCTAAAACTCTGTATTGGTTTATATGGCCTTAAACTGGTAGTGTTTATTTGGCGCAGTTTATGGCCAATTAAAGCCCTATATTTGATTATAAGGTTTTAAACTGTATATTTGTGAGTTTATGGAGTTTATTTTAGTTCTGACCGATAATGCGTTTAATAATAGTTACTCGAAAATAATATAATATACAAATAAAACAATAAAAGTTATAATCAAAATGTTTACGTTTATTTGTATTTTTATAATTTGATAAATCTATTCTTAGGAACTTTATTATCAAACAAACACCAGTTTAAATTGAATTAACAAGTTTTACATACAGTTTGGTTGATTTGTTGTCAGAGCGGAATTTAATGGTTAAATTAACCCCGTTAACGCGCATAAAGTAGAGATATCAGTTCATAAATCTATTTTAGAACATATATTATCAAATAAATAACAAGTTTAAAATTAAATCTTTACTTTTAATAAATTGCATTAACATAGTTATTTATGACATTTATTTATATCTAACTGCATAATGCATAGCAACTAAACAGTACAAGCGTACTAACCACGTCCCCATCTTGGAAATGTGAGTCTGTTAATCGATGCGCAAATGTCCAAGGAACAAGAATACCTGAATTCATGTGGATCGTAGTTTAATTGGTAGATCCTTCTCCTCAACGAAGTGGTAGAAGAAGAAGAACAACAAGGACAACAAGATGAGTAGCGGTTGGGGCCTAGTACCTGGTCCAAACAGTGTCTAGTAGTTCGGATGAGACAAAAATGCGAAATCCCGTCTACAAATCGTTGTGCAAATGATGGAACTCTTTACAGGTGGAATTCGATATAAGAGTAGACTGCAAAATGCCGCTGTCTGTGCAAACTTTTCTTTATAGCACAATGTTTGGCGTATGTCAGTTATCCTTATCCTGGTCGGACCAGAAAAGCACAACACATCAATGGTAGCAACGGCATGAAGTTGAGACAATAAAACGAAAATGTGAACTATAAATAATGAAACGAATTAAGGCCTTTGTGTTCACCAGACTGGTGCTTGGCAAGGGGTAGGGTCGCCTATGTTTTCTCTGGGTACTTCAGTTTCCTCCCACTGCTTAAGACTGCTATGCGCAAGCGAATTATGGAAATAAAGTTGAATCATATTTTAGTCCCGTGAAATGCAAATTACTAAAACCACCACATCTCTATCTCTCCCACTCCTCTCTCTCATCAGACTGCTTTTTCAGCATTATCAGTAAGTTCATTGATCCACAAACTTTATGAAACACCTTTTTTTCCAAATAAATACCACCCAAATTCATGTTCCAATAACCTGACTAAACTGCTTTGTCTATCTGTCCGTCACCGACTCCGATAAAGTTGCAATAAACAGTAAAGTGTCAATAATTTTTACAAATTGTTTAATATAAGAATCCAAACAGATTTTATTAGCAACTATTTTAAAATTGAAAGTTTTAATAAACTGTTTTGATATACACGTCATCATGTTTATATATAAACGCCTCGATGTATCTAGAAGTGTAGATTGAACCGCTTAAATGTAATTAAGTTTTTTAAATCTTGTTTAAGGTAGTTGGTCTCATCTTCATTATCTATTCATATATTATACGTACACAATATGTGGTTATACCCCAAAAAATACTAATATTTGGATGGAATTATCTATATTTAAATAACTTTTATATTAGTGCCAAGATCTTTCGGCCTTACGGCGTCTTCAAGACTAATACAAAAGACAATGTTGTCGCTTATTTGCATAAATATATACATAATATGGTTACATACATAGCTACAAGCACTGCTACACTTGTTTCCTATTGATAAGTGGAAGGAATCTTGCTGGAAATTCTTGGATAACACAAGGACACCAGGACCACCAGGTAACCGGGGAGCCATGGTATTTCGCACTAGGTGTTGACCGAGGAGGTTCATTGCTAGTAGTGCAGGACGGGGGGGGGGGGGGTCTGACAAGGACAGCTGTCTGATCATTCGAATGAAACGAAAAACCGAGGTCCCGTGTACACAGTGGCGTGCACGTAAAAGATCCCATGAAAATTGGAATTCGATATAAGAGTAGGCCATAGCGCCACTTTCCGGTCGCAATTCAACTCAAAGCACACAATATAGTACATGCCTGTCTTCATTAGCCCAGTCGGAGCAAAATAGCTCCAGGCTAGCGACCCAACGTCTTACTTACTGATCCGCGGTGACTACTGTCAAACGTTTTATCTATCGGATATTATTATATGTTAAGTTTGCGAGTGCCCTTTTAGATTCTCATATTTGTTGAATTGACTCCTTTTGACTCGGATTTTCCTCTAGAGTCAAATTATTCGAGGCTCTTTCTACAAACAGGTTATATATTTTTAGAGTAGGTTTGCTTGACAAACGTTTTAGCTATGCCATGCAGCTATGTCATGTACATCGTGATTCTCGCATTTATTTAATTGTCACTTTTGGAGTATTCAATCCGGGAACTGTTACTTTGGTATCCCTCAAGAGTTAAACTTATCGAGTGTTTGTGCCCCCCCCCCCCCCCGACACTGTCACGTGTTATGTATAAACTTGATTTTTTATGGCGTACGTATATATTGTCTAAATTATTCAGATATTATTTACATCCAAACGGTTACTCGTGTATCCCTCCAGAGTCGAGTTAACCGAGACTCTTTTGTCACCACGCTCACGTCTGATGTATTTTTAATGGCTGGCGTAAATAATGAAAAGGGATGAAAAACAACTAATTCTTTGTCCACATGTTTAGAAGGAAGCAATATTTTAAAAGCAAAAAAAAAAAATGAAAGTAGACATTGTAAGGATGTGTATTTTTTCGCATTATCTTGATTGACAAAAAGTGTGAGAGTGTCTACCTAGATTGTTTGAATGGTTAGGATATGGTGACATCGACAAATCATTTGTACGTCGGTGAATAAAGAGTAAAGAAATGTTCCGACGTGATGTTGTTTGGTCATTGATTCGAGCACCGACCCTGTGTGACAGAGCTTTATTTAACGTCCGCTTCCACCTAAGGGATATCGCAGATCCTATTTCGTTTCGTTTATATAGTTTCAAATTTCGTTTTACTTGTCTTCAGTACACCAGTAACTGGAAGAGTTTTCAGATAACCCTCATTTTGATTGATGTAAAGGATTTGCCAATCAAATAGTCTGTGGAAAAGAAATTTACAGCGATAGAAAAAATATCAAAGTAGAATTTATATTGCCGTATATCCACTTGAAACGCCGATGCTGATTGGTTAATCGCATGACTTACGTCATTGGTCAAAAGCCACTCGTATGTCGTATGACCCCTTTTATTAAAAACCTCTTCTCCAAATAAATACCACTCAAATTCATGTTCCAATAACCTGACTAAACTGCTTTGTCCGTCACCGACTCCGATAAAGTTGCAATAAACAGCCAAGTGTCAATAATTTTTACAAATTGTTAATACCAGAATCAAAACAGTTCTTTTTAGCAAATTTTTTCTCTATTTCTCTTTTTCAATGATTTACATTTCACAGATGGTAGATATATAATAACATTGATTTTCGTATAGTCTAAATCGTCATCTGAAACAAAGCACAGTTGTATCCATAATTGTATCTTATTTGCTGGCAATGGCTTAGTCCTATGATTCAGGTCCATCATATATCACAGATCTTATGCAGCCTCATATACCAAACCGACCACCCTGTTCACAGAATAATCTATCACTTGTTGTACCTTTAACTTTATTGAAATCTTTTGGAGATAAAGCCTTCGGTGTATTTGGTCCGCGACTATGGAATGACTTACCCGGCAAAATAAAGTGTTAAAATGTTCAGAAACAGTTGCTCAATTTCTATCAAGACCTAAGACACATATGTGCACGATGTATTAACCACAGGAACAATTAACTTACATCGCTTAGAGCATGCTCATGGATGGATTAAGCGCTATATAAATGTATATTATTGTTGTTATTATATGTCCGGTCGTAAAACATAATATTCATATACAAAGGCCACTTTGAGGGATCACGTGGGTAAGACGCTGCCTCGCTAGCCTGGAGGTCGGGGGTTCGATCCCTGCATTGGCCGAGAAAGTTCATCCAAATTGTCTGCCGTGGTTTCCCTTGTCAGTGAACAACGCCGGAAAATCCAGATGAACCTTTTAGGCCAATACCAGGATCCAAGACAAGACCTCAAGGTTATCAAGCCAACTTCTTACTCAAAGCACCACCGTGGCTCGTGAAACTTGAAACATACGCATCGATATCTCTTCAAAACAAGCGGGTTCACAATTTCAAACATATTAGGATATGTATGTATATATAGATTTCAGTAGCCTAAACAATATTTACTTGGTCGTCTTATACGTGGATATAATCAAATCCAGGAATTCCCCCTTTGTCGTGGGCCATTTAAAATTTGATCATTTCAAATTGATGTAGACTCTACGATGATCTTGCTTGTTATTCCGCCTCATAGCTGACCAGTATATTGATTGTTAATTCCTCTCTTCGATGCCATAGAGATAAAGAGATCGACTGGATAGCAACCTAAACAGCCATTCATTGACCTATTTGAGCATTTAGTACGGATCCTGTTTAGTTTATACACGACAAGATTTTATTTGATATAAAGATTGAAGTATTGTTTTTGGCCTTCTGTTATATTGTTTGTCATTTAGCCGCCCACTGTCCGGATCTGAATGATTTCGGGGATACAGAGGAAGATCGGTCGAGTGCCATTGTTTTTCTGTAATGCTTGTCCTGGAGTTGTTATTGGTCTGATGGATTGGTTGCTCAAAGCTCCCTTGTCTTTAAACGATCCGTTAACTTTAACGGAGAGAAAGATTGTTGCTGGAAATATAGGCCACGAACATTCTGTTTTGCAAATTGTTACCCACAGATTTATGCTAATATAAAAACTAAAGTATTCTATAGTGTTTTCTGTAGTAAATTTAATAGAAAGTTAACAAACAACACATTACCAAGATATGACCCTTTAAAATAACTTAGTTTTTAGCAACCGACCCCTGATGGATTGGTCTGAAGGGACAGGGGAAGAAGAATCGGGCGTCATTGTTATTCTGTAATGCTTGTCCTAAAGTCGTTATTAGTCGGGGGTTTGGGATGGCCAAGTGGTCTACAGTGCCGCGCTTCGACCATACATTAGTCCCAAAATGACCTAGTTTGTGTCGAGTGGACGTTAAACCCCATTTATCACTCTCTCTCTCTCTCTAGTCTGGTGGATTAGGGGAAGAAGCGGTTTGGGGTAAAAGGTGGAGGAGAGGTGGGGCGCGGCAATTGTGCCCTTGCCTTATGGTTATCATTTAATCGCTACGAATCTGATTTACATGGATAAGGGACGGGGGGTCTAGGGGTGCCCACAAGACCACCACACAAACAGTAATACACTTTCTTTATATATCTTTGTTCAGCTTGGAAGTATGTATCAAGATATTGGATTAAAGCAAAATGGCCTCGTTACATCAAGATCGATATAATCAACATTGATACTCCGTATAGATATAGCTGTATATAATACACATTAGCCTATATGCATACATTCATGGAGATCTGACATTATCTCCTAACTTTCTTCGTAGATCCACGCCCCCACCCGCCTCATGTTGCCGTCGATCTAACATTCTCTGGAGAGAGAAAAAGAGCGAAATGGGATTTAATGTCCACTCGACACAAACTATGTCATTTCGGGACTAACACATAGTTCAATTTTATTTTAATAATTCGCTTGCTCGTAGGGGCTTTAGCAGTGGGAGGTACGCCGAATCAGGAGAAAACCCACGAGGTTGAACAGGCGACCCAACTCCTTGTCACGTACCGGGGAATCAAAACCACGCCAGTTGGCTCCATGACAGACCTTATGATATAGCGCGGACGTGCTAAATATTCGGCCACCTTACTCCCAAACATAATAACAGACGAATATGTAATCGACAAACGACAACTAATACAATCCGCCAGATATGGGTAAAGACCGGGTGTCTGTACGCGCGCCTCCCGTGTCAATTGCCACTGGTCTCTTCTAACTGTTCGGCCATCCAACCCCCAAACAGTATCCAATATGTAATCGGCAAATCACAGCTAATACAATATATGTCCGCCAGATATGGGTAAAGGACGGGCGTCTGTACGCGCGCCTCTCGTGTCAACTGCTACTGTACTGGCCTCTTCCCTAGATTCAGAATCTCCAATTACTTCCCGGCCTCTTTCCTTGGATCAGCCACTTTCCAATAACAAACGAATATGTAACCTGAAGACCAAAACCAATACAATAATTACTCCCGTATAAATCCACATCAAATAATCTCGTCAATAAAATGAAATTAGAGAATGGTTTGAGAAGCAGTCGGTCGAGTATTCTGGTTATTGTAGATTTATTGGAAGTTAATTAAGGCAAAAGTGTCGTAAATGGATACAAGATTGGAATATAATAGTCATTGATTACCAGTAATCATGATACGCTGTTATCCAGTGAACTATGGTGTAACTCGATCGCTCTTATTGTACCGCCAATCTAAGAACGGCATTCAGAACACAAAAGGTGCCTATTATGTAATGACTTGTATTTCAGTGGTAGCTTTTGTATTCGTTTATTAGTTAAAAAGCCAATGTAATGAATAACTAATTGCATTGTGACTTGTAAATGACTGCATTTTGCCCCCTCTCTCTCTATCTATCTCTCTGTTTCTCTCTCGCTATCTCTCTCTCTCTCTCTCGCTCTCTCTCTGGGGTATCATGTAGCTAAGTGGGTAAGACGCTGGCTGGCTAGCCTGGATTTTGGGTGTTCGATCCAGTTTTTTTTCGGCGTGGTTTCCCCTTGTCAGTGATGTAGGACGGAGGGCCTGACAAGGACATTGGCGTGCACGTAAAAGTTGGAATTTGATATAAGTGTAGGCAACATTTCCCTCACTTCATTTCCTCTCTTCCTCTCTGTCTCTGTCTCTGTCTCTCTCTCTCTCTCTCTCTCTCTCTTTCTGTCTCTCTCTCTCTTCGGTCCAAAGATTTATATCAAGTAGTTTCAGAAAATAAGGCTGCTAACATTCCTATGCTGAACGCGTCACCATAGTACAAATGCACACCCGTATTGATGCTTTAAAATACTAATGTACCAGAATGATTTAGAAGGATTGCACATAAGCTGTCCGTTACCCGATGTTTTCCACTGCGTACAACTGGGGACGTATTCGCGATTATATAAACTCAAATAGTCATATATCTATTAGCGGAGATTTAAATTACTAGCCCAAAGATTGAGCTTTTATCCATTGAAAATAAAGCATTCTTAAAATATTTGGGTTTGGAATTTCTGGAATAAGACCTATTGGTATATTAATCACTATTCATAGAAATATTTGTCCGTGTTTTCAATCTATTTAATCAGATAATAAAATCAATTCTCATGTAAATTGTTAAGATTGCCAACTCAATTCGTCTACTGTATCAAATCAAATTAGATATTTATGAGTAAGCCATGCGTAGTTGATAGACTACGATATAGACAGAACTAGAGGCGGGATTAACGTCCACTCGACACAAACTAGACCGTTTCGGGAGAGAGAGAGAGATTGGGTTTAATGTCCACTCGACACAAACTAGGTCTTTACCAGTGGAAGGAAATCGGAGGAAACCCACGAGGTTGAGAAGGCGCCCCTGTTTCTATGCCACACACGCTCACACCAGGGCTCGAAACCACAGCCACAAGCCAGAGGTGGCCGGACAGCTAGAGGTCTAAGCGCGGCACTCTAGACAACTAGGCCCCCCCCCCCCCCCCGACCAATACACAATTCCATTTTATTTCAATAACGCCCTTGTAGATAGAGGTCTTTTTTAGCCGTGTGTGTGTGTTTTGGGTGAAGAGGACTCGGAAAACCCACGAGGTATAACAGGCGAAAGTACCTTAGACAGATAATTTAGTCCTCAATGGGAATCCAGAACCGCCAGCTTTATACAGGCGTCAATAAAATTGAAGCATACAAAATGACCATAGTTAAATAAATCCTCGAATTGCCAGTAATATGTGGAAGCTGAAATCATTCGGATACATATCATTCTCAGTTAATGCACCTACCAGAAATCATTAAATCATCACAAACTCTTTTTTGTTTTAAATCAAGACTTAAAAAACTATATTTTTGAGAAATGTTATCATGATCAATAATCAACTGAACTGTATGCGCTGTGAGCACGCCTATTATCTTAGCGTAGGGTCGCCCGTCCAACCTCGTGGGGTTTTTCCGAGTTCCCCGGTTTCCTCCCACTGCTAAAAATCCCCACGCGCAAGCGAATTATTAAAATAAAATTAAACCATATTTTAGCCCCGAAATGACCTAGTTTGTGTCGAGTGGACGTTAAACCCGATCTCTCTCTCTCTCCCTCTCTCCCTCTCTCTCCCCCTACCCTCTCTCTCTTTCTGTCTCTGTCTCTCCCTCTCTCCCTCTCTCTCACACACACATAGATCCAGATAAACAGCGCGGACCCTTTGGTAGTGTTAACATAAAACACCAAATGACCTAGTTTGTGTCGAGTGGACGTTAAACCTGATCTCTCTATCTCTCTCTCTCCCTCTCCCCCCTACCCTCTCTCTCTTTCTGTCTCTGTCTCTCCCTCTCTCTCACACACACATAGATCCAGATAAACAGCGCGGACCCTTTGGTAGTGTTAACATAAAACACCAAATGGAAACGCTGCGGCTCAGCCCCCCCCCCCCCCCAATCTCCTTAGCCATAGACAAATGAATGGGGTTCAACGACCTACTTTCCTGTCCTGACTGAGCTCATGAAGATAGGCATACGTCACACAGTGTACTATGATTGAAATCCCTCTCTTTCTATCTATCTCTCTCGCTCTCTCTCTCTATCTCTCTGCCTCTCTCTCTCTCTCTCTCGCTTTTATTCCTTACTAGGAATCCTAACACACAGACGTCCCATTGTAATATGGATTTAAGGAGTTAAAAATAGATCTCTCGGTTAATCAATCGAAGTATTTAGGACGTACAACACGAGAGCTTCAAGTAAGCATCCTGGTCTTTTAATACCACATGAAATCAATCTTCGAGCAATTGGAGAAAATATAGTAGATTCATTTAATTCACGAGAGCCGACATCTTGCTGCTCCTCTCTGATTGCCTCTTGTGCAGAGCAAGTCTTGATCATCTAGACTATTGATATGGTCTATTAATAGATATAGTAACAGACTGGGGGTTCGAGATTGTGACAGAAGTAGAGTGATGGGGGTATTTAGTCTTCGGTATCTCCAATCGTAGAATTGATAACGATAAAATTAGACTTATTCAAATGGGCATGAAGATCTCGTCTACAAAACACGAGACTAACATGTGATAATTTTGTTCCCATGGTTACATGTACATTTTTGCCTGGACAGGGGCATTCCCGTTTACTTTTATTCGACTTCTAACTCCAAGTAAAGGATTCGTGTACGTGCACATCAAGATATACATGTTCGGACGTCGATTTCCACATAAATCCGAGTGGGAGGGGGACTAAATGTCAATCGTGTGTGCACTATATCATAAGTCTGCCATTGAGTAAAGATTACGTGACAAGGAGTAGAATCGACGGTCCAACTCTGTGGGTTTCCTCTAGTTTCCTCCCACTGCTTATTACCCCATACGTGCAAGCCAATTGTTGAAATAGAGTGACAGAGAGAAATGCGGTTTAACGTGCACTCGACAAAAACAAGGTCATTTTGGGACAAACGTATGGTTTTAATTTTTATTTCAATAATACGCTTGCGCGTAGGGGTCTTTTATCAGTGGAAGGAAACCGGAGTGCCCGGAGGAAACCCACGAGGTTGAAAAGGCGCCCCTATCTCCATGTCACATGCGCTCACACTAGGGCTCGAAACCACAGCCGCAAGCCAGAGGTGACCGGCCAGCTAGAGGTCGAAGCGCGGCACTCTAGACCACTAGGCCATCCCAACCCCCAACTTTGTTGAAATTAAACCCATCGTGTAAACCGAGAAGACCTTTCACTTCCTGGTTAATCAACCATTGCTATACTCCCCGAACCACCGCGACTCCGAACCCACAGACGATAAACAGACTCGTGTTAATGACCTCCATCAGATTTTAATTAAATTTAATGACTAACGTCTCTTCAAACTCAACGTTCAGACTAGTAAACAGTAGGAGTTTATTCCCCCCACAAGTCCTTGTTTACTGTGTTTTTAATTTGTAACCGTGAAACAAGACCATTAATCACAAACAGACCAGACTACAATATCCCACGATGTTTTTTTCTTTTAAAAAAAAAAAAAAAAAAAAATGAAACAGAAAATCCATCGCGTGTCCATAAATCAAGAGAGAGTGTGATCTATATAAAACGGTTCCTGGGAATTGGACAAATATTATATCGTCTTTACTTTTATCGTATTTGAATACGAAATAATAGAAGAATAAGGGATGTATTTAGATTTATTGTGGTGTTGCACGATATGCTTATATAAATGATAACACCATAAGCCCGTTTTGTTTTAAGAACAATTAGTTTTAGTAGATTTATTCATGTCGGTAGTTTTGTTGAGAAATAATAACATCGTCTAAAACAATGCTCAGGACTCTCTCTTGGGACTCGTTATTGCAACTCGCAAATTATAAAAAAAAAAGACCTAGACGAGAACAATCTGTGGATATTGTTATTGGTTAGAAACAAGACATGCTACAGCAACAAGATGTATATTGATTAAGATGTACAACATCAATAACTATTATTGCTGTTTACAATATATAAGAGAGGGAGAGAAAGAGAGAGAGAGAGAGAGAGAGAGGGGGAGAGAGACAGGGTATTTTGGGCAACATGTTTTGGCAGTAAGAGGAAATCGGAGCAACCCTACTGTCACTATATATAAGCTTGAGATCTAAGCTTGAGAGGGGGAGGGGGCACGTTTGCGTTAAGCAATTGGGGAGAGAGAGAGAGAGAGAGAGAATTAATGTCGACATAACTCTGGACTATGTAATTGATACATGTGTTTTTTTTTAATAATTCCTTTACGAGTGGTGGCTGTATATAGATGCGGGGGTAACTCACGAGGGTAGGCAGGCAATTTTACTCCTGCTAAACATCATTAACGTGCATCGTTTAAAAACTTTGTTTGCAGGTAGGGATCACACCCATGTCCACGTTAGGCAGTGAAGCAGGGGTGATGAGTGGAGCCGGGGCGGGGGGGGGGGTGATAACGTTCGCTTAACTCGGGCATACACATTCTGTAATTGATACATAATTATATTAAGCTGTATATACAAGTGGGAGGAAACTCACGAGGGTAGGTGGGTGATTTTACTTCTGTTCACAAACTTCACATCATTAGCGTGCACCATTTCAACACTTGTAGGTGTAGGGATCGGAACCACGACATGTTTAGATTACAGGCTCGGGCCAGATCCTCACCTAGCTCTGTATAACTTCAGAAGATGTGTTATGTTGGAGCCAGATCTGCTCCAAATGTTATATAAATTATTATGTAGACATTTACTCACATGAAAAGCCTATAATCAACTCTCAAGGCCATCGGATTTTTTAAAAAATCAACCAAAATAGATATTCGAGACATGGTTTGTGACCTTAGCAATGTAACTTGACTATCGAGACTTGTCAAAACGTCGCTCAGAATAAAATAATTTGAATGAAATTTCTAATATATTGTAACATCTTTTTTTGATCAATTATAGCGCAAAAAGCGATTGCCATTGCCTATAAGTAGGGAGCCTCGGTGACTAAGTGAGTGAGGTGCTGGCTCCCGGTGATGGCTGAGAGTGTTCTTTTTTCATTTTTTTCTAGCAGGACATCCCCTTGTCAGTGGTGCATTTACGGGGGGGGGGGGGGGTGACAAGAATATCTGTCGAGTCCAACGAATGGTACGAACAACCGAAGCCGCTATCAGGCATAGCATGATAGCAGGAAAGTAGGACGTTAAACTCCATTTCATTTCATTTATCTCAGACTAGGGCTGACAGTTTAAGTTGAAGGGAGGGGGGGGCTGACAGCAGCGTTTCCAACTGGTCTTTTATTTCAACACTACCAAAGGGTCCGCGCTGTTATAAATTGTATCTTTGTGTCTAAATGGCTATTACTGTAGTTACATATAAATCGTAACTGATACCATGCACGATGACGTATATACTTACTCTTTCTAGAACACTCAATACCACTTCTCATATGAAATGTCCATTAGCTAAACCAGTTGTGTTGGGGTTTTTGGACAAAACTCTACCATTTCTTTTCATATTAGATTATCAAGACGCTCGTTTGTCTGTTGGTTTTTTTTCCATTTTTTTTAGCTTATATTTCGTTTCGATTTGTCTGGGTCTATCTGTAATTTGTACTATTTTATCAGAAACACCAGGAAGGCCTGGTCTGCCTGTCACGTCTTGCCACAGTTCAGTTGATTGATCGTCGGGTTCCGATGTTCTTCACATACAGGCAAACCTTGGCTCATCCATCATGGCCTCCCAGTCCTTGGGGAACGTGCTGACCTTCGCCGACTTCATTTTCTTACAAAATTTCTTTCTCTTTCCTCAGTGATAAGAACGAGATTCGGGGAGAAATCAATACTCGTAAAGTTTTAAAATACGGGCTTGCTATAAATCTTGATTAAAAATCCTCTCGAGTTTATTTATTATCTAGCAGATTCTGTCTTTTTTTAAAACGAAAACTGGAGATTTAATCGACTCGAGAACAGATTAGGATACCAACTGATTTTATGATTGCGACGCCATTTAAAATCAATACCTGTCTTTTATTTTATTTCTAACTTTAACTAATGTATAAAATATGTTTCCCGGACAGCTGCATGGTGGCCTACTCTTATTTCGAATTCCTACAGCCAGTGTACACGGTGAGACGGGTGTTCGTCCCGTCCGAACAACAAGACACTTTACTTTAACTAATGTATAAAACATGTTTCCCGGACAGCTGCATGATGGCCAACTCTGAATTCGAAATCCGACAGCCAGTGTACACGGTACGCCGGGTTTTCGTCCCGTCCGAACAACAAGACAAGGAGAAACCCCGCCAGAAAATGCCGAGCTAACCCAAGACCTCTTGGTTAGCGAATCACCGTCTTACTCACTGGGCCACTGTGGCCTTTAGAATAATGAGCCTGACGACCATTGTAGACCAAACTTCTAGAATACAGGTGATATTGGTAGGCTTTTGTTATTCACGAATACTTCTCATGTACCCGGAGAGTACCCAACGTTGGTTTTAGCGATTACTTGGAAAGCTACCAATGGTTTTGGTAGTCCATTGGAAGCTGCTAATGGCTGTTGGAATTAATTTGAAAGCTATAAATGGGTTTGATAATTACTTGGAAAGTTACCAATTGGTTTTGGTATTTACATCGAAAACTGCCAAATGGTTTTAGTATTCACTTGGAAAGTTTCTAATGGCTAATGGATTTAGCATTTATTTGGAAATGGGTATGGTATTTACTTGCAAATTTCCAAATGGTTTGGGTATTTACATACACAACTACCAATAAAATTGCAATTTACTTAGATTGTTATATAACAATGGTTTTGTCATTTACTTGGTTAGTTACCAATGATTTTAGCATTTACTTGGAAAGCTACATATAATGTTCGGATTGACATTTGAAAGCTACATATGGTTTTAGCACTTACTTGGGAAGTACACACGGCTATCAATATTCCTTTGCACTGTCATGTTTGCGTATTGAAATCACTAAACCATACAGCGACATTGCTTGGTTAGTTACCTATGATTTTAGCATTTACTTAGAAAGCAAGCTGCATATGGTTTTAACATTTACTTAGAAAGCCTACATATGGTTTTAGCATTTACTTGGGAAGCTACATATGAAATTAGCATTTACTTAGAAAGCTACATATGGTTTTAGCATTTACTTAGAAAGCTACATATGGTTTTAGCATTTACTTAGAGAGCTACATATGGTTTTAGCATTTACTTAGAAAGCTACATATGGTTTTAGCGCTTACTTGGGAAGTACACATATGGTTTTTGCATTTACTTGGGAAGTACACATTGCTGGTGGGTATATCTCGAGATTGTCTGTCTCCAGAAGACTAGCTTCGATCTCTGATGTATTATCATGTTAAGTTCACACGCTACATATCTCTAAGAAATTACAATTATTCTGGCGTCATTACGAATTTATTACATAGTCAAATAAGAACCCGTTAGAAATTTTTTTTTATGTTTCTTCTAGGAAATTCCAAATACATGTACTGTAAAAGTTATGAATACAAAATAGCTATTGATCCGGTAAATGGGTTATCTGTCCCCGGACGCCGCATGTAAACGATGTAAGATATATTGGTTATTGTTCCTCAATCTGCTCTGTAACCCCGAGTAAACTGGAGGTTTGGGTTTACTTATAATTCCGGTAGAAACGATTATATCACGCAATCCCTCAGATTAAACCGCATCCATATTTTATACTTTAATTGCCCATGGGTCATGTAACAACAGTCTGCAGTGAAATTACTATCTCCGAATTATTTATGTATTCCAACAGACAGTTGTCTTCTTCACCATGCGCAAAACAACTTGTTCAATTTTGAGAATAAATATTATACACGGAGTTTAAAGTAGCAAAGTCTTCAACTCAATATCATCCAAATTTTTGACATTGAAAACACGATTGTAAATTGCAATCAACACTCATGTTGTGATCTTACCGGGAAAAGATGAGCTTTTGATATCCAATATTTAAGACAAAATAAACATTTTAATATGGGTACACCAATCATGAACCATAATACGTTTCAGCTAGACACATTCCACAAGTCATGTCAAAAAGGAAACAATTGAATGTAACTCAGTTTAAATGCATTGATATTACAATACATTACTATAAGTTGCGACCCATTATGCCAATTTCTAGGTCCTAAATATTAGGGATTTAGCTCCTTTAAAGTAAATATTCAGCTCCGGTAAATGTTAGTGAAACGCTTCATTCAACTAAGCCTCAGGCGCAGCACAAAAATGTTTTTTTGATGCTTAAAAGATATAAACCCTATTCGTTCATGAAGAATTATATGACTTCATGTTAAAAATCCCTGCTGAGAGTAAAAAATATTAGGCATTTAGCTCCTTTTAAATGAACTATTCCCTACGGTAAATGTTAGAGAAACGATTAATTCCACTAAGCCTCCGACAATCGGTCCAGTGCAGAAAGATTTTTGTGTTCTTGATTTAAATGCTAAAAAGATATAAACCTCCATTTGATCATGAAGGATTATATGAGTTCATCTTAAAAATCCATGGGGGTGGAGGAATAAAAGTGCATACGTATATAAGACAAAAAATCATATTTGTTCATAAAGAATTTTCATATTATAAGACAAAATCTCACAAGCAATAGCATTGATATGAAATGAAATGGTGTTTAATTTTCTGGTCCAGCAGGTACAGCAGGAACACATAAAATAATATTAAATCCACCATTCCGTCCATCCAACAAGGCAGCGGCTGAACTCAGGTGAGTCCATGCATTCGTCCAAGCCTCTCTTCCCCTCCCCGCTCGTAAACTCCTCGTTATTTACGATCGTGCAGACTCATGCATGCAATTGTCTCTTTTATCTTGTCTTGGTAATATGCTTACTGACGAGTGCGTATTCCTTTGAAGTAATGCGGAGCGTGTGCACAGATCATTATGTAGTTAGTTTATAAATGACATATGGGATTAATTACATGTTTAATTAGAACGTGACTAAACAAAAGAATATACAGAGTTAAAAAGTCAATGTAATATATTATCAAAAGCAGCTTAGATCAATAAGGTCTAAGCACCTAAATGATCGTTTAATTTGATGAAATTTATAGGGTACACTGTGTGTGATTTGGGGGGACGTTGGTCCGTCGTGGAGTAGCGTCTCTGCCTACGAACAAAGGTTCTTTGAAATGCCAACAGGTAAACGGGAACTGGGTTTTTCGTCCCAACCGAACGACTAGAGGCTGTTCCTTCTTTATCCCAGTCCCCCCTCTGCCACGATCTCTCTCTCTCTCTCTATCTATATATCTCTCTTTCTATCTCTCTGGAACATCTACAAGGAGACATATAGTCATTCTCATTTCAATGGCTGTGTATTCAATGTGGCGGATGGGGAGGGGCTTGGGAGTCCACAACAAGAACAAAAATAAAAACTATACGGTTCAGTTTTCGCTTCCTACCCTGTGCATTTTATGACGTCGACGTCATACTTTTTGGTTAGGGTAAGGGTTTGGCCTGGCCCATATCTAGGTTTAGTGCTAGCCCCTGTCTAAATTTCGAGACTCTTGACGAAAATTCCTAGCCCACAATCAACATATGCCGTCTTAAAATGCGCAGGGCGGTCTCCGATCTAGCGTTCTCCTGACAGAAGAGTAGAACATTCAATTTCATTTCTCAACCTCCGGTCGTACCCACCACTGGAACCGAACTCTCAACACTTACATCAATGATGTTAAGAACACAAAAAGAAACCGCAAAGCTGTAACTCTCATCAATTTTCGGAGAAGCACATCTAAGCCTTATCTCGCCATTTTTCTAAATAATCTTCCCTTATAGACAGTTCCCCGTTGATTCATTCATTTTTAATTCTTAGTTACGGTACTGGTTAATGGCGGCTTGCAAAGACGATCATGTGATTCTATTCGCGAGAGCCTCGATATCTTTACAGTTTCCATCTATCATCTATTTCAGTAATCCAATCAATTGTATTAATGTGCGGTTGTATCTAATATAGTCTGGTGCTACTTTATTAGAATGTCGGGAGAATTTATTCGTTTCGTTTAATGGACGGGAATAGTCGTTATGGTGATTAAATGTTTTTATTTAGTATTAATGCTTATGATGCTTGTTTGTTTGTTTGTTTTAATTAAAAAATTGTTGCCTAAAACTGTTTTAGGGGTTTTTTTTGTTTTCTTTTATAAAATGCCAATATGTACATATGCTGGACCTCGGGGTTTTTGTCTAAACATAACGTATAGGCACACTTTCTTTGTGAATCTAGGCCCATGACGGGATTCAAACTTGGAACATACTACCCCGGCCCTAAACCGATGGTAATAGATCTTTTATAAATGTATAACTATGGGCCTAGGTTATACAATCTATCTTTTCATTTAAAAGGTTTTGAAGTTGCTTTGTGATATTTATTTTTACTTTTTTAATTCGTCTGGGAGGGGGGAATGGTTAGCACGTTCGCTCCTTATCATCCGGTAATACGTTACAAGGGTAGGGTGCCATGTCCAGCCTCGTAGGTTTTCTCCGGGTCCTTCGATTTCCTCGCAGTGCTAAAGACCCCTGCACACAAGCGAATTATTGAAAAACAATTGAACCATGTGTTAGTCCTAAAATGACATAGTTTGTGTCGAGTGGACATTAAACCCATTTTTCTCTTTCTCGCTCGTTTGGAGGTCGGTTGTTCTATCCTTGCATTGACCGAAACAGTTTATCCAGATTTTCCGACGTGGATTCTCCTTGTGAGTGATGCAGAACGGGGGGACTGATGTATACATTGGCGTGCACGTCAAACAGCCCTTGGCAGTTTGAATTCGATGTAGGGGTAGGCCATAGTGCCGCTGCCCGAGCAAAATGTCCCTCATTACAAATTGTATGGCGTATGTCCGGCTTCATTAGCCCAGTCAGGGCAGAGCAGTGGGAAGTAAAATCCCATTTCATTTCGTTTTATTTGTCTCGGATTGATCACCATATATTTGGAGCAATGTACGTAGTCCTGTTGGTGGTGACGTGCCATTAAACTTCATTTCATTGCTACAGGCATATGTTATAAGTTCTTCGAGTCAGGAAGGTAATGGCCCTTTAATTAACATACTGTACGTTATGTTATAATTTCTTCGAACCCGGAAGAAACCACCACGGTTCATAATGGTAATGGAACTGTAATTAGCATACACGTTATAATTTCTTCGAACCCGGAAGAAACCACCACAATTCCTAATGGTAATGGCCCTTTAATTAAAATATTTAACCGATTTGTCTATAGGCCCAGATTATACGATGAAGCATTACAGATCTCCTCCAATAAGAAAATCTATCGTTAAGAAACAGTCCAGACCCAATCCCTAAATCAATACAATGTAGGTTTATATATAGGCAGTAGGCTGTGTTTAATTAAAGAATTTATTTGGCGACTTGAGGTTGCTATCGTAATGTTCAGTCTACATTGATAACCCGTTAGCCGTCGTATTTATGTTGGTTTCACAAATCGATGGACCGGTTATTCGGTTATTCGCTAGTCTCATCTCGCTTACGCTACTTCCACAAACGAAATAACAAAATCTCACCCAAAAAAAAACCTTGAAGAGCATCTTTGATGACTTTTATTGCCTTTTGGCGAATATCGACATTCTCGTTTACTTTTTGATTTGATTCTTCAGACCGTGGCAGCGTAATTATCGTCGAGGAGGCCATTTTGTGTGGCTTCCTTTCCGCGTTTCTCCACTGCTCAGATACAGTTGATATCAATATTACTAGGGTCACCATTTTGGAATAAATCCTCCGAAATATAAAAAAACTTCATTATATTTTCCCTTCGTGTTTGTATTTGATTTATGTGAATGTAAGGTTGTAAGGAGATCTTTTTATTATGATTAGTTCCAGTACAATAAAATATATTTCTATTCAAGGTTCAGCTTTAATAAAAAAAAATAAAAATAAAAGTAGACCCGAAATGATTTCGTTTCGTGAGATGTATCTAAGAATATTTTTTTATATATAACCAGTCTAGAAACTGAAGAAGCAGTTACCTTTTCTGTATCTATTGTATACATTTCTTATATATCAAGCAGACAATAAAAGTACGAAACTTACAATAAATGTACGAAACTAATTAATTGTAATAAAGCACGAGACATTGCGACTTTATAAATGCCGACTGGCACGAGCAATTCTTCGAGCTGAATAGAATAGTGCCATTTAGTACGCACGTATAATGCGCAATTAGAACAAATTTACATCATTTTAACAGCTCTTGTAATTGCAATAAAATCTAAACAAAATAACAATTTACAAGAAATGGCCAACAGAGAAAAGTGAATCTATTCTTTCTTATAATTTGGCGATAATTTTCTAAGATTTTAACCAGTTCTCGTTATCGGTTCTTTAACAGCTCCCATAGTCTAGTGAGAACGGCATACGCTTTGCAGTTTGCTATGTGGGAAATTTTGCCCGGGCAGCGGCGTTACGACCTACTCTTATATCGAATTCCAACTGTCGAAGGATATTATACGGGCATGCCAATGTGTACACGGGACCTCGTTTTTTCGTCCAATCTGAACGACTAGACAGCTGTCCTTGCCAGGCCCTCCATCCTGCATCATTGACAAGGGAAACCACGACGGAAAATCTGGATGACCTTTCACGGCCAATGCAGAGATCGAACACCCGACCTCCAGGCTAGCGAGCCAACGTCTTACCCACTTAGATACGGTGGCCCCCACCCCACCCCCACACCATCATTTATTAATGTTTGTGGTGTTATGCAATTATTTTTGTGCTCGGTTAGTTCATTACACAGAGAAATGGCCAACAGAGAAAAGTGAATCTATTCTTTCTTATAATTTGGCGATAATTTTCTAAGATTTTAACCAGTTCTCGTTATCGGTTCTTTAACAGCTCCCATAGTCTAGTGAGAACGGCATACGCTTTGCAGTTTGCTATGTGGGAAATTTTGCCCGGGCAGCGGCGTTACGACCTACTCTTATATCGAATTCCAACTGTCGAAGGATATTATACGGGCATGCCAATGTGTACACGGGACCTCGTTTTTTTCGTCCAATCTGAACGACTAGACAGCTGTCCTTGCCAGGCCCTCCATCCTGCATCATTGACAAGGGAAACCACGACGGAAAATCTGGATGACCTTTCACGGCCAATGCAGAGATCGAACACCCGACCTCCAGGCTAGCGAGCCAACGTCTTACCCACTTAGATACGGTGGCCCCCACCCCACCCCCACACCATCATTTATTAATGTTTGTGGTGTTATGCAATTATTTTTGTGCTCGGTTAGTTCATTACACCTACGGCCTCAATAAAAGAAATACCCCACGCCATCCTTTCAATTTGTAATATATATAAAATATTTGCACAACATATATAAGTGCTCTGTGCACTCAGAGTTCGATATATTAAGATTTGTATATCGTCAGTAAGTTATTACATATTTCTTGCCAAGAAAATATTTTAATCAACTTTGAAATTCACTTATTAGTCGGGTGAAGTATTTTGAGATTATTCAAGTTGTCTTATTCGCCTTGCAACCATGAAGCGTTTGAAAGAAATGCAATGAACTCAGCCGAAAATAACGAACTAGCAGGATTCATCGCCATTTGCTTTATTACAAGCCTCGAACTACGTTAAGATAAAAATAAGAGGGACAAGAAATGGAAGTAGGAAAAAAAGACAACCAGATTCCAGTTAAATTAGTGGTAAAAAGGAAGCTTCCGAAATGTGCTGTGAATTCTTTCTAATTTCTTCAATTTCATCACGCGAATATTTTCCACCGACTGATTTCATTTAAGCAGATTTGCTGACATCAATTTGTGACAGAAACGACAAACGAGTCTCATGTAGCGTATTTTTCTGATATCCAATATGGCGGCGCAATGGGCCATACAAGAAAACACGACATGTTGAGAAATGTGAAAGACAAAAACTATCTGAAGATCAAGATAAGAAATAAACTTCCGGCATAAATCTATATAGATCAATAAGTGATGCTTATATCCGGAAACGGCTACGTTTAATAATAATAATAACAATAATAATAATAATAATCGCGTCATTTTACAAGGGTAGCAAATTAGGCCTTAGGCCTTTTCCAATTTGGCCCTTGGCACAGATCGTGCGAATGATTTCGATCATTACTGCAGGAAGAAACCTGCCTGATCGGACGGGAGACCGAGTATCCCTCTCACTTACAACGATAAAGTTCTTTGACCTGAGCTGGGATTGAACCCTCGTTGCATTGGTGAGAAGCCGCCTCTCTATCGCCACGGCTATCCGACCAGCTTAAAGGACCTAAGTCCGTAACTCAAAATCCTCCAAAATCTTTGACATCGAAAAGATGAATTATTGGTTAATTTAAATCAACATTGATGATGTAAACTTACCGGGAAAAGATGGGCTTCTAATATCCGATATTTAAGATAAATTATTTTTTTAACGTTGGCACACGATTAATCGTGTACCATAATGCGCTCCAGCCCCAGTTGTATTGCACCAAACCAAACGGAGTTATGTAGACTAGAATAACTAGACGCTAGAAATGTGCACTTAATTGTGATTGCTGGCTTATTTCGTCGAACATAACTGATTTTAAATTGAAGTAAAAACAGAAACCATTGAATGTAAATCAGTTTATAAACATTCATATTACAGTATTAAATGCGGTGCGACCCACTTTTGTGAATTTCTAGGTCCCAAATGTTAGCGATTTAGCTCCTTAACATAAATCTATATTAGATAAATACGTGGTACTTATATCCAGAAACGGCTACGTTTAACATAAATCTATATTAGATAAATACGTGGTACTTATATCAAGAAACGGCTACGTTTAACATAATTCTATATTATTAGATAAATACGTGGTACCTATATCAGAAACGGCTACATTTAACATAAATCTATATTAGATAAATACGTGGTACTTATATCACGAAACGGCTACGTTTAACATAATTCTATAGTAGATAAATACATGGTACTTATATCAGGAAACGTTTACGTTTAACATAATTCTATATTAGATAAATACGTGGTACTTATATCCAGAAATGGCTACGTTTAACATAAATTTATATGAGAAACGGCTGCGCTTGATTACATTTTAATATAAATAAGTTAATATAAATAAGGATATTGTCAAACAGGACACGATTTAATAATGACAAACTTTAATTTGAGCTATAAAAAACAAATTAAATTAGATCTGATTATCTTTTTCCAAAGTGGGATTAGGATAGCCGAATAGGTCTGTCATTGAGTCAACTGGTGTGGTTTAGATTCCCCAATTGTACGTGTAAAACAGAATGGTCGGCTGTCCAACCTCGTGTTTTTTCCGGGTCCTCCGGTTACCTCCCACTGCCAAAGCCTCCTATGCAAAAGCGAATTATTGAAATAAAATTGAACCATGCGTTAGCCCCGAAATGACCTAATTTGTGTCGAGTAGATGTTAAACTCTCTCCGCCAAGAGAAAGGATTTATATTTGCTATAATAAGACGCAGTTTCTTAATGGGAATAGCACTGGCTCGCTAACTATAGGTTCGGAATTTGATCCCGGTGTTGCCAAGATAGTTCCTTGGAACGCCAGGCAGGTAACAGCAAAGAGAATCCTAGTCAGTTGGAATTCTAAATGATAGTGTGTCGTAGGACCGCTATCCGGACAAAAAATATACCCTCATACTATAGCATACTACTACAAGGCGTGTGTCTGTCTCCAATAGCCTTACAGAACAAGATCAGAAAGCCTGTCATTGAGTCAACTGGCGCGGTTTCGAATCCCCGGTTGTACGTGGCAAGGAGTAGGGTCGCTGTCCAACCTCGTGGGGTTTTTCCGGGTCATCTGTTTCATCCCACTTCTAAAGACACCCTACGCGCAAGCGAATTATTGAAATAAAATTAAACCATATGTTAGTCCCGAACTCACCTAGTTTGTTTCGATTGGACATTAAAACCCATTTATCTCTATATAGAACAGGAACGTGGGACGCTAAACCCCATTTCATATATTTGCTGTTAAAATATCAATTTCTACCTTTGAAAACCAGATAATATACAATTGACCTTGGTTGTCATCTGCTAGTGTTAAGTTTTCCCAGTCTCTACTATCTGCCCCAATATCACCATCGACATTGAAGCCTGGATTACCCAGATCACTGGAATTCAAAATACAGATAATACCGTCATCATATTATATTATGAATGATTCGCGACCTTTTCGAACATTCCATCACATCTGGCTAACCATGAAATCACTACATTTCCGAGAGATGTCATGACCGAGTCTCCCCTGACGACAGACTCGGGCTTCCTGTAGAGTTTAGAATTAAGTCTGTTTCCTGTTGACGGTCTTATCTTGGTAGGTGATGAACTGATTATTATTGGTCTACCAATCAGATATCACAAATTTTGCACGGGACACATTATATAGTAAGGACACAATCTGACATTTTCCTTTGTCACTAGTATATTAAATTTCACACGACTTTATCCCCGTTAATTAAAGGGACAATAACACTCTTGCTGGCTTGACAGGTCCAGAACAAAAAAATAGACTTATTCTAATTACTATTTAAATGTCCTACCTGTTGTTTAAATTACATCCTATTTTACTTGTCCAGAGGGCTCGAAAATATTTTTAAATCTAAGTTACATTTGAAAATGTTTACGTAAAGCTTTTCAAACCATGAAGTTAAATTTTTCCAATTGTTTAAATTCGATGTGTTAAGATGAAATTTGTATCATTAATTAATTGGAATATTGTAAAATAGTACAATATGTTGACCAGATTAATGATTGGGACATATTATTCAGTTACAACAAGAGTGGTTCTCTGATTTATTATATAATATGTAGTTAAACATACATTATGCAAGAGTTATTGCAGGCCATTAACTGAAATGTTATCTTAATTATTAATTAGACATTAATTAACTTATCGAGAGCATAATGAACTCTCGGCATCATCGCTAACCAGTGATATTTATTGTATTCGGATCCGATTCTTAGCTCAACTTCCATTCATGATTTGATCATGAAATGGATAATCGAGACTATGATTTGTATCGTACCTACTTTAGTAATGATGACCGAGGCTATGTTACAACCCCTATTAAGGCTATGCTGAAAATTCAATCGCTAAAATCTCGGTTGAGAGTGGATCAATTCTTTTTATATGATCTAGGTTTTAACTTTTATATTGAGAACTGCTAGCTCTTTATCTAATCTCCCATAATGTATATTTAAAACCAAAAACTCAAAATACCAACGCTAGATAGTCCCCATTCGGATTTTTTTTATTTAAAGGCTTATCAATCAATTGTGTGGACTACAAAATGGCGGTGGGTTTATAACATCTTTAACTATTTGCACTGATATTTCCATTATATAATCGTCTTAGCAAGTGATTCCTAAAATGGCGCATATGAACTTTAACAAAGCTTTTGTTGTGTCCCTTTACGCGCAAGCCATCGAAGTATAATAACTCGAAATAAAATGGGGTTAATCGTTCGACTTTTCTGAACCAGGGGTACTTTGTTTTGCAACAGTTATAAAGGTGATTGCAGGACAACAAACATGCAGATAAGACAAAAACATATAAATGTTGCTTTTTCCGGGCAACTGCTAAAGACCCCTACACGCAAGCGAATTGTTGAAATAAAATTGAACCATGTTATTCCCGAAATAACTTAGTTTGTGTCAAATGGACGTTAAATTCTCTCTCTCTCTCTCTCTCTCTCTGTTTTTTTATGAGACCGGAAACAAAATATAGGAGAACGGAGTAAATCGTACTTAAGACTGGTGTAGTCGACTCATATCGTCTTCATTAAAATCTTTTGATAATGTTAACAGACTTGCCTATCAAAGATTGGAATATATATTAAGGCAGTAGTTAATCTGATTTATATCCTTATAAAAAACAAAGATTTGAGATGAAAACTCGTAAAGTATGGGTAATGGCTATATTTATATCTTGCTATCAGCTAAAAGATTTTTGATTGCTGTCGTTAATCAACTGATGTTTCTCTGAATACAATAATTACGTTCATTAGGCGGCTGTTCGTTTACCCCGGCGTCCTTATTCCGACACGCCCACTTATTCCCACACGCCCACTTTATATTTATCATGCTATATATATCATATTTACAGTGTATATATATATATACTCATTATTTGGGAGAGGTCACGGTGGCTAAGTGGGTAAGACGTTGGCTCGCTAACCTGGAGGTCGGGTGTTCGATGCCTACATTGGCCGAAATAGTTCTTTCATATTTTCCGGCGTGTTATCCCCTTGTCAGTGATGCAGGACATAGGGCCTGACAAGGACAGCTGTCTATAGTCGTTCGGATGGGACACATTGGCGTGCACGTAAAAGATCCCTTGGCAGTTGGAAATCGATATAAGAGTGGGCCGTAGCGCATGCCCGTCTTCATCAGCCCAGTTTAGGAGCAGAACAGTCTGGCGTTAAACCCCATTTCATTTCATTTTCTCATTTTGGTATGATCCTGCCTTCACGTTGGGAAATAGGCTGTTGATGTTGAAATACACTCATAAAATTTCGCACTTTAATCAATCCAATTAAAGTTATTTCGATCCGTTTAGAATATCTGAATTTAATTTGTACAGTGTCGTTTTAACAGCTTCGTATTAAAACTGTAATTGGGGAAGTCAGTGTAATAAAGCCTATAAGCGCCACTTTACACAAAAGTTTTAGACCAAAACAAATATATTATACTGTAATAAAAAAATGATAAACTGATAAAAATAAATAAGTTATTAAGAAAATCTGCTATAAATGAATTTTGTTTGAAAAAAATCAAATGATGTTATTTAAAAACAATGGCATTTGTTTACCTTGTTGCACTACCATCCTCAATTGCAAAGGGGTCCAAGGTTGCTGATCAGTAAGTAAAGCACTGAATCTTTTACCAGGAAGTGGTGCAGGATGGAAGGGTCTGGCGAGGAAAACCGAAAATGCGAGATCCCATGTCCCGAGGTTAACTGTAGGACCGAAATTATCAAATAGCACACTTTATGGTGTGTTTCCCTTCTCTTTTTCCCAATGTGTACAGAAAAGTAGGACGTTAAACCTCATTTCTACCATGAATACGTAATTGTAATTTTGTTCCTTTTGTTATTTAATCTGAAAACCTAGATTACAATTTTGTTTCGTCTACTCTTTTTCGAATTTCTTTGACTGCATCGCCATCATACAAACAATCTACAACCCCTGCCCTCACCCACACAAAATTGTTCTGTCAATTGTATCAACCATAATATTGTTTGTAATGGTATGCTCAAAAGTTGAAGTTAAAAAAATTTTAATCGTGAGAATATTTTATTTTAATAAGCACCGCCACCTCCCACCACCACAATTTCCAACTCAACAAAAAGAAAAACTCCATCTCCCGCGAAATACCATAATTTGTAAAATTGTAGGTATGAGGTTGAATTCCGAATTCATAATACAAATTTAGTTTCGGCTTATCGGCAGTTAGATTCTCCTTCAAATCTTTTGTTTAAAAGTTGTTAGAACTTTTGTTTAATCCTGTTGTATTGTACAATGTCAATGTCGATGCAATAAAATAAACTAAATCTTTTTGTAGTTTTTATAATTACTGCCAACAAAAAGCTGAAAACATTTCTTCAAGTTTTTAGATTAAGTAATAAGAAACATTAATTTTAAACCCTTTGTGAATTCTTAGTTATTAATTTTTTTAAAGCTGAAAAATATTTCTGCAAGTTTTTAGATTACGTAACAAGAAACATTAATTTTAAGTTTCTAGATTAAGTTACAAGAAACATAATTTTAAATCATTTGTGAATTCCTAGTGATTAATTTTAAAAAGCTTAAAGAAATATTTTTCAAAGTTTTTAGATTATGTTGCGAGGAATATTCATTTTAAACCATTCGTGAATCCATAGTGAATAATACCCATGTCGCGGCAATAATTGCATGGAATGTCTTTTGTGGCCTAAGAGACATGACTGTCATTTACATCTTTTGATTTCCTGTTCCTTTTTTTCGTTGTTGTAATTAGTATCGTAGTCAAAAGATATTGCGATCTGCGAGTCAGGGCGGTACACCTGGCAAGGATATGGGGTGTCTAGTTATGATAGGACGAGAGAGAGAGAGAAATGGGGTTTAACGTCCACTCGACACAAACTAGGTCATTTCGGCACTAACATATGGTTTAATTTTATTTCAATAATTCGCATACGGGTATGTGACTTTAGCAGTGGGCGGAAACCGCAGGATCCGGAGAAAACCCACGAAGCTGGATAGGCGACCTTACTCCTTGTCACGAACAACCGGGGATTCGAACCACGCCAGTTGACTAAATGACAGGCTTTATGATACAGCACGCATGTGTTAACCATTCGGCCATCAAACCCCCGAGGACGTTAGGTAACAGAATAGAGTATGTGAAAACGTCTTTTTCCATCATAGCAACATCATGTCGCATTTCCGTTTTTATTAGACTGGAGAGCAGAATTATAAGCCCCATTTTTTTTGAACGTATTGGTGTTTCTTTAATATAAATTATTGGAGTCCCTTAGTTAAGTAACTATTGAGAAAACATACCACGAACATCATAAAATCTCCATGTAACGATGGCATTAAACAACATGGCTGTTTCACACCGGAAATATCCCGCCACAGATGCAGTTTATTGTACATTATGAGATGAGAAAACTAACGTACATCCCACGAACTGCTGTCGTCTTCAAAGGCTGTGTTGATGTCCATTTAAATTGAAACACTAATAGAAGTACACACAGTCTATGATAACCTTAAATAACTTCTCCGTGACTCATTTTCAAAAGGAAATCTAAACCCTTTATCTATAATGTGTTTGAAACGTCTGTACATGTGTGCTACATTGACACACCACCTCTAGCCATTTACATCTTCGACAACCCGTCATCCAATCGACACTCTATCTCTAGCCATTTACATCTTCGACAACCCGTCTTCCAATTGATACTCTATCTCTAGCCATTTACATCTCCGATAACAGGTCATCTAGCTCCCACAATGCACTCCTGGACATCTTCGGTAATTCGCCATCTCGTTGACACACAAACTTTAGCATTGTACGTCTTCGATAATGTGACATCTAATTTACACAAAATATTCCGGGTTGTACATTTGTGGTATAACGCCATCTTTTGGCATTGTATATCTATGGTATTACGCCATCTTTTAGCATTGTATACCTGTGGTATTACGCCATCTAGCATTCTACATCTTAGTTTATCCGCTATCTAAATGATAACTGTGTTACAATATCCGAAGGCTTTTTGCACCCGGACATTTTAGTTGGGGGTCCAGTTGCCTTGCCTCTTGACTACCACAGTTATGGAGGTTGAATATCTAAATGTTTTCCGGTATCGGTTCATGTTTCTGCCTCGTTTCTTTTATTCTACTTATTTTATGAATAGCGTTATTCGTGACAACAGCGTTACTGAATATATATCACATCGGAACCACGGTGTTTACGAATATACATTACCTCGTAACCACAGTGTTTACAAAAACAATTACCTCGTAACCACAACGTTTACGAAAAAGATTATCTCGTATCCACGATGTTTACGAAAAAGATTATCTCGTAACCACACTGTTTACGAATAAATATTACTTCGTTGATATGTTTACGAATATAGATTACCTTGTAACCACAGCGTTTATGAATAACGATGAAGTTATTGTATTTATGAATATACCAGCAGCATTTGGTGGCCATTTTGTATTTATGCTAATTAGACTTTTCAAAAACTCAAATTTCGGCCTGGAAACATCCATGGATATTCGTATTCAGCACACCAAAATCATTAAGAAAATCTATGTTCCCCACTTTTACTAAAAAAAAATGCTCGTTGATTTTTAAGAAAGGCTTTTTTTCCGGAAATTTAACCAGTCTATAATATGTATATATTAACCCTAATCAATTACCTCGAATTACAGTATTTATATTACAGAATTATAAATTAACCTAACCCAGTTACGAATAACAACATAGTTCTTCTTTTATTACACTTCAAAGTAATAACACCACAGGGAGAGCACGACGGGCTAGCGACGATGAGTGTTTTTAGTGATTTGGAGATAAAATCTAAGAGAAAAGGTTTTTAAAAGTTTCTATCTTTAGACGATTAAATCGGTGCGTTTCAATAAAGGTAATTTATTTGGAGTTAGTAACCACTCGCTCTGCCACTTGTTCTAACGGTTCCAGTAATTACTAGTCATAGCGGAGTAAAGTGAAGTAGGGTTTGTGTGTAAATTGAGTTTGATAGCTGACGATAACGCTGGGAGAACCAACACTCTTTTCTATTATTGTGAATCTAAAAAGGGGCAATAATGCCTACATAAAAAGAAATAAAGCAAAGTTAATTTTATGGTCCACTTTAATAAAAAAAACATACAGTTGTTAATAGTTTTTTGGATGGCGAACTGATCGAAAGCCAGATTTTTTTTATTGGTATAGGCATAAATGTGGGTCCATAGTCCAAATATTGAAAATTCATTATATAAGACCCAGGTCTCATTTCTAACTTAAAATGTTATATAAATTATGAAGTAATATCTTAACAATTGATGCAAAGGTTAAATCCATAATCAACTATCTAGAACATCGCATGGCTTAGATATTCAGTGGATTTTACAATCCGCCGTATCTACACACCGAGCCACGTCCATAAGCCAGCATGACTAATAATTTTTTTTGAATATACATACAATTTAACAGTATAAACACACGCATTAGTTGATGTTAAATTAAGTTAGAATGTGGGGAAAACACAGAAATCAAGTAACAGGGAAATGGCGTTTAGCTTCCTACTTATCTGAACCAAAAATGAAATGGAGTTTAACGTCCTACTATTCTGCTCTGGTTGGGCTAACGAACACAGGCATACGTCATACAGTGTGCTATGAGGTAAATGTTGCCCGGACAGCGACACTACGGCCTTCTATTACAGTGCTAAAGCCAATTATTAAGAGGAAAATACCGTACGTTTTGTTAATAACCATTCTGATGAAAATACAGATATATATTTCGTTTTATTTTATACATTTGATGGCCTACACTACATGAAGATCTGACAAGTCATAGTCAAACGACCGCCTTTGAGCCTATGGTGTCCGACATTGATTAATCAATCAGCGTTGACGTTTCTTGTGTTTTACCCACAGTTCCGTTTTGTTAAAGGCCAAAAAGTTGTCGTAACAGACAGTTTCATTGGCTAATCCCTCACATCACCTAGAACTCGTCAATAATAACATCTATTCCAGATCCTGGTCAAGTAAGGACAAGGAAACAAAATTTTGAACTATAAAAACGAAACGAAATAGGATCTGTGTTTTAATCAGATTGGTTAATAATATCCTACAGAAATAATTTAATTTCCTCGTAAATATGAACAAACATAATAACAATTCTCGACTAAACTGTCATCAATACATGTTTTTATTTATGATTGAATTGTTCCTTCGGGTTATTTCCCATTTATCTTCTATTTTCGTATAAAATAACCACAAAAATAAAAGTTAATAATAATAAAAACATACAAGTGAAAGATTTTTCGGCAATTCTGATTTAATTTTTCCTGTAAAAAATTACTTTTGATCAGAATAAAGATCGGATGTAGACTTGTAATAATCTTAAAGCACTAATAATCGTGTGTTAAAGGACCTAAGTCCGTAACTCAAAATCCTCCAAAATCACGAATTAGTGATCAATTTAAATCAACTCTGATGATGTAAACTTCCCGGGAAAAGATGAGCTTCTGATATCCGATATTTAAGATAAAAAATTTTTTTTTAACATTGGTACACGAATCGAGTACCATAATGCGCTTCAGCCCCAGTTGTATTGGGAAACTCGAGGGACGAGGCTAGACACATTGCATCAAACCAAACGGAGTTCTGTAGACTGGAATAACTAGACGCTAGAAATGTGCACTTGATATAAATTGCTGGCTTATTTCGCCGAACATAATTGATTTGAAATTGGAGTAAAAACGGAAACCATTGAATGTAAAGCAGATTATATACATTCATATTACAGTATTATATGCGTTGCGACCCACTTTTGTGAATTTCTAGGTCCCAAATGTTAGCGATTGCGCTCCTTTAACTTATTTATTACACAATATTAGTGAGAGTTATTTATATTCCTTAATAGCAACTTCAATTATTTTTGAAATGGAAAATATGATCATCTGGATAATGATCGTCGCTATTAGCTGTAGCAATACATCCCCGGGATTATTTATAACATTGTATGTTTTGTGTACTTTGCAACTGTGGGCATTGTCCTATTTCAATTTTTGTTTTGTCCGATCTATGTTTTTCCTAGAACTATGGAACATTCTTGGTGGCGTACAAACAGCGAAGGGGTACAACAGTTAAAAATCTCCATGTTAACATGTTCATTGTTATGTGAATGTTAAAATCTCCATTGTTATGTGAATGTTAAAATCTCCATTGTTATGTGAATGTTAAAATCTCCATTGTTATGTGAATGTTAACATCGCCATTGTTATGTGAATGTTAGCATCTCCATTGTTATGTTAATGTTAACATCTCCATTGGTATGTGAATGTTAACATCTCATTTCTATTGTCACTTCAAAATGGGGGGAGGGATGGTTAGCACGTGCGTGCTGTATCATACAGCCTGTCATTGAGTCAACTTGCGTGGTTTTGAATCCCCGGTTGTACGTGACAAGCAGTGGGGTCGCCTGTCCACTTGTATATTTTCTCCGGGTCCTATGCCCCCCTCCCCCACTTCTATGAAGACCCCTACTCGCTAGCGAATAGTTTGTGTCTAATTGACGTTAATCCCAATTTCTCTCTATCTCACTCTTTCTCTCTCTCTCGATCGCTCTTTCTTTCTGTCTGTAAATTCACGAAATGTTTGTGTCATCATCCATCACTTGGAAACTCCTTTGTACGACAATGACACCGACATTAGCCAACAAACAAGTACACTTAATACGGTAATAAACCTTTAAGCTCATAACTATGCTATCTCAAGTAATATCACTGACGTTATTGATATTCCCGAAGTTACCAGCAATCCAAATGACTGTGTATCAGGTGAAACTATGTCGGTTAATTCGCGTTATTGTAACGCTCAATAGTCAATTATCGCTATGTTGATTAGAGATTAGTTCGGGCATTATGTGTGAATATTAGTTTAAGTTGTAATAACTTGGTATCGAATGCCGACATAATGTCGACATCATAACAATTAGGTTAATATAGGAATGAATAATATACTGCTATCGATCATAAACGGTAATCAAAATAAACTAAATTCACGAAGTATTTCCTTACGCTGATTAGCGCTAGTTATGGGGAGGGGCTTTGACCGAATAATATAAAGCGTATGTTATTAAGAACTGTAATGGGCTTTAACGTCACAATTTTCTGGGGCGGTGGGCGTTAACCCCAATCTCTCACCCTAATTCACGCGGTATTTCCTTATGCTGATTAGCGCTAATTGTGCGGAGAGGGGGGGGGGGGGGCTTTGACCGAGTGATATTAAGCGTCTGTTATTGAGAATCGAGAATAGAAAAGGGGTTTAGGGTCATAACTTTCTGGGGTGGGGCGGGGCTTAAACCCCATCTCTTTCCCTAATTATCTGCAGTGCGCTATCATTTTGAATTCCAACCAACTGTCAATGGTTTTTTGCACGTACATTCCGATATGTACAACGGACCTCGGCCTTTCCTCCTATCCGACAGACTACACATATTATTAAATTAGTGTCTGGGATTGTATCCTTTAGTAAGAGCGCTTGTCTGACCTTGTGTGTTTTCGCCAGATCCCTTCCACAGTTGAAGAACACTTTTCAAGAGCGAATTCTTGAAATAATGATGTACCATTGGTTTATCCCGAAACTCCCTCTCTCTCTCCATCTCTCTATCTCTCTCTCTATCCCTCTCCCCTACTTCTTATCACGTATAACCGGGGATGCGAAACCACGCCAGTTGACTCAATGACACACACAACACCAATACCTTTCGATGATCCCAAACATAGAATATCTTTTCCTTTCTGACTTCCAATCTTCAGTAACCCATTCCGTGCAGAAAAGTCAAACATTAAAAACCATTTCGTTCCGATTCAAAGACCCGATCTAACTAGTTTGAACCAGTCATATATATTATGTCACTGTTTTTGTTGTTTATGACTGTAACTAGATATCGAGACCCATCATTAGCTCTATATAATATTCCATGTCATATAATTCCATATCATATAATTCCATATCATATAATCATAGACTAATCGGTAATCAGGTTTGAAATAACACTCGTCCTGGAGCGGTATTTATAAAAATTCTAAGAGTTGGAACCAACTCTTAACTGTCAAAAATTACTCTTAACTTTGTAGATTTTTCTAAGACATATTTATAAAACATTTTACTTTAAGAATTACTCCTAACTATGACACATATTTAGGAGTCCTCCTGTGGCACTCTTAACTTGTTAAAAGTACTCTTATCTTGGTCAACATGGCCGTCCGTGTACGCCGCCAAAGAGAATTTAAAACAAGAAGAGATTTATTAGTGGAGTACAACAATGACGAGTTGATAAGGAGATAACTAATGGACATGGGGGGGATTCTCTTTGTGACAGATTTAGTTCGGCATCTACCCAAGTCTTACATTTAGTTAAAAGTAACTCAAAGACCCTTTATAAATATTTCTAAAAAGTAACTTTTAACTAAATGTTGTTTTAGGAAGTCTTAGAGTAAAAGTTATGAAAACTCTAAGAATTTTTATAAATACGGCCCCTGGTATATAATTGTTCAACTCTGAACTCTGACAATAATAAAGAAATTCCAGATATGATATGTACACATATGTCATACTAAATAGGAGGCGTTGGGTGCGCATGGGGTCTAACACGTGTGATGTGGATGGAAAGGTCTGTCACAGGATCATAATCACAGTCTTGTACGTGAAAGGGGGTTGCTATCCGAATGGTCTAGCGCATACAAAGTAATTCTACGACCTAACACAGATACATATTTGATGTACGTAGAATCGCCTTCCCAACCGCGTGGGTTTTCTCCGGGTCCTCCCTACAACACAAGCCAAAATTTCTCATTTCTGAAATGGGATAGAGAGAGAAATGGGGTTTAACGTCGACTAGACACAAACTAGGTCGTTTCTGGGCTAACATATTCCCCAATGACCCAGTTTCTCTCAAGGAAAGTGTGCATAGTCCTTCGAATGGTATCACCATCTAAGGGAGCCGCGGTGGCTCGATGTGTGATGATTAAAAGTTTGACTCGCTAAGATTGAGGTTTCGTGTTTGACGCCATTATTGGCAGAGAAAGTTTATCAGGGATTTCTAGCGAGGTTCCTCTTGGCATAATGCTGGGCGGAGGGTCTGACAAGAGTCAATGGTTCGAAATTCGATAGAACAGTAGACCTTAGTGCCCCTGTCCGGGTGAAACTCCTCATAGTTCGTAATATAATCCTTGACAGTTGGAATGCGATAAAAGAGTAGGCCGTGTGGCGTATGCCGGTCTTCATTAGGCCAATCGGTGCAGAACATTAAGACATTAAACCCTATTTCATTTCACTTTTCGTGGTTTAAGTATTTAATATATAAATGCCTCATTACCCTGTATACTGTTCTTTAATAATAGCTCCTTCAATTCTCATAAAAGTTGTAGTACGAGTTCAGTAGAAGCAATTAGAGACAGAAAAGGGCAATGAACGATAAAACTGCGATCTTGGGTACTAAAGTACTAGATGCTAATCATAGCATATACTTAGGACTCATTTTCAATTGTTTAATTCTCAACGAGTGCAAAGCAGTAAGGGACCGATTCTTTACTAGAATGACGAGAATTTAAGATTGGTCACTCTCGATTTCGACTCGAGACAAAAGTCTTTCCCAGTCGTTCGAATTAAACGAAAGCGCTCATTCGGTCTATGAAGAATAGACTCATTGCACACGTGACCATAGCAGATTTTGAAGATGAGTTTTATCAAAAGAAGCGAGAGCTAGGTATGCTTTGATGGCTTTGTTACGTCGGTTTGATGCCACTGGCGAGAGAGAGAGAGGTGGAGAGAGAGAAAGAGAATAAATGAAATGGGGTTTAACGTCCTACGCTTCTGCACCTTACCTGGGATAATTGAAGACGGGCATACGCCAAGAGAGAGAGCGAGAGAGATTGACTGGGATTAGGTTTTTATAAACGAAACACTGCAATGGCGTAGGGGTGATATATGGTCTTAGGCATTTCTTCATAGAAAACCAAGACATTAACCCATAATCCGTTCTATTTGTAATTCTCGGCGTGCTCGGTTCTCCTGCACGCACGAAATGACGTAATAATTAGGATTATAAGATTTAAAGATACATAATGGAAGATAAAAAACATAATTTCGATTATCCACTTTTGTATTTAATCATAAATCAGTTATTTCAATAACGTAAATTGTATCGGCCCTGCTCTCTACTACGTTATTGTCAGCTCCTATTTACAACTAGTATGAAAATAAGGCTTTTCTTCACCTCGGTTCTCAGGCTATTTTTCACCGTGATTCTTCTTTGATCGCTGAAAGGAATCATTTCTTGCCACATCCAACAGATATTTATAAAAATCCAACACTATAAACAACTTTCATTTGAATTTGGCCGCCACGTTCAAACTAACGCTCAGCCAATATCCCAAATTTAGGAATGTTATTTTAGATGAAAATAGTGTTGGATTTTTTTTTTAATTTGTGTCGGATGTGGCAAGAAATGATTCCTTTTAGTGACCGAAGATACTGGATACTAGAACTGAGATACTGGAAAAGCCTTATTTTCATACTAGTTGTCAATAGGAGCTGATAGTAACGTAGTAGAGAGCAGAGCCGATACAATTTACGTTACTTGAAGTAACTAATCATAAATGAGCCTTGGGCAGCCGTAAGGGTCCAGTGAAAATCCGACACATAAGATGGCATCGGGATTTGATTAAGGTTTTTTCATATCAATAAATTTTAATGTCTAAAGACCAACAATAGGCAGATTCAGCACTTGCTTAATGTATGTTTAAGATATTTCACCTACATGTTTTAATTATTTTACAAGTGGAGGGCGGTGTATTTATTTTTTTGGGGCGGCGTCTTAATTCTTATAGTTGATAAGTTTAACTAAGTAGCAGGAACATTTACATCATCATCTTAACTAATCCTTCAATAGATACTATTTATATTAGAGACGTTTAATTTGATTTCATTAAGATAGAGAATTCTAAAGACATGTAAACTTCGTCTGATAATTGGTATAATGGGAGTGGAATTATATAAAACCCATTTATCTTGAAATCTTTCCATGTTTTTTTATGTTTTAAATATTATTGTTTGAAGTGATTACGTGAAATATAAAAGCTATAATGACTGGGGTTTAATTGTGCGGTACTTGTTATTAACGCACAATATGTACAGTTGAATAAAATGTACTTGAGAGAAGGGTAAACTGGGTATATCTTGTATGACGAATAAGGGGGGGGGGGTGAATGGTTAGCACGTGCGTGCTGTATCATAAAGCCCGACATTGAGTCAACTGGCGTGGTTTCGAATCTCCGGTTGCACGCGGAAAGGAGTAGGGTCGCCTGTCAAACCTCGTGGGTTTTCTCCGGGTCCTCCGGTGTCCTCCCACTGCTAAAGACTCCTATACGCGCAAGCGAATTATTGAAATACAGTTAAACCATACGTTAGTCCCGAAATGACCTGGTTTGTGTCGAGTGGACGTTAAACCCCATTTCTCCCCCTCTCTCTTTATGACGAATTAGCAATAAATATACATGTATATGAAAAACTGCCCAGCTATAAATGGAGTATATAGAAAAACGTCCATCCGTCAATATTTGATGTAAATCTTTAAAATGAAAGTAGGTCCTCTAACAAACTCGTTATTTTTTCTTTAATATGTCTTAACATATTACATTTCATGTTTTTTTGGTATTTACCTTAAGAATTAATAACTTTATTTTTTTAAAATATGATAAAACGCCCATATCTTATTAAAATCAAAGTAGGTCCTCAAACAAATCCGTTAATATTCTCTTTAATACTTCTTAACATATTGTCGGTGGGGAGTCAAATGGTCGTATCTCGCATATTTTGCGAAATTCACTTTTTTGGCGTCTTCGGAATGAGAATTTCCGTGTGCATCTTTTCATCTGGTAGTCATACTGTTTGAAAAAAGTCGTATATGGGGTGTAACATAATTTTTTTTTTTTTTTTTCAAAAAGTGACAATGTCGTATTTTCGTGAAAAACTCAACTTTGTGCCTAACCAAAGCATTATGATCAAACGAACTATAGCCAGTATTGTTTTATGGATAAATACGTATTATTGTAATTATTGTTGGTGCTCCTTTGTGTTAAATGTATAAACTCGAAGAAGGTAAAGGGGAATATTTTCCTGAGATACGTATTAGCTCTATAAAATTGCAAATAACTAGCTTTTTTCACTCCATATTTCTGCACTAGATGCTGAGCTTGATATGTTTGGATCGTTACTTACTTTTTAAATGGCTGCACATACATTTTGTCAATAAATATTGAGAAAAGCTTCAGAAATACGAAATTTGAGATACGCCATTTTGAGGTGATGGTTCTATAAGACACTTTGATTCTTTGGACTAGTTTTGGCTCTCCTGAACAAGTTCGCAAAATCCGGATACGACCTTTTGACTACCCACCGAAAATATTACATTCATGTGTTTTTCATTCATCTTTACTTCTTTATTTTACTTTCAATAATTTTATCTATCAGATATCCTATTAATATAAACGTATTTTTAGAATTCATTGCAAGACATGTGAGAGAGAGAGGAAAATGGGGTTTAACGCCCACTTGACACAAACTAGGTCATTTTGGGACTAACATAAAACATGGTTTAATTTTATTCAATAATTCGCTTGCACGTAGGGGTCTTTAGAAATGGGAGGAAACCGGAGGTCCCGGAAAAAACCCACGATGTTAGACAGGCCACGTAAAACCGGGGAAACGAAACCACGCCAGTTGACTCAATGACAGGCATTACGATACAGCGCGCACACGCTAATCGTTCAGCCACCCAACCCTCCTGCAAGAAATGTTGTTAAATTCCGCCATATTGTGAGTGCATAATATCATTAGCAGTTCGGACGCCAAACGACTTTTCATTTCATTTCAATTATTAACAGTTCATGATAATATATTTTCTGATAATGAGTATATTTATAAATATATATAAATGTATATATAATCGTTGTGTCTTCCCAGAGGTTTATATTGATGTGTCGTTGGGGGGCGATTGGATGGCCGAAGATTATCACGTGTGCGCTGCATCATAAGATCTGTCTTTGGGTCAACTGGCCTGGATCCGATTCCACGGGTTGTACATGTCAAGCAGTAGGGTCGCTTGCCAAATCTTGTGGGTTTTCTCCGGTCCCTCCTTCTACTGCTAAAAGACCTCTACGCGCAAGCGAATTATTGAAATAGTGGAGCCTAACCCCCCTCTTTCTCTGCCCCCCTCTCTCTTTCGCTCTCTCTCTCCCTCTCCCTCTGATATTAACCCATAAAATATTATTCGTTTGCCCAAAGATTAACCGATTTTCTAGTTGTTGTCCTTGACTCCTGTCGGTTGGTGGTAATTATTTGATTCATTGATGTCTATGATTTGTTTATTAAATGTTTCTGTTTTTGGTTATTTTCAATATTATCTTGTTTGTCCCACCAACGCACTGTTTAACTATCACAAATAAACATCAATCAAAACAAAAATAATCTAATACCAGAGGTAGAACACCTGGTGCCAATTCGTATTTACTTCTGAAAGAGAATATATAATATATGTTTCGTATCAAAGATAACACAATAAACTGTGGTTAGACTCTGTATTAAACAATTATTTCGTTTTCTAATTTCAGAAACTGATTATTTTATATAATAAGGAAAAGACAACTCTATATATAGCAGGTGTCCCGTATTCAACAGTTTATTACGATAGGTAAGCAGCCATTTAAATGTACCCTTAAAGCGTATCAAGACCCGAAATTTAAACAGTTCTATAATTTGACGAAACCGTCTCATTGACGGTCGATTACAATGTGGGAGTCCCGTTTACTCAATGGGTAAGATACTGGTTCACTAAGCAAGACATCCTGATGTTGGCAAGGAACAGTAACGGTAAATCTCTTTGATATTTGATATTCTGTGCCCGAAATACAGAGGATTTGGGGTTATTCTCATGAAAGTTTCACTTAAATCCCGTAACGGGTTATTCTTCCAGAGTAAGGTTTTTCTTACAGGAATTCTGGGATATTCTCATTTTACGAACATGTAAACACAGGCGGTTTATAAGTCCCCGACTTCGGTTATGCTGGGGAAAAAAGACTGAAGAAATTAACCAGAGAAAAAGAAAAACCGAGACCGACTTTCTAGGGGTTTTTTTATAAGAAAGATAAAACCCTTGACTTCGATTATGCCGGGAAGAATGACTAAAGAAAATAATCCAAGAGAAAGAAAAACCGAGAAAGACTTTCGAGGTTTTGTTCTGAAGTCTTTATTTCCCCAGCATAACCCAATGCATTATCCTACACATTATCCTCGTATTACACATGTATTGTCTGAAATTAAATTTACTACTTGTTAGTCTCAAAATGAACTAATTATTCTGTGTTGGTGAGACGTTAAATACTATTTTATTCCATTTTTAAAAAAAAAAACAACAACCTTGGTATGACTTAAACACTCATCCAACGAAGATACCGCACATGCAATCCATTTTGTAAAAAATAAAATCCATGATATGACTAAAACATTCATCCCATGATGCTACACTAGATGGTATCAAGCAACAAGCGGAGGTGTTTTTTTTCTGCTGATTAGATTACTTTACACCTCTCTTTATTTTTTGATTTCACGGAACGTTAATACAATGTGCAGCCCATTGGTAAAATATTATTATAGTGCAAACATCATCATAAAACAGGGTTTATTTTGGATTGAAATGAAACTGGAATGGGGTTTAGCGTCTTACTGTTGTGCTCTGAACTTGGATACGACCTACACTTATATCGGATTCCAGCTACCAAGGGATCTTTTAGTGTACGCTAGTATGTTTTTCGTCCCATCCGAACAACCATACAACTGTCCTGCACCACTGACCAGGGGAAACTTTATATTAGTTTCAAACACGTCCCGCCAAAAGTATGTAAATATATTTCGCTAATATGGAGAAAGGTAAAACCAAATTCCATTCATCATGGGTTACATGGCCTTACAATTAGAATCATTGTAAGCAACAATATTGTAAACATTGAATCTCTAAAAGTAATGTCAAAATGTTTAAATTGAGTCAGTATTTACAAATTGATGAATTTTAAACTTCGCAGCATTCGACACATTCTCTGCGAAAGATCTAAACACACCAGCGTCATCTATAAGTGTTGGGTAAAATCTTTTGATAGATTCGAAATCTAATCCCAAGTCATGTGATAAGCAACTGTTAATATTTCGTTCTATGTTCTTAGTTAAATGACAAATAATCAACGCCTATTAAAGCGACATTAAGTAAGATTAGAAAAAAAAACTGACGGTCTTCTCTCTGATAGTTAAAAAGATAATGAAAAGAGAATATGCTGAAAAATTCAGTCAAATTACATCACCTGAGCCTATATATCGGTGATACAATTATCGTCTAGACTCGATTGTCATTAGTGCATCTGTTAGGATAATAAACGAACTCTCGATTATCCACTTTAACGGTAACCGCATCGATCACAAAACGTATATAAATCTACTTATATCGCAAACACTCCATAGCGTCGAGAGTTGATCATGGTCTTGGTAAGTTAATTAATGTCTAATTAATAATTCATGTAACATAATCAGGCCCAGAGAAAGGCCAACAATAGGCAAATTTATCTCGTGAATAATGCCTGTTTAAGGCATCAAAAACTAGATATTATTGTCCACAACATAAACTTGAACTCGGTATTATCTGACTTACGAAGATGAGACCGTATCTGCATGTATCCTTTGAAAAGAGAGATTAAGCTATAAACTTTATGCATCAAAGATTGTAAATGTTTTTTTGATGAGTTAAAAAGCTGGTGTTAGTCAGGGATCGGTTGTTGGACCAATCCTCTACACACTTTCTGCACTGACATGTCTGGAAAATTGTTATATAAAAAAAGACTTGTCTACTATTTTTATTGGCAAAACCATGAATGGTTAAACAGAGCTACAGTGGCTCGGTGAATAAGGTGCTGGCTCACTATCCATGAAATCACGGGTTCGATCCTGCTTTGGGCCGAAACTGTTTCTCAGAGGGCCTAGCAATTAAGAGATAACAACCATTCGAGTGTTTAATATTAAATGTAGTTTGGTTTCCTTAAACCTGCTCTTCAAAATACTTCCACGAATAATTCTCGGAAGCGCCTATATATTACTGCACCTGTTGGTTTTTTTTTTGTTGGTTGCTTCTTTACATTTCAATATTAAAATGCTAAAATAAGATTCAAGTACAGAGTTTAATTTCATACGATTCTACTGATCTATCCGCCTCAGATAAATTGAATTCATTCATAAATACATGTTCTGTATACCTTTTATTTAGCTGATTTTTATGCAGTGCTGTTTATTATCTATCCTAAACATAGTGCTCCAAAATTGCAATTGAAAGTTGCAATTCTCAAAAGAGTATGTAAAGCCATTGATGCCTGGAAACCATTGGGTTTCCATACATTGCCCACTCGGTCAAAATAGATCAAATTATCGGTCTACTGCCACGAGATACGGTTAATTTTAAATTTGAGCTTAGGCCTCTTGGGCTATCAAACCGCAGATAAACAGAAGAAATTATGTCCGAATATTCGGGTAAAACAATGCCTTAATTCGCATTCAATATCGCGCACTTCTCGCGTGATACCGCTCGCTTGAACGTGATAAAGACAACAAACAATATATTCTCATGCGAGATTACACGAAAAATCCTATCCCATTCTTGATATATACAGCAATTAGTTGTATTAACATAGGAAAGATAAAATTTCATATCATTTTACTCAGACGCAAACCAACTTCAAATATTATATTTGTGCTATATCCCACATAATTATCGCAATTTTAACTTGGTGTATGTTTTTGGTTTCCTTATGTTATTATCTTTATATCACTTTAACAGCAACTTATTTTTCAAGTCGAATTTAGACCTTTGAAAATTTAATTGAATTTTAGCATTACATTTTTTGTGCGTTGCTCGGTGAAATGTACTCATATTGATTATTTAACATTCAACTAAGAAAATAATATCCATATATCTGCGTAAGACAATCTCCCAATTTAAAAAGAAGTTCATAAAATAGATTTTAGGAAGATTAAAATAGCAGAAGAAATCGAATCTTTAAGGTCCTAAAGCCCAGTCTGATTAAAAAACAGATCTATATTTCGTTTCGTTTTTTTATACTTCCCATGGCCTCTTTTACATGGAGAGCTGCACCAGTTGTAGTCCGAGGTTGCGTCATGGGTCACATGGGCGGCTTTTGACCTGATGACGCCATCATTTGAATAAGCAATCAGCGTTGATGTTTCTAGTAGGGTAAGCGTAGTTCAGTACATCGCAGGCCAAGAACTCGCTGTAACAGACTGCTTTCTTCCAGATCCTAGTGTAGTAAAGACAAGTAAAACGCAATTTTGAACTATATAAAACAAAGCGAAATAGATTATGTGTAAAGCTCTAACTCCATGTTATCCAGAGTCTTCGACGTTACAATTACGAATTATTGGTACGTTCTCATTAATGGTGATATTGTTATCTTGCCGTAAATATATTGGCTCCTAATACCTAATATTGAAGACACAGTTTACATTTTCAATAGCAGTACATGATGAATGGGGATATATATCAGTGTCGAGTTGAAATGTCAAACCGTGTGGACTGGATTAAGCAGACGCGATCACCTGCCATTTAATATGGACTGCTAACTTATCGCGACGACAAAATCGGACTAAAAATTCAAAAATGAATGATGCATTTTATGTTCTAAACAATACAGATTTAGTTCCTTTAACAAGTTGTCAATTCAAATATGTGCAAAAACGGAACGAAATTAAACTATACTTTGGATTAATATTTCTTTAAAGATTCCATTTTCACAACTTTGTAGTTTGAATTTCCTCAAATGATAATTAGTGCCTTTATGTATCACCATACAATGTATTAAAATTGATGAAGCTCAGGTAGATGCAACAAAATACTTCTTTTCGACTCTCCCAACATAGTATCCAGACTTCTTTGCGTCACCGCTTGTGGTCTACCTTCAGGTTCAAAAATCCTCGCCCATTTAAACTAACATTTGTGTATATTAAACCCGTCATTGTTTTGTATGAAAACTAACACTCGCACGAACTACAGCTGTTCCTCACAGACTTGCACTGACCAACAATAAGATATAAAAGGTTCTGTAATCAACTGTGAGTTTATTATATAAATGTTATTTCTGTGGGTGGAAACTTTATCTTATTGTCCCTAATTATGCGATTATCAGCTAATTAACGTGTTCTCTGGTATTTCCGAGTCTTGGTTGTTCGATCCCTGTATTGGCCGTGAACGTTGACCCAGATTTTCCGGAGTGGTTCCTACTTGTCAGTGATGCAGGACGGAGTGTCTGACAAATAAATCGGATTTAACGTCTACTCAGGGCCGGATTAACCATGGGGCACCATGGGGCACAGGCCCCAGGGCCCCCCACATTAGGGGGCCCCCCACAAAAAAATCTCAGTTTCGTCCAGCCCCCTCCTCTAGAAATGCCATCATTTCATAGCACTCGCATTCACCATGGCCGGATTAACCATCGGGCACCATGGGGCACAGGCCCCAGGGCCCCCATGTTAGGCGCCCCCATAAAAAAAATCTCAGTTGCGTCCAGCCCCCTCCTCTAGAAATGCCATCATTTCATGGCACTCGCATTTATCACCAGGGCCGGATTAACCATGGGGCACAGGCTCAAGGGCCCCCCCACATTAGGGGTCCCCACAAAAAAATATCAATTGCGTCCAGCCCCCTCCTCTAGAAATGCTATCATTTCATAGCACTAGCCTCTTCCAAAAAATCTGCCGCCATATAAAATACAAAATTGCCACTCAGATATCACCCCAACGGCAGCAAAACGTGTTTACTACATCGTTATTTTCAAAATTTTCTGAGGGAGGACCCAAGACAAGGGAGCCGCCCTCATAGGCGAAGGGCCTCTCCTATCACGTCTTTCTGGGTCGGCGCCTGACCCACCAAATGACATTAAGTGCGGTTACCAGGAGCAAATGCCTCTCCCAAAAAATCTCCCGCCATATAAAATATAAAATTGTCACTCAGATATCACCCCAATGACAGGAAAACGGGTTTCCTGCATCGTTATTTTTCAAAATTTTCTGAGGGAGGACCCCAGACAAGGGTGCCGCCCCCATAGGCGAAGGGTCTCTCCTATCACCTCTTTCTGGGTCGGCGCCTGACCCACCACATGACATTAAAGGGTTCGTTTTGGTCGCCCTTATTCACATTTTGACAGGACCTTGTTGGTCTTTGGGGGCGCCGCCACTAAATGACATTATTAGAGATTTTCTTTCTGGTCGCCCTCTCCACGTCGCCTTATGGTGTTTAGGACTTGTTCTAGTTTAGAGGATAAGGAGTTTCTCATTTTGATGTGCTTAACATCAAAATGAGAAATAGCGCTGCCGAAATTGACACACAGGAGCGACGTTAATTGCAGCTACAAGTGGGTGGAAACGCGTTTGTGACAGTCTAATTTTTAAAATTTTCGGGGAGGGCGGGTCTTCCAACACTCTGCTACACCCGCACTTTTACAATCTTACATACGGCCCTGCCTCAGACCCCCCTTGCGGGGCTTCGCGCCTTCGGCGCTCGCGGTCGGTGATCAGGGGCCCCCTACATGTTCCAGGCCCCAGGGCCCCCACCATGGTTAATCCGGCGTTGCGTCTACTCGTTATAAACTAGGTCATTTCGGGACTAAAACGTAGTTCAATTTTATTTCAATAATTGTCTTGCGCGTATGGGTCTTTAGGAGTGGGAGGAATGATATAAATTTAGCCGTGGGGAGAGGGGGGGGGGCATACAGAGACAACACAAGACGTTGCAAAAGCTATGCTACTCCTTGACACGCACAAGCTTGAAATGAAAAAACACTCAATGACAGACCTTATGATCTAATACCCGCACCAAAGACCACTCGACCACCCAAGCACGTCAACACGTGGTATAAAAAAAGCTTGAAAAAGACAAGCGGTTCTAAGTGCGTTTGTGTCAACTACTAAAAAAACACGAAGTTGTCATTCGTAGAAATTTTCAGATTATGTCATTGTGTTCAATTACTAAATTTCATTTTTAAAAACGGTTCTTATAACCGTATATCTTCATGTGTTGTTTTCGGAAAATATGGAGCTTTGCATGGTTTAACCCAAAATTTCAAATAAAACGTATTCATATTTTATGCTTTAACGCAGCTGAAAATCAAAATATCTACGGCAGATAGTCTCTCGGCTAGGATTCCATCGGATTAACACGAGGTCCGTTCAAATATTTCAAATATTGTCTGCAGTGGATGCCTAAAGTTGACAATTAATTTTCGATCGATCATAATTTTGTATATACTGAAACGATTTAGAGATTCGACTTTCTCAATATTAAAATTGCAAAATGGAAAGATTCATGATAAATTACTTTGGTGCTATTTGTGTTCATTGCAGAAGTATCTCATAGCAAGACTAAAGTTATAGAATATTTTCCGTTTCAGCATCAAATTAGTTTTGACACCGCTATTCCCAGCATTTATTTTTCAATTTATTTCCTTCTTACGATTAAACAGAATCTAGAAAGCTGTGATATTGACGGAATCATTAAAGGGCATGTACCACTAAAAAGAGCTGGAACGAAGCTACACTGAAATAAAATACGGCTTACTATTAACTTGTTGTGCACTCACCGGGTAATGAAGATGGGCTTTTGGGAAAAACTGCCCTGGAAAATTTCCAATATGCGATAAGCCATATACATGGGAAGTCGGCTTCTTGCGTTGCAAGCTGCACGTGCACACCAGAAGAACGGTGCTTTGAAGAAGGCGAAGCGTGTAATAGTAGTTGCTACAATAGTAGTAGGTCATGCTACAAAAATAGTGATAGCACAGATAAGAAGTAGAAGAAGGAGAAATTGTTCCTGAAAATAGAATAAGAATTAAAATCTTCCAATCTGTGACTTGTGGTCATGGATTGATAATTGTTTTAGTTTGGATTTTCTTCTCTTTATAAGAAACATGGTCAGCCCAGCTGCGAGATGTAAAACAAAATCTACTTTTTGTTCCGGAAAGTGGAATTGTCCCTTTAAATGGATCTTGTGCTATATTTAGCGACTCAATCTAGGAGGCAATCAATCAATTAGAATGCACGCAAAGGCTTGTAATTTGGCTTGGGCAACTTTTATTACACTAAATCAGCGCTGTGTCTAGGACGCTTCGTTACAAAATAGGAAAATCTGTGGAAGATAGAAGCAGCCTATTTTGGGAGAAGCGTCTTATCTTTGACAAGCTGGGGGTGTGTTTGTTCTCGAGATTGCTTAATAAATTAGTTATTTGTGGCGTGTTTTATACCCGTCACGTTTAGCCGTTGGTCTTGGTGTGCAATCGGCTCGGTCTCTATAAACGACCACCCCATCGCTTCTTCTTGATTAATGACCAGCCGTACAGTAATGTAATTACTGGGCTTAAGACGATAATCAGGCATTCTCTTAAGTCGCCTCTCTCGCTGACAGTTCGAATGAATTTAATGTTAAATTATGAGCCCAGCTTTGATTACACGAAGCTCTAGAAGCACTTGGACATATGGTGGAACTGCCGATCAACTCATTTGTCTTGTAGCTTGCTAGTTATTAAACATACAATGTAATTAGAGTTTTTTGTTATCGATCACCAAAGATCATCTCTCACTGTTGGGGTTTTTTTTACTCTGTCTAGCTTCATGCATTTTCAGTGTCGTGTTTTCATTACTAAGCTTAAATGTAATCTGCTGCGGTTATCGGAGAGATACTGATAATGATGAGATCTAAATAACATGGCCTAGCTTTCATAATAACCAAGGATTGTCAATAATGACAGTATAAATAGGAGCCAGTTTGATTACAGATGCGATTGTATTTTAGATCGAGTTTTCATGAGAAAAATACAGGGGGTGATTGATTGGGGGACTCATATTTTGATTGCGAACAATGGCCATTTGGTTGTCGTTGACGAGCGATGCTGTAAGTGGTCGTGTGCATCGACCTTGTTATTATATCGTTATCCCTTTTAATCACTTCTCCATACCGATTAAAGAAGTCGCTACTGTTTATGTGATTGTTTATATCTGTTATGGCGTGTTTATAAAATTGTCCCAAATGCTGTCGGGGGCAGTAATTCAGGCGCGGATCAAGAGTGTGGGGCGGGATGAGGGGTCCACACCAAACCCTGCTCAGCTACATAAAAAAAATTGAATGCCTTGCATCGACGAAATTAAATCACAATGTGATCCTACATCATTATGAATATAATTTCTCTCTTTAAAATTAAAGGCAATACCTTGGTCGACAAATCGGTTCATGCCAACAACCTCGTACACATATAATTATTGGATTCTGGAAATGTTTTTTTTTTCTCCGAATTATAAATGGCACTAATGAGCATACAAATATTAAATAATAACTCCAAACGCCCAAAAAGCCTATTTAGTCTTCTCTGACGTCAATGGTTACTAAACCAATTGTCTAAATTTGAACAATATTATACCGCGAATGTCACTCTCGGCCTGATTAGTTACAGGGTCCCTTATTAAATATTAATGACAAAAACTATGTACAAAAAGGGCAGATTAATTTAAACCCTAGTTCTCCAGTCGAGGCAGATGGTAGCTCATGACATACAGATCCTTCAAAGAAGTAACTTTTTTTTACATTTAAGACATTTTAACAATTTCTTTCCGAAGATTTGCAATTATTAATACAGACGTATAACTTGAGGCAATGGAGTCCTCCGATTTTTATATCTCAAGTTTGTGTTTGATTGTCTGCTAAGTAGTAGAATATTAATGAAGAGAATAAGTGCTGTGGGGTTCAAGAGTGATGTTGGCATGTATTGTTCAGGTCCTCTGGGATTACTGGATAGATTCATTATCACATCTAACCAGTTGTTTAGTGGTATTGAGTAAAATCCATTTCTACGGCGGAATGGAATTCCTATGCATTGTCGACGTATTTCTTATACGTCATATTGGTCTCTATGGTTACGGGTTAAATGGATACAGATCACCATAAATTTTGTCGTCATTGTAGTTCCTTCCAGTAAAACCCAGTTGTACGGAATGGATTGGAAACCCTATGCATTTTCGACGTACCACTTACGTCATTTTGGTTTCTATGGTTACGGGTTAAATGGATACAGACCACCATTAATTCCTTCGTCATAGTAGTTCTTTCCATTTATACCCCCCCCCCCCAACTCACAATTTAGGCCTACATGGCGGTTGTGGCTTTTATTTTCATGTCTATCAAGAATAATAAAAGAAAGGGGTTTTAGTGAATAATCACGATTTTCAGTAGAAGGTTAATGCAGAGACAATAGGCTGAAACAAAACTAAGAGTTTGGTTATGTTGAAATTTACATGTTTACTTGTATGCTACTTCCAGTTTGCGTACCTCAGACTTGGCATCGTGGCGAATTTGCATTCCGAACTAGAAAGCGTTAAACCGAAAGAAAATTAATACTGAATGACATGAGAAACTCTGCAGTGGTCTGTTACCGAATGCTACGGTGCTATTATTTTTAGTGTTGTTTCAGAACAACGTTCGTAGTGTCAAACACAATCGAGTTTATTGGTGAGAACAACCACGTGCTATTTCCAAAATGACAAGAGAATGATCGTGGAAGAATATAATAGTTATTTTGAATTGGTTGTGTTTCGGAGAGGGAAGGCGGTTGGGGGGATTTTATAATGTGTTTCGTCAGTTTTATTAATGGCATCTGTGATTGAGACCTTGAAGCAACAGACTTTCAAATTGTCTGCTCTATTTTGGTTATAATATAATAGATTGGTATTAATCACGCATGGCGTAACCGACATCATACATCAAACTTTGGGACTTGAAGATCTTGAAAATATCGAAATACAGTACTATCTAGGTCAAGTATTGTCCTCGTGAGTCCAAATATCAAGCATGGGCCAATAATACAACACTGTAGGCCTACCATTAAACACAGTGTCCCAAATAGGATATAAAAAGTTCGTTAAAGGGGCAGTATGGGGGATTGGATACAGAACTGCCTGTTCTCAATACAACAGTTAAAAAATAGATAGCGTAAATAGAATATGCCGAAAATGTCAGGCACATTGCTTCACTCTAAACCGAGATATTAGCGATGGAAAATTAGGCCTATAGTCTAGATCATTAGTACTAAAGTCGATACAATAAGAAACAAAGTCTCGATTGTCCATTCTGACTTTCAATCATCCATGACAAAAGGTATTCAAATCCAGTAAAGATCTCTGACTAGTGATGGCACAGAGAGTTGATTATTGTCTTGATCAGTTAATTAATTTTTAATTAATAATTTAGATAACATTTCAGGTCTAAAGAGAGATCTGCAATAGAAAGCTTTAGCTTCTCTTGCACATGTTTAATACCGGTAATGTTTATATAGATTCAAGACAGGGCTTTTGATCTAGTCGAAACGTTGTTTTACTATATTACAATCAACACACAATTTTCCACAATAAACACGAACCGTCTGGGTCACTGGAAATATATATCTAGGGGTTGTCTACAACCCCATTGTTTTTCTCTTCAATAATGAGGGAGAGAGATTGCTTTAACATCCACTCAACAGAACTGGGTCGTTATGGGACTAACATATGGTTTAGTTTTATTTCAATAATTCGCTTTATAGAGTGGCTGAATACATTAATTTATTCCAAGAATGATTCTTTTATTGTTTTTGTCAGGTTCATATATTTTCTTTGGAGAGAGAGGGAGATAAGGAGAGAGAGAGAGAGAGAGAGAGAGAGAGAGAGAAATTCGGTTTAACGTCCACAACTAGGTCATTTCGGGACTAACATATGGTTTATTTTTATTTCAATAATTCGCTTGCGCGTAGGGGTCTTTATCAGTGGGAGGAAACCGGAGTGTCCGGAGGAAACACACGAGGTTGAGAAGGCGCCCCTACTTCCGTGCTACATACACTCACACCAAGGCTCGAAACCACAGCCGCAAGCCAGAGGTGGCCGGCTCTTCAATAATGAACAATTACCGAAACGAATACGTCAACACCTTATCTACACGGGTACGTAATTTCCGTCAGGGGTTTGGTGAATTATCTAATTTTTAGCCCGAGTGAATATAAATTATTCCCTCCCGCCTTGATTCCCTGGAATAAAACGGAAGTTTTCTAGTTATTACTGCAGATAATTTAGGATATGGAATCTAAATTACAACAACAGTCAAATCATTAAACAATCTTCATACCTCCACACAGGTGACGCTGTCCGTCATGTCTGAGAGAATTACTGCTAATTTATTATAGCGGTTTGAAATACGAGACAATTACCAAATAAACCGCCACTTTTATTAGTGATAAAATGCCTTAACGTTTTTTAATTCCCTTAACGCTCCTCACTAAGAATAAATGATTTAATTTGACTCTCAAGTTCACGGCTTATTTTGCAAAAGAGGTAATTTACGGAAGTTGTCCTCCGGTTTACTTCCGGTAAGACTCATTAAAGCTGGTTCTTGGGTTCGTAATGACATGTTAAAATATAAGAGTTACATAAGTTATTGTTTTGTTTGTGAGCATTTCATTTCTCGGAATGTTACCTAGTTGAGTTAGAGAGAGAGATAGAGAGAGAGAGAGGGAGGGATAAATGGGGTTTAACGTCCATTCGACACAAACCAGGTAATATCGGAACTAACATAAGGTTCAAATGAATTTCAATAATTTGCTTGCGCGTAGGGGTCTTTAGCAGCGGGAGGAAATCGGAGAACCCGGGGAAAACCCACGAGGTTGGACAGGTAACCCTACCCCTTGTCACGTACAACCAGATATTCGAAGTCACGCCAGATGACTCAATGACAGGCTTTATGATACAGCGCGCACGTGCTAACCATTCGGCCATCCAACGCACCCCCCCCACCGCATCTAATTCGTCATACAAGAAATGAACAGTTTTCTTTTCTCTCAAGTGCATTTCATTCAACTGTACATATTGTGCATTAATAACAAGTACTGCACAATTAAACCTCAGTCATTACATATTTATATTTCACGTTAACACTTCAAACAATAATATCAAAACATAAAAAACATGAAAAGATTTCAAGACAAATGAGTTTTATATAATTCCACTCCCATTATACCAATTATCATATTAGGATCAACATTTGGAATACTCCCACGAATAATAATAATGCGATATGATTTGGTTACGCAAAGTAACTGAAGTAATTACTAAATACTACTTGGGATTCACACTTGCTTTCTATTTATTTATTTTTTCGCCATAAAAAAAAATGTTCCACTTTTGTTCTCCGAATAGAATTATTTTTTTGCCAAAAATGTGTGATAAAAAAGACAACGTGTAACAACTTTTTTCTCGGCTCTGAGTAAAGTAATTTTAAATTTTCAGCATATTTCGTTTTTATTATTTTATTATTAAAGTAGCTAAGTCTCTAACTCAATATCAGTAATAGTCTTCAACATTAAAAACGCGATTTGTTTGTCAATTTAAATTAACATTGGTGTTGCTATGTTGCTGGGAAATAATGGGCTTCTGGTACCCAATATTTAAGACAAAATAAAGACTCTACAATTGGCACACGATTCGTGTACCATAATGCGTTTCAGCGTAACAAGGGACTCGAAGAACGAGGCTAGACATAACATGTCAAACGGTGACCTCATAAATATGATAGCTGTAGACTGACATAACCATGAATAAATATTGTTTATATAAAAAAAAAAACATATGCTAGAGCTTGCGATTGAGACTTCTGGCACACAACTGATTTGAAATAAGATTAAAATTAGACTGAATGTAAATCAGTTCATATACATTCATATTACATTATTATATGCGCTGCGACCTATTTGTGTCAATTTCTAGATCCGAAATATTAGCGATTTAGCTCCTTTAACTAGTATAGCGAGAATTGTCAGATATTTATCTAATCTTGCATACTGTACCTTTAACATGTATTGGGTGGCACAGTAACTTAGTGAGTAAGGAGCAGAACACCCTATCAAGAAACGTTTCGGGGTCTGTGCATATTGATTATCCTGCTTTCCGCCTGTAGTGGTACATGGCGTAAAAAGGAGCGAGAAAGAGAGGGGGGGGGGGGCTTAACAGCCACTCGGCGCAAACTAGGTCATTTCTGGGTTAACATATGGTTGATTCTTGACGAACCTTCTGATTCAACATTAATCCCCCCCCACACACACACACACACACCATGACACACGCCTCCCCCGTAGAAGGGAACATCGTCTATTAGATCAAATGATGCGTTTAAAACTATCGTGTACACGTTGGTTCACGCGTTAAGAATGCCCAGAATTTCGTATAGCCGCTGTCTGGGCAAAATGTCCTTTATAACACTCTACGAGGCATATGCGCTTCTCCATTAGCCCGTTTTGCTAACCTCGTTTCATTGTATTGTTTCTTTAATGTGAGTGGTTTTATAATAACTGACTACGAGAACATCGACCGGTGTAAATCCATATTAAAAATGGATTAACGATGCCATTGTTCACGTCATAAAGACTATTAACGCCCCCTATATAAACTAACATTGATAATAACCGATTTTCGTTTACTGGCCGACCAATATAATATCACGTGATCTTAATCGTCGGCCATATTCAATAATTATTGATCTCATTGTACCGAGATTATACCACCTCTCCTATTCTTCCCGCCATTTATATACATATGTATAGCGGCAGACGGCTCAATATGGCGGTAATGCGGAAAACAGGGATCGATGTCACAGATTTATTGAACACAAAAAGAAAACAAATCTTTTATATTGGACAAAAAATATTTAGCACAGACAAACCCAGGGGGTAATCAAATATAACGAAATGTCTTCAGAAAAAAATATGTGCTATTGTGGGATATTAATCCATGCTAGACCGAACCTTCCGTCAAATTAGTCGCAAAGATTTCATAATCGTAAGCAACCAAAAATACACATGAAAAAGTCTGTCCTTAAATGGAATGACTCAAGTGGGTAGAAGATTGATCAAAATGACAAAATAAGTGATTTGAAAGTAACTTTCGGTTGTAACGACTGGAGATATTCCCATCATTCATGTGTTAAACTGAATAAAGAATAAGGTTTATTCAAGGTTGATGTGGTAATTTAGTTTGTGACGCGGTTGTTTGCCCGCATTTAAAATTTACCCTGTGACGTAATTATCTGTCCACATTTGAAATTTTAAATTTACTTTGTGACGTGGAATTTTATCTGCCCACATTTAAAATTCTTTTGTGACGTGGTTAAATGCCCACATTTGAAATTTACCCTGTGACGTAATTATCTGTCTACATTTTAAATTTAAAATTTATTTTGTGACCACATTTAGAATGTACTTTGTGATGTGAAATTATCTATCCACATTTTAAATTTACTTTGTGACGTAGGTCTGTCCATATGTACAATTTAAGATTTTCCTTGTGTTACGTAGTTATCTGTCTACATTTAAAATTTATTTTATGGCGTGGTTATATGTCCATATTTAATATTTACTTTGTGATGTAATTTACTTAGATTTTTTCTTAAAAATACATTATGGACAATAACTAGATAATGTAAAGGGAATTTGCTGAAAATTGCAGTCGAAACGAGAATTTAGAGATTGAGCTTTATGCCTTCTAGCCTAGATCATCATTACTAAAATAGGCACAATAAAAAAGAAAACACAGTTCCGATTATGCTTTTTTTATTTAATCACCATTAAACGTTGAGCAGTTGATCGGAATCAAATCCAATAAATATCACAGGCTAGTGATGACAATTCAGGCCTAAAAAAAGATCTGCAATAGGCAGATACGGCTCTTCCATAATATATGTTTAATCAAATGTAAAATAATCAATTTAATCTGGATACACCGATTACCGTGGCTTAAATTGTTAGTTATTTGATATTTACACGCAAAATAGAAATGACGCATCCTGGCTTTAATAAATAAATATATTGTAAAACTGTTGTACTATGTTTAGTGTGTGGTCTGACATGTAGGTATCACCTTATAATTATAACCATGCAACATAACTCTCACATTTTCTTTTTTATAAACCAGAAACTTTGCCAAAGGGAGAAGAAGAGTATACACGTTAAATTAATCACCTTCTTTCAGTCTCGTGCTTAGTTTCCTTTCATCTATAACAATAAAACTCTGATTACTATGATGCCAGGCCATGTTTTAGACTTTTCACTTTGATCGATTTTTACAATTGCAAACATTTTTTTCTACAAAAGGTAATTTCGTTGTAACAGTATAACGTAATAGATTTTAACAAACAATTTCCGAAAAACAGTGGGATAGATTAAATTCCCATTGAAATTAAGGAATGTTCACTGTGGGACTAATATCTACAATTCAAAACCGAAAATCTAGAATTAGTGCGCATTATTTTGAAAGAAAAATAATAAGGTATTTTTTATGGCTGTTTTTAGTTAGTTATGCATCCTTTTTTCACATGGAATCGTGCTGGCTCAGTAACTAATAGTAAGTGCAGGAGGACTGCACTACACGCAAAACAAAAATACAAGATAAACCTGCGGACAAGACAGAAAATAGACATTGCAAAAAATATACAATTATCAAATCAAGTGAATCGATCCGGGGGCCAGCCGTAAGCGTCCACTGCGCTGTACAGTCCCGGGCCTGTTGTGGTACAGGCTTCACTAAAATGATTTACAAAAAAGTCGTACCGGCGTGATATCTCCATGTCGAAAACGGTGTCTAGTCGTTTGAATTATCTGGGTCCCTTGTACACATTGGCTTGCATGTAAAAGAACTATTGTCAGTTGGAATTTGAAATAAGACGTAGCGCCATTGTTTGGATAAAATTTCGCTCATGTTTAAATGTATGGCGTAATCCCGTCTTCATTAGCCCAGTAACTCTGTCATAAGACTACTTCCTGTCAGAGCTCTGAATTAGACTACTGCACCCCAGAACTATGTCTTAAACCACCCAACCTCAGAACTCTGATATAGATTACCACACCAGTGAACTCTGCCATAAGACTACCACAGCCTATAACTCTTTTATAGACTACCACACCCTTTAACTACTACACCTCACAACTCTGTCATAAGACTACCACAAATCAGCACTATTTCATAGACTACCACAACCTATAACTCTTTTATAGACTACCACACCCTTTAACTACTACACCCCACAACTCGGTCATAAGACTACCACAAATCAGCACTATTTCATAGACTACCACACCCTATAACTCTTTTATAGACTACCACACCCTTTAACTACTACACCCCACAACTCGGTCATAAGACTACCACAAATCAGCACTATTTCATAGACTACCACAACCTATAACTCTTTTATAGACTACCACACCCTTTAACTACTACACCCCACAACTCGGTCATAAGACTACCACAAATCAGCACTATTTCATAGACTACCACAACCTATAACTCTTTTATAGACTACCACACCCTTTAACTACTACACCCCACAACTCGGTCATAAGACTACCACAAATCAGCACTATTTCATAGACTACCACACCCTATAACTCTTTTATAGACTACCACACCCTTTAACTACTACACCCCACAACTCTGTCATAAGACTACCACAAATCAGCACTATTTCATAGACTACCACAACCTATAACTCTTTTATAGACTACCACACCCTTTAACTACTACACCCCACAACTCTGTCATAAGACTACCACGAATCAGAACTATTTCATAGACTACCACACCCTATAACTCTGCACCTCTTTTCTACGACATATATTATCCCACAGACTACTACACCTCACAGCTCTGGCATCATACTCCTCGAAGTGTTCCTTTTGATTAGAGCTAATCCCACTACTCACTGCTGGAAAGAGAGGAAAGTCTTGTTACGTCATGGCTCACGATTTTATTATGTACAATTAACCAGTGCATTGCAGAATATTGCAATAAAACTAATTGCGTGACAAACGAGGCTATCGATATTGACATAAAGTAAACAATACTGTATGATGACGAACAATACTTTTACCGTTTAATACCATAAATCACTGTCCGAAGTTTAGGGAAGACCCCAGATTAAACAAAGGACTGCCATGATGCTGTACTCAAGTGATAGATTTGATTGAACGGGACGAATAGACACACTTCCTAAAAAGTTCAAGTATCAGAGGTCGGATAGCCGTGGCGATAGAGAGGCGGCTTCTCACCAATGCAATGAGGGTTCAATCCCATCTCAGGGCATGAACTTTATCGTTGTAAGTGAGAGGGATATTCGGTCTCCCGTCCGATCAGACAGGTTTCCCCCGAGTTCTTCGGTTTCTTCCTGCAATAATGATCGAAATCATTCGCACGATCTGTGCCAAGGGCCAAATTTGAAAAAGGCCTCAGGCCTAATTTGCTACCCTTGTAAAATGACGTGATTATTATTATTATTATTATTATAAGCCAATCTAGCAATGATGGCCAGAGAGGGATTTCTCGGGCCATTGCTTCAGGAATATGTTCTGTCATAGACTATTACACCTCAGAATTCTGTCATTGATTGTTTATCTTAGAAACAACATGTTACATGAAACACGTACTGTCAACCTATTACATCTTTGTCGTGATAATTGTATCATATTATTTTAGTTATGATTGATGTTTATTTGTGATAGTTAAACAGTGCGTTGGTGGAACAAACAAAATAATATTGAAAATAACCAAAAACAGAAAGATTTAATAAACAAATCATAGACATTAATGAATCAAATAACCACCAACCGACAGGAGTCAAGGACAACAACTAAAAAATCGGTTAATCTTTGGGCAAACAAATAATATTTTATGGGTTAATATCAGAGATAAAGAGAGGGAGAGGGAGAGCGCTGGGGAGAGGGATAGGTTTTAACGTCCACTAGACGCAGGTCATTTCGGGACAAATATATAGTTTAATTTTACTTCAATAATTCGCTTGCACGTAGGGATCGTTGGCAGTGGGAGGAAATCGGAGGACCCGGAAAAACCCAGGAGGTTGGACAGGCGGGGAATCGAAACCACGCCAGTTGACTCTTTGACAAACCTTATAATACAACGCGCACGCACAAACCATTCGGTCATATAACTCCCCATCGGTTAATGTGATCAATGAAATTTACTGTAAAAGGTAAAGACAGCATGTGGTTCTGATGGATTGAAGACCTCAACAAAAATAATAGTTTAATTCGTTACTGGAATTAAAAAGAAAATTGTAAATATACGTTATATAATTATGATAGATTGAAGATCTGAAAAACAAAATATAATTTAATTCGTTACTGGAATTAAAAACTTATTGTGAACAAACATCAAATAGTTCTTTTGGATTGAAGATCAGAACAAACAAACATAGTTTAATTCGTTGCTGAAATTAATACATTATTGCGAATAAACATCATACAGTTCTGATCGATTGAAGATATGAACAAACAAATAGAGAGTTCTATATGGACCAGGAAAAGTGCATTACCTCATACAAAAGTCATAGAACAAAATCGACTAGAATAACAAGTACAATAGTTCTCAATTGACCTAGGGATCTTTGGCAGTGGGGGGGGGGGGAATCGGAGGGAGAGAGAAATGAGGTTTAACGTCCACTAGACACAAACTATGTCATTTTGGGACTTACACATGGTTTAATTTTATTTCAATAATTCGGAGGAAACCGCAAAACACGAGATTGGAAATGCGACCCTACTCATTGTCACGTACAACTGGGGATTCCAAAACACGCCAGTTGACTCAATGACGGGCTTTGTGATACAGCACGCCCCTGCTAACCATTCGGCCATCCCCCCCCCCCCCCTGGAAGACCCGGAGAAAACCCACGAGTTGACCCTACTCTTAGTTATGTACAACCGTCCTGCACCACTGATAAGAAGTAACAAGTCGGGAAATCCCGATGAACTTTCGAACACGGGACCTTCAGGATATCGAACTAACATCTTACTCACAGAGCCACTGCGGCTCCCTTGATACAGAGAAGTGCGATGTAAAACCCCAGTATGCGACTGGCAGTCTGTACAATATAGTGTGTGGTTAATCCGGGCAGGTTTTTTTTCTTTATTAAGTGATAATTCACACATTGATACGTACCTGCGTGATAGATGGGAACAGGCCAGAACGATAATAAAAGTAAGACATTGGAATGTGTAAAGGTGCATTATTGCCAATAACCCACAGCTAATTGGAGAAACTACCTGCAAATACTTCACGTCGAAAGAATAAACCTGTTATCAGACAATATCCTAACTTTCTTAACTCTGTTTTCAAATAAAACGGTTTTGTATTTCAGATCTCTAAAACAAAGAACAATAATTGCTATTTCGCCTCTGACTTTTAAATAAGAGAGAGAAGGAAATGGGGTTTAACGTCCACTTGACACAAACTAGGTCATTTCGGGACTAACATAATATGGTTCAATTTGTTTTCAATAATTCTCTTGTGCGTAGGGTATTTAGCAGTGTGAGGAAATCGGAGGACTCGGAGAAAACCCGCGAGGTTGGACAGGCGACCCTACTCCTTACCATGTACAACCGGGGATTTAGCAGTGTGAGGAAATCGGAGGACTCGGAGAAAACCCGCGAGGTTGGACAGGCGACCCTACTCCTTACCATGTACAACCGGGAATTCGAAACCACGCCAGTTGACTCAATGACAGGCTTTATGATACAGCGCGCGCACGTTAACCACTCAGCTATCCACCCCCTTACTTTAAAACGGCGTCCTCCATCATGTCAAAAATAAAACTGTTGATTTAATTATGATTGTTTTTTGTTTTGTTGTTTAACGGGATGACACAACAAGTCTTCGTTCAAAATGTTAGGTCAACTGATGAGTGGTCTACCATTGCCCCCCTCCTTCCAAAAAAACAAAACAAAAAACAAAACAAAACAAAAAATATATAGTAGACATCCAACATATTTCTTAAACTGTTATTGGAAACGCTTTGGTTTCGTGAAAAAATAAAACAAAATGCGACCGGGGTGTTTGTTCAATTCGTTGTCCATAGAACTGTCGTGCTTGTTATTGTAGCCGATTTCGTTCTATGACTTTTTTTAATAAAAGGTCATACACTTTTACTGGTCCATAAAGAACTATAGTACTTGTTATTCCAAAACTTTAACTTTTGTCTGAGGTCATGTACTTTAACTGGTCCATAAAGAACTATCGTACTTGTTATTCTATAACTTTTGTCTGAGGTCATGTACTTTACCTGGACCATACTAGAACTCTATCGTACTTTTGTAGAAGGCCATTCACTTTTCCTGATCCATATAGAACTGTCGTACTAGTTGTTCTATATTTTTTGTCATGCACTTTTCCTGGTCCATACAGAACTGTATCGTACTTTTGTCTGAGGTCATCATGCACTTTTTCTGGACCATAAAGAACTTCTATAACTTTTGTCTAAGGTCATGCACTTTTCCTGGTCCATAAAAAACTATTGTACATGTTGTATGACTTTTGTCTGAGGTCATGCACTTTTCCTGGTCCTTAAAGAACTATCGTACTTGTTCTGTGACTTATCTCTGAGGTCATCATGCACTTTTCCTGGTCCTTAAAGAACTACCGTACTTGTTCTGTGACTTATCTCTGGGGTCATTATGCACTTTTCTTGGTCCGTAAAGAACTATCGTACTTGTTCTGTGACTTATCTCTGAGGTCATCATGCACTTTTCCTGGTCTATAAGAAACTATCGTGTCTTTTGTAATTCACCATAGTATACATTAGTATTGTTTTGTATTTCTCTGTTGGAATCCAGAAGCTCCATTAAATATATTGAATTATTAACATGCTATTTAATGTTCTGTTGAATTGAATCCGGTGAATCGAGACCCCATACTTGATATTCTTTGAAATGAAATGGGGTTTAGCAACTTACTTTTATGCACCACTCGAACTATTTAAGATGGGCTTACTCTCATATCGATTTCCATATGTCGGAGCATCAGGATTTTTGTGCTAACCGGAAGATTAGACGATTCTACTTACCAGGTTCAGGAACTTTTTCAACTAACATCGGGTTCGAGCCCAAGACCACCATGTTTGTGAGCTACAGCTATACGCACCGATCCAAGAATGATAGCCATATGGACGTAAGGGTCCACTGCGCTGTACAGTCCCGGGTCTGTTGTGGTAAAGGCTTCACTAAAATGATTTACAAAAAAGACGTACCGGCGTGATATCTCCATGTCAAAAACGGTGTCTAGTCGTTCGAATTATCTGGGTCCCTTGTACACATTGGCTTGCATGTAAAAAAAAACTATTGTCAGTTGGGATTGAAAATAAGATGTAGCGCCACTGTTTGGATAAGATTTCGCTCATGTTTAAATGTATGGCGTAATCCCGTCTTCATTAGCCCAGTAACTCTGTCATAAGACTACTACCTTTCAGAGCTATGATTTAGACTACTACACCCCAGAACTATGTCCTAAGCCACCCCACCTTAGAGCTCTGATATAGATTACCACACCTGTGAACTCTGCCATAAGACTACCATAACTCAGAACTCTTTTATAGACTACCACAACTCAAAACTCTGATATAGGTTACAACACCTGTGAACCCTGTCAAAAGATTACCACAACTCAGAACATCTTTATAGACTACCACAACTCAGAACTCTGATATAGACTACCACAACTATTTTATAGAATACCACACCCTATAACTCTGCGCCTCTATGCTAGGACATAGATTATCCCATAGACTACTACACCTCACAGCTCTGGCATCATACTCCTCGAAGTGTTCCTTCTGGAAAGAGAGGAAATTCTTGTTACATCATGGCTCACGATTTTATTATGTCCAATTAACCAGTGCATTGCAGAATATTGCAATAAAACTAATTGCGTGACAAACGAGGCTATCGACGTTGACATAAAGTAAACAATACTGTATGGAGACGAACAATACTTTCGCCGTTTTTAATACCTTAAATTACTGTCCAAAGTTTTAGGGAAGAACCCAGATTAAACAAAGGACTGTCATGTTGCTGTACTCAAGTGATAGATTTGATTGAACGGGAAGAATATACACACTTCCTCAAAAGTTCAAGTATCAGCAGCCAATCAAGCAATGGCCAGAGATGGATTTCTCGGGCCATTGCTTCAGGAATATGTTCTGTCATAGACTATTACACCTCAGAATTCTGTCATTGATTGTTTATCTTAGAAACAACATGTTACATGAAACACGTACTGTCAACCTATTACATCTTTGTCGTGATAATTGTATCATATTATTTTTGTTTTGATTGATGTTTATTTGTGATAGTTAAACAGTGCGTTGGTGGAACAAACAAAATAATATTGAAAATAACCAAAAACAGAAAGATTTAATAAACAAATCATAGACATTAATGAATCAAATAACCACCAACCGACAGGAGTCAAGGACAACAACTAAAAAATCGGTTAATCTTTGGGCAAACAAATAATATTTTATGGGTTAATATCAGAGATAGAGAGAGGGAGAGGGAGAGCGCTGGGGAGAGGGATAGGTTTTAACGTCCACTAGACGCAGGTCATTTCGGGACAAATATATAGTTTAATTTTACTTCAATAATTCGCTTGCACGTAGGGATCGATGGCAGTGGGAGGAAATCGGAGGACCCGGAAAAACCCAGGAGGTTGGACAGGCGGGGAATCGAAACCACGCCAGTTGACTCTTTGACAAACCTTATAATACAACGCGCACGCACCGACCATTCGGTCATCTAACTCCCCATCGGTTAATGTGATCAATGAAATTTACTGTAAAAGGTAAAGACAGCATGTGGTTCTGATGGATTGAAGACCTCAACAAAAATAATAGTTTAATTCGTTACTGGAATTAAAAAGAAAATTGTAAATATACGTTATATAATTATGATAGATTGAAGATCTGAAAAACAAAATATAATTTAATTCGTTACTGGAATTAAAAACTTATTGTGAACAAACATCAAATAGTTCTTTTGGATTGAAGATCGGAACAAACAAACATAGTTTAATTCGTAGCTGAAATTAATACATTATTGCGAATAAACATCATACAGTTCTGATCGATTGAAGATATGAACAAACAAATAGAGAGTTCTATATGGACCAGGAAAAGTGCATTACCTCATTCAAAAGTCATAGAACAAAATCGACAAGAATAACAAGTACAATAGTTCTCAATTGACCTAGGGATCTTTGGCAGTGGGGGGGGGGGGAATCGGAGGGAGAGAGAAATGAGGTTTAACGTCCACTAGACACAAACTATGTCATTTTGGGACTTACACATGGTTTAATTTTATTTCAATAATTCGGAGGAAACCGCAAAACACGAGATTGGAAATGCGACCCTACTCATTGTCACGTACAACTGGGGATTCCAAAACACGCCAGTTGACTCAATGACGGGCTTTGTGATACAGCACGGCTCTTCTAACCATTCGGCCATCACCCCCCCCCCCCCCGGGAAGACCCGGAGAAAACCCACGAGTTGACCCTACTCTTAGTTATGTACAACCGTCCTGCACCACTGATAAGAAGTAACAAGTCGGGAAATCCCGATGAACTTTCGAACACGGGACCTTCAGGATATCGAGCTCACAGAGCCAGCGCGTCTACCTTGATACAGAGAAGTGTGATGTAAAACCCCAGTATGCGACTGGCAGTCTGTACAATATAGTGTGTGGTTAATCCGGGCAGGGTTTTTTTCTTTATTAAGTGATAATTCACACATTGATACGTACCTGCGTGATAGATGGGAACAGGCCAGAACGATAATAAAAGTAAGACATTGGAATGTGTAAAGGTGCATTATTGCCAATAACCCACAGCTAATTGGAGAAACTACCTGCAAATACTTCACGTCGAAAGAATAAACCTGTTATCAGACAATATCCTAACTTTCTTAACTCTGTTTTCAAATAAAACGGTTTTGTATTTCAGATCTCTTAAATAAAGAACAATAATTGCTATTTCGCCTCTGACTTTAAAATAAGAGAGAGAAGGAAATGGGGTTTAACGTCCACTTGACACAAACTAGGTCATTTCGGGACTAACATAATATGGTTCAATTTGTTTTCAATAATTCTCTTGTGCGTAGGGTATTTAGCAGTGTGAGGAAATCGGAGGACTCGGAGAAAACCCGCGAGGTTGGACAGGCGACCCTACTCCTTACCATGTACAACCGGGGATTCGAAACCACGCCAGTTGACTCAATGACAGGCTTTATGATACAGCGCGCGAACGTTAACCACTCAGCTATCCACCCCCTTACTTTAAAACGGCGTCCTCCATCATGTCAAAAATAAAACTGTTGATTTAATTAGGATTGTATGAGTTATTTTCTTTAACTGGATGACACAATAAGTCTTCGTTCAAAATGTAAGGTCAACTGATGAGTGGTCTACCATTGCCCCCAGCCTCCCAAAAAAACAAAACAAAAAACAAAACAAAACAAAAATTGAATACTAGACATCCAACATACTTCTTATGGGAAACGCTTTGGTTTCGTGAAAAAATAAAACAAAATGCCACCGGGGTGTTTGTTCAATTCGTTGTCTATAGAACTGTCGTGCTTGTTATTGTAGCCGATTTCGTTCTATGACTTTTTTTAATAAAAGGTCATACACTTTTACTGGTCCATAAAGAACTATAGTACTTGTTATTCTATAACTTTAACTTTTGTCTGAGGTCATGTACTTTACCTGGTCCATAAAGAACTATCGTACTTGTTATTATATAACTTTTGTCTGAGGTCATGTACTTTAACTGGTCCATAAAGAACTATCGTACTTGTTATTATATAACTTTTGTCTGAGGTCATGTACTTTAACTGGTTCATAAAGAACTATCGTACTTGTTATTATATAACTTTTCTCTGAGGTCATGTACTTTATACCTGGACCATAATAGAACCGTATCGTACCTTTGTAGAAGGCCATTCACTTTTCCTGTTCCATAATAGAACTGTCGTACTAGTTGTTCTATATTTTTTGTCATGCACTTTTCCTGGTCCATACATAACTGTATCGTACTTTTGTCTGAGGTCATCATGCACTTTTTCTGGACCATAAAGAACTATCGTACTTGTTGTTCTATAACTTTTGTCTAAGGTCATGCACTTTTCCTGGTCCATAAAAAAACTATTGTACATGTTGTATGACTTTTGTCTGAGGTCATGCACTTTTCCTGGTCCTTAAAGTACTATCGTACTTGTTCTGTGACTTATCTCTGAGGTCATTATGCACTTTTCTTGGTCCGTAAAGAACTATCGTACTTGTTCTGTGACTTTTGTCTAAGGTCATCATGCACTTTTCTTGGTCTATAAGGAACTATCGTGTCTTTTGTAATTCACCATAGTGTACATTAGTATTGTTTTGTATTTCTCTGTTGGAATCCAGAAGCTCCATTAAATTTATTGAATTATTAACATGCTATTTAATGTTCTGTTGAATTGAAACCGGTGAATCGAGACCCCATACTTGATATTCTTTGAAATGAAATGGGGTTAAGCAACTTACTTTTATGCACCAATCGAACTATTTAAGATGGGCTTACTCTCATATCGATTTCCATATGTCGGAGCATCAGGTTTTTTGTGCTAACCGGAAGATTAGACGCTTCTACTTACCAGGTTCAGGAACTTTTTCAACTAACACCGGGTTCGAGCCCAAGACCACCATGTTTGTGAGCTACAGCCATACGCACCGATCCAAGAATGATAGCCATATGGACGTAAGCGTCCACTGCGCTGTACAGTCCCGGGTCTGTTGTGGTAAAGGCTTCACTAAAATGATTTACAAAAAAGACGTACCGGCGTGATATCTCCATGTCAAAAACGGTGTCTAGTCGTTCGAATTATCTGGGTCCCTTGTACACATTGGCTTGCATGTAAAAAAAACAATTGTCAGTTGGGATTGGAAATAAGACGTAGCGCCATTGTTTGGATAAGATTTCGCTCATGTTTAAATGTATGGCGTAATCCCGTCTTCATTAGCCCAGTAACTCTGTCATAAGACTACTACCTTTCAGAGCTATGATTTAGACTACTACACCCCAGAACTATGTCCTAAGCCACCCCACCTTAGAGCTCTGATATAGATTACCACACCTGTGAACTCTGCCATAAGACTACCATAACTCAGAACTCTTTTATAGACTACCACAACTCAGAACTCTGATATAGGTTACAACACCTGTGAACCCTGTCAAAAGACTACCACAACTCAGAACTTCTTTATAGACTACCACAACTCCGAACTCTGATATAGACTACCATAACTATTGTATAGAATACCACACCCTATAACTCTGCGCCTCTATGCTAGGACATAGATTATCCCACAGACTACTACACCTCACAGCTCTGGCATCATACTCCTCGAAGTGTTCCTTCTGGAAAGAGAGGAAATTCTTGTTACGTCATGGCTCACGATTTTATTATGTCCAATTAACCAGTGCATTGCAGAATATTGCAATAAAACTAATTGCGTGACAAACGAGGCTATCGACGTTGACATAAAGTAAACAATACTGTATGGAGACGAACAATACTTTCGCCGTTTTTAATACCTTAAATTACTGTCCAAAGTTTTAGGGAAGAACCCAGATTAAACAAAGGACTGTCATGTTGCTGTACTCAAGTGATAGATTTGATTGAACGGGAAGAATAGACACACTTCCTCAAAAGTTCAAGTATCAGCAGCCAATCTAGCAATGATGGCCAGAGAGGGATTTCTCGGGCCATTGCTTCAGGAATATGTTCTGTCATAGACTATTACACCTCAGAATTCTGTCATTGATTGTTTATCTTAGAAACAACATGTTACATGAAACACGTACTGTCAACCTATTACATCTTTGTCGTGATAATTGTATCATATTATTTTTGTTTTGATTGATGTTTATTTGTGATAGTTAAACAGTGCGTTGGTGGAACAAACAAAATTATATTGAAAATAACCAAAAACAGAAAGATTTAATAAACAAATCATAGACATCAATGAATCAAATAATCACGAACAGACAGGAGTCAAGGACTAGTAAATCGGTTAATCTTTGGGCAAACAAATAATATTTTATGGGTTAATATCATGGAGAGAGAGGAAGAGAGGGAGCGCTGGGGAGAGGGATAGGTTTTTTAACGTCAACTAGACACAGGTTATTTGCGGGATTATCATATGGTTCAATTTTACTTCAATAATTCGCTTGCGCGTAGGGATCGTTGGCAGTGGGAGGAAATCGGAGGACCCGGAAAACCCAGGAGGTTGGACCGGCGGAGAATCGAAACCACGCCAGTTGACTCTTTGACAAACCTTATAATACAACGCGCACGCACAAACCATTCGATCATCTAACTCCCCATCGGTTAATGTGATCAATGAAATTTATTGCAAAAGGTAAATACAGCATGTGGTTCTGATGGATTGAAGACCTCAACAAAAATAATAGTTTAATTTGTTACTAGAATTAAAAGAAAATTGTAAATATACGTTATATAATTATGATAGATTGAAGATCTGAAAAACAAAATATAATTTAATTCGTTACTGGAATTAAAAAATTATTGTGATAACATCAAATAGTTCTTTTGGATTGAAGATCTGAACAAACAAACATAGTTTAATTCGTTGCTGAAATTAATACATTATTGCGAATAAACATCATGCAGTTCTGATCGATTGAAGATATGAACAAACAATAGAAAGTTCTATATTGGCCAAGAAAAGTGCATGACCTCATACAAAAGTCATAGAACAAAATCGACTAGAATAATAAGTACAATAGTTCTCAATTGACCTAGCGGTCTTTGGCAGTGGAGGAAATCATCGGAGGACCCGGAGTTAACCTATGAGTTTTTACAAATCACCCTACTCCTTGTCAAATAAACTGTTTCAATGGCATTTTAGTTATTGAACTAGAGTATACAGGTCACAATTCTATGGAATACAATTACGGCTTATTACTGAGCGACGTTTCGACTAGGCTTCTCTAGTTGTTATCAAGCAATGATAAAATTGACAGCATTGAGAATGTGTTGTTATGTACATGTATATATTGACTTATCTTATTTTTTAGATTTTATCATTGCTTGATAACGACTAGAGAAGCCTAGTCGAAACCAAGTCGGGAAATCCCGATGAACTTTCGAACACGGGACCTTCAGGATATCGAACTAACATCTTACTCACAGAGCCAGCGCGTCTCCCTTGATACAGAGAAGTGCGATGTAAAACCCCAGTATGCGACTGGCAGTCTGTACAATATAGTGTATGATTAATCCGGGCAGGTTTTTGTTTTTATTAAGTGATAATTCACACATTGATACGTACCTGCGTGATAGATGGGAACAGGCCAGAACGATAATAAAAGTAAGACATTGGAATGTGTAAAGGTGCATTATTGCCAATAACCCACAGCTAATTGGAGAAACTACCTGCAAATACTTCACGTCAAAAGAATAAACCTGTTATCAGACAATATCCTAACTTTCTTAACTCTGTCTTCAAATAAAACGGTTTTGTATTTCTGATCTTTAAAACAAAGAACAATTGCTATTTTGCCTCTGACTCTAAAATGAGAAAGAATGAGAGAAACAAGTTCAGTTCGGGATTAATATGGTTCCTTTTTTTTCAATACACTTGCGCGTAGGGTATTTAGCAGTGGAAGGAACCGGGGGACTCGGAGAAAACCAACGAGGTTTGACAGGCGGGGATTTGCAAGCACGCCAGTTGACTAAATGACAGGCTTTATGATACAGCGCGCGCACTATCCACTCAGCTATCCACCCACTTACTTTAAAATGGCGTCCAAACCCCCCTGACTTTAAAATGGCGTCCCAACCCCTCTGACTTTAAAATGGCGTCCTCCATCATGTCAAAAATAAAACTGTTGATTTAATTATGATTGTTTTTTGTTTTGTTGTTTAACGGGATGACACAATAAATCTTCGTTTACAATGTTAGGTCAACTGATAAGTGGTCTAACCCCCCCCCCTCCTCCCAAAAAACAAAACAAAACAAAACAAAAATTAAAAACTACACATCCAACACACTTCTTAAACTGCTATGGAAAACGCTTTGGTTTCGTGGAAAAACAAAACAAAATTCGACCGGGGTGTTTTGCTCAATTCGTTGTCCATAGAACTGTCGTGCTTGTTATTGTGGCCGATTTCGTTCTATGACTTTTTTAATAAAAGGTCATACACTTTTCCTGGTCCATAAAGAACTATAGTACTTGTTATTATATTACTTTAACGTTTGTCCGAGGTCATGTACTTTACCTGGTTCATAAAGAACTATCGTACTTGTTATTATATAACTTTTGTCTGAGGTCATGTACTTTAACTGGTCCATAAAGAACTATCGTACTTGTTATTCTATAACTTTTGTCTGAGGTCATGTACTTTATACCTGGACCATAATAGAACCGTATCGTACCTTTGTAGAAGGCCATTCACTTTTCCTGATCCATATAGAACTGTCGTACTAGTTGTTCTATATTTTTTGCCATGCACTTTTCCTGGTCCATACAGAACTGTATCGTACTTTTGTCTGAGGTCATCATGCATTTTTTCTGGACCATAAAGAACTATCGTACTTGTTGTTCTATAACGTTTGTCTAAGGTCATGCACTTTTCCTGGTCCATAAAGAACTATCGTACTTGTTCTGTGACTTATCTCTGAGGTCATTATGCACTTTTCTTGGTCCGTAAAGAACTATCGTACTTGTTCTGTGACTTATCTCTGAGGTCATTATGCACTTTTCTTGGTCCGTAAAGAACTATCGTACTTGTTCTGTGACTTTTGTCTGAGGTCATCATGCACTTTTCCTGGTCTATAAGAAACTATCGTGTCTTTTGTAATTCACCATAGTGTACATTAGTATTGTTTTGTATTTCTCTGTTGGAATCCAGAAGCTCCATTAAATATATTGAATTATTAACATGCTATTTAATGTTCTGTTGAATTGAAACCGGTGAATCGAGACCCCATACTTGATATCCTTTGAAATGAAATAGGGTTTAGCAACTTACTGTTATGCACCAATCGAACTATTTAAGATGGGCTTAATCTCATATCGATTTCCATAATATTATGTCGGAGCATTAGGTTTTTTGTGCTAACCGGAAGAGTAGACGCTTCTACTTACCAGGCCCCGAGTTCACAAAGCATTCTCAGACTTAAGTTGAGAATTTGCTCAACTTTCAATCACTGTTTATGAGAAATATCTTTGATGCAGACACACAAAACTTTTCACATTGTTTCTTATTGATGTATTTGATACATTAAAACAACAAGATTTTTTAAAGGGCTATATTTTAGTTAGAATAAGGTGAACAAATTTGAGTACATTCTCAACTTAAGTCTGAGAATGCTTTGTGAACTTGGGGCCAGGTTCAGGAACTTTTTCAACTTACATCGGGATCGAGCCCAAGACCACCACTTCACACATAGAAACGTCATCGGCCCAAACTGGGATCGAAACCCGAACTTCCTGGTCTCTGAGTCATTATACCTCAGTAATTACTAACAATAATGAATAATACTTGTTTCGAATTGAGGATGTTAGTTGCATACGCTTGACAACTGTCGTTATTTTCAAATCAGTTCATTTGATTTATTCAAACAAAATCCATTTTTAGCTGATTTTCTTAACATTTTTTTTATCATTCTGATAATTCTGATGATTTTTATCATTATCTCAAATTTAGTGTTATGGGCTTAAAAAAATATGCAAAAATACTAGTTTTGACAGATTTTGTGAAATGAAACTTGTCCACTTTATTGCAAAATAATGGATGCATGAACCATTGGAAGTTATCGAAGTGTTCAGGAAAAAAATCATTGAATGTTTCAGATGTCGAGTTCGCTTTGTTTGATTCCATGTAATCAGTGGAGCGAATCGTGTCGTTATAGGTCTAATGACGCGTAACTAATTTGCATATAAATGTCTTTAATGAGTCAGCCAACATGAATACTAAAGAAATATGAAAATCTGAAACATACGGCACTTGGTCGGGTCTGTTCACCAGGGATTGCATATCACAAGTTCTAAGGCTGTAAACTGGTGGTTCGTTACACGAGAAGTTCATGGTGTCAAGTGTTTCTGTTAGAAGGGTAGGGCTTTGCTAACCTGGAAGAATTTGGATACCGGGATTTGACAAAAATAAAATGGGTTTAACGTCATATTTTGTTGGATACGTTTTGGGGATGATTTTGGTTTGACATCGATTCCGCTTCTGAAAATAGTTCTTCCATCCGGATGAATTGACGTTTTTCCCCGCGAAACCGTCCGTCCTGAAACCAGGTTGAAAAATCTAACGGAAATTTCTCAGCCAGCCCCCCCCCCTTTCACTCCCTCTCTCCCTCTCTCTCCTCACCTCCCTCTCTCTCTTTCCTTACTTACTGAACGCATATTTTTATATATTATTGTGCAAACATTAATAATTATTTCCACATTACCACCTACTGATGGACTATAGGAAAGTTAATTAGTCTCTTTTATCTTGTTTTTGTATATAATAACCCCACTGTGTCACAGGCCTTTGATCTTTTTGTTGCCACGTATGGTTTCGGCTTTGTTGTTGTAATTGTGTCTATATTATATGCTGCTTCCCAGTTTATTCAATTGTATTAGCGTGATAATGATGATATAATTCTCTTTGAAATCTCGTCTAAATAAAACAATAGCTGTTTTTTTTTTATAAGTAGCCTATATGTTATAGGTTATCTATCTGCCCATTTTTATATGTGACTTAAAGACACATTACCATGAACAAACTGGGTGATTTGATGATGTATTTGTACTAAAAACATATTTAAACTAATTAATCTATCAAAATTATGTTGCTTCAAATCCTTCTCAAAACATTGTTTACGCGAGGGGATACCCCTGCTTTAAAACATCTATTAAAAGAGAGAGAGAGAGAGAGATAGAGAAATGGGGTTTAACGTCCACTCAACACAACTAGGTCATTTCGGGACTAACATGTGGTTTATTATCTTTATTTCAATAATTCACTTGCGCGTAGGGGACTTTAGCAGTGGGAGCAAACAGAAGTGCCCGGACGAAACCCACGAGGTTGAGAAGGTGCCCCTATCTCCATGCCACATACGCTCACACCAGGGCTCGAAACCACAGCCGCATGCCAGACGTAACCGGCCAGCTAGAGGTCGAAGCGCGGCACTCTAGACCACTAGGCCATCCCGACCCCCATCTATTAAAACAAGTCAGTTTTCTTTAATCGCTCTCCATTTATCATAAAATATCGAAGCCTAATTAAATTCTCGGATTATCCACTGCCCACGTTTTTTACTGTGATTTTTATCTCAGAAAGTGTTGTACGTCTAACTCGTCATAAAGTTTATCAACATGTACATCAAGCGCACAATCTCCGCGTGCAACCTTTGACGTCACGCGAACAGACATTCCTAATAATTGGTAAAAACCTTTTTGTCAGCCCTGTTGATGCAAAAGAATAAAATCTTGAAACCCATTTCACTTTTCTGAGAACATATCTTTAAAGAGCAAAAAATAATTGGTAAAAACTGTTTTTGTCGGCCCTGTTGATGCAACCGAATAAAATCTTAAAACCCATTTAACTTTTCTGAGAACATATCTTTAAAAAGCAAAACATAATTGGTAAAAACTGTTTTTGTCGATCCTGTTGATGCAAAAGAATACAATCTTGAAACCCATATCACTCTGTTTCATTTCTGGCATGAATGATTTATTGTTGTTGATGAAATGATGAGATGCGATATAAATAAAAAACATAAACAACTCCAACAACAATTCAGGCAGCTATTGATGATTTTCACGATAAAATCAACCAACAAAACAACAATTACGACAACTATTGATGATATTCACGATAAAATCAACCAACAAAACAACAATTACGACAACTATTGATGATATTCACGATAAAATCAACCAACAATACAACAATTACGACAACTATTGATGATCATCACGATAAAATCATCAACAACTATTATATTCCTGCCTTAATGATTTGTTAAACACCAGATTAAGAGATATACTATACGTATAAACAATCACAATTATTACTGTATAACTACAGGCCCAGGACAGTTTATTTGCGCAGTGAACGAATACGGCTAACCCCCGGATTCATTCGCTATTTATTATATATATGTACGTTTGTTTATGATTTCTGCGTATTGTGTCTTGTAAATTATGTGTATTGCACCCCCCCCCCATCCATCTGCCCGTACTATTAAAAGTTTATTTCTGGCGACGTTTCGACGGGGGATTTCTGACGACGTTTCGACTAGGGACTTCTGACGACGTTTCGAAGAGGGATTTCTGACGACGTTTCAACGAGGGATTTCTGACGACGTTTCGACGAGGGATTTCTGACGACATTTCGACGATGGATTCCTGGCGATATTTTGACGAGAGTCCAAGCAAGTACGAAACGTCGCCAGAAATTAACGTCTAAGTAACCTGTATTACATAACTGCGTCACTCAGTTACCTTATGCGGCTTAAACAATTTCAAACAATTATTCATTTTTATTGTTAGTAATTACAGGGAAGCCGCGATGGCTCAGTAACCAGGAGGTCCGGGATTCGATCCCAGTGGCAATCGCGAAAGTTCGTCAAAATATTCAAATGTGGTTTCCCCTTGTCAGTGGTGCAGGGTGGTGTACACGTGGCTGGCACGAAAACACCTAGGGCCCGTGTACACCTTAGTTTGAACGCAAAATAATCCATGACAAACTTGCCCCCGTGGAACACTGCACTGAGTATGTCCAGACGGAACAGAACAGTAGGACATCAAACCCAATCCCATTTCTTTTCTTTTCGGCGCACGCGTGAATTTACTTCCAGACACGTGCTTTTACAAACACGTGTGTGTTTCATAATAAAGTGGGCCAGAAACATTGTTGTTACATAAGTGGAAATAACATTAAATTTGTTTTATAAACTGATCGGTTTTTTATGTTTCCACGTAATGTGTTATTAAGACTATTAAAAATCGATTTGTTTTTAAACCACACCGAGGAAATTATTTTGATGTGATGTATTTACTAAATGACTGTGTGATGTTTAATCGATTTTTGTCTACCCATATTAAGAGACATAATCGATTTTAAAGTGACGATAAAAAATATCCCCAATCTCTTAGGATATATTATATAATGATAACTTCAATTGTAATAGTCTTTGTCTTATATATTACAGATTATGGACGCGTTTCCTTGGTGATTTACAACGCATCTAGTATAAAAGAAAGAAAATTGGAATCGAGGAATATTAAATGGATAATAAAGATCAAGAAATTATTGGTCATCTACATTGATTTCAAAAATTCAAAGAACGATAGTCTTAAAATAAATTGAAAGGATATATTTGGAATATCAAATAACAGATTTTAAAATTAGTTAAAGTGAACGGAATTTGAAGTACTAAACAACTCTTGTGAAACGCAGGCTAAAATCGAAAAAGTAAATAAAAATAGTATGGCTTTTTTGAAGGGGTTTAAAGACTGAAAACCAAGTCGGAGATATATTTCATGGAAAACATTTAAGGATTCCTGAAAAATATTTTTTTAATGTTTTAAGATAATTTTAAATTCAAAAACAAAATCTGGAGAACATTTTAGTTTCACAGTTGGTTAGTGGATATATACTATAGATATATCACGGTTGATATACCCCAGTTGATATACCCCAGTTGGATATACCACAGTTAGATATACCACAGTGTTTATACCATAGCAGATATACCATAGTAGATATTAACACCCCCACTGTCTATAATAATATCTTTAACACTAAACGTATACTGATACCCGATTCCTACACATCGCTACCCGTACAACCTGTGTCTTATAATAAGTTCTTAAGTGAACGCACGAACGCTGGAGGCTTGAAAACATTAGCACATTAGCACATGACTTCAAATTCCCTCAATAGTCTGATGCGGTTCTGTACTCATTTGCGATGCCACTAAGTGAAAACTCTCACACGTTGGAGGATTAGAGACATTAGCACGGATTCTGGAATTTTGTGATTTCGTTGGCACTTAAAGGGCATATCTCGTTGGTTGGATATATTGGTAAGGCTGAATCCCGTTTGGATTTTTAGTGACACCGGTTTCCGTAAGTGGACTCAGTAATTTTCGAGAAAATTAGCTTTAGCGCAATAATCAATTCTTCCAGGAAATATTGTGAATTCCTTGACAATCAGTTCCGAAACACGAATTCGGAAACATTGGTTTTACACCCATACAGTGAACGTACACGTGGGAATTGAGACACGCCGCAGGGACTCCACCAGACAGACACAAACGTATTGACTATTGCGAAATATAAGATTGCTAATCGCCGGACAATATCCCCCATAATCTACACCACTTCCACCGTAATTTGGATGCTACAAAGTGAGCACCCCGTTCGATATCTTGAAATACAATGATCGCTATTGTCTCGTAATAGTTGGTTGTGGAATTCACGTGGCGACAACCGTCTTGTTAAGGATCCGACTTTTAAACTTTCTCCTGAAACTCGCTGTTATATAGAACCATTTACAGATCATCGGAGCTAGGAATTTGTGTTAATTGTTAAAACTCCATATTCATTGATTGTTCTTGATTCTATAGAACCATAAAAAAGGAAAACAAAAACGATCGTGTTTGTATTTGGATATCTCTAAACACCATATCTTTAAAAAAATATTCCGTGTTACCTGGATTGTTCAACGGTGTTTCTCCGTGTGGTTGGAAAACTGTAAAGGAGTTCATAATATTGGAAATTTGGCTGCGTGTGATTAAACACATTCAAATTGAGTATTCAAGATTTAAAAGTCTTGGCGGGCATATAAAAATCGAGATTAAATTTGAATTTCTTCATTCGTGAATGGTAAAGGCAAGTGGATCCTACCTTCATTATTAACTGGGCGGCTGTTAGAACTTCTCGATTGAAAGAGGTAAACGTAAATCTGAACACGCGAAACGGTCTTATCGGTGGATTCTTGGATTCGTGAATTGAGTCGGTGGCTGTTGTTATTTACATACGCTAACTGTTTTAAGTGTTTCATTTCCTACTTATTACTCGTGGCGGCTTTATTTGTGGTGGACCGGAACTGAGTGATACATATTAGCACTTTTTAATATTTCTTGGACAATACGGGAATTCAATTTTAATCGCTAATGACCTCTTCTCATTAACATATTGTTTTTTTAAGAAAAATACTGAATCTGAAGGGGGTATACAACTTATTAACGAGTGATAATATCTACATTCAAATCAAGTGATAGATAGATGTTACTGCGTGACGGAACCGTAAGTGATACAGTAAGAAAAAACGCAAGGTTACGTGTAAAATTAACCAGATTAATAGTGCATCTCTCAAGCTGTCGTTCAAGAAAATCTCATTCTGTCGCTGGAACCGTACTAATGTCAATGAAGGCAGGTGTTATTAATATGTAACGGGCACCTGTTCGGGATTACATGTATATATAGATATATAGATAGATATACTGATATATCATTGAGTGTTATTGAATCAGTATTACCTATGTAAGAAGTATTTTGGATATATCAGATACTCGACGGTGTAGTAATTAATTGAGGTAAGTCAATTTAAATCATTTCAGATAACGCGATTAGATTCATTGATTACTTTCTTTCACAGTGAACTACATAATACGTCATAGATTATCCGACATGATTACACAGCTTATTAATGCGTCATAGCTTATCCAACTTTATTACACGACTTCTTAAAGGGACATTATCACTCTTGCTGGCTTGACAGGTCGAGAAAAAAATTTATCCTTATTCTAATTACTAGATGTTTAAGTGTCCTACATGTTGTGTAAATTATCCATTATTTTACTTTTCCAAGTTGCATTTGAAAGTGTTTACGTTAAGCTTTTCAAACCTTGTAGTTGAATTTTCCAATTTATTAAATTCGATGTGTCAAAATGAAATTTGTATCATCAATTAATTGGAATGTTGTAAAATAGTACAATTTGTTCACCAGAATTAAGATTGGGACATAATATTCATTTACAACAAGAGTGCTATTGGGGCTTTAATGCGTCATAGCTTATCAAACATGATTACACAACCACTTAATCCATAGCTAATCCAATCTGCAATATCACCCCAGTGAAAGCGGACGAGAAATAAACGGATATGACTTATTTAGATTGATTACAAAATTACTTAATTCGTCCTAGATTATTGAACACTATTACACAACTACGTAATACGTCATAGATTATCCAAATGTCTTGTAGTTAATTAAAATCATCGGAATCAAAGAAATCGGTTGTTGTGTGTCCCTTTGACACGGCAATGTTGTGTGTCCCTTTAACACGACAATACTATATACCAGAAAACACCGAAAAACAACGGTGAACACCGGAAAACAACCGGAAAACACCATTTTATACTGAATACCAGAAAACACCGGAAAACACACTAAATACCGGAAAACACACTAAATACCGGAAAACATCCAAAATAGGTAACCCGGGGGTTTAGGGTTAGGGTTAGATTTTTCCTGTGGTTTTAGAGGACCAGCGATGGATTGGGGTTAGGGTTAGGTTTTCCATTGTTTTTAAGAAGACCGGGGTGTTTTACGGTATTTAGTATGTTTTCCGGTATTAAGTGTTTTCTGGTGTTTCCGGTATTCAGTATAAAATGGTGTTTCTGGGTTTTTTCCGGAGTTTTCCAGTTGTTTTTCGGTGTTTCCGATATATAGTATTGCCCCTTTAACAAGACATTTTTTTCTACATGACAGAAACGGTAATGCCTCAGAATAACGATAATTAATACACAGTCCCGTCCCCAGAATTGCGGCAATACGCCCCCCCCCCCAAGGCCTTTAATACACAGCCACGACCCAAAACTACAGTTCACACATCAGCCCATACCTACTGTACTAAAACACGCCCTAAAAAAATATTTACAGCCATCCCCCAAACATAACGGTAATACACAGTCACACCCCATATCGACTGAAATACACCGCCACGCCCATAAATCTTGCCATAAATATCTTTGTCATTCTTTCATTAATGTTTGGAATTCTCTAATTCCACAATGACACGGTACACAATAAGCCGTCCGATAAATTTGTCATAAATGGGTTATGTTCCTTTAAATAAGAATTTTTCATAATCGTCAGCAATTGAGAGGAAGAGCTGACCATTCTTGTTATAGATAATGACAAATAAATATATTGAAACCTTTATTATAATGACTTTATGCTGATCGAAATTATCAGTGTTTGATGTTTAGATTATTTTTTTTTTAGCAACGGTACTTGATTGAGTCTCGATTAATCATGTTTTTAATGAAATCATTAAATGGCGATCGTGTTTCAATCAATTTAAATCTCAATCATCCGACGATCTAGAGAGTTGATTATATGTTTGCCATGTTAATAAAGGTAACATATGAAGAGAAAAAAACAACCTCAATAGACAAATTTAGTTCTTGTATAATGCGTCTCTATAAGAAAATGAAACATAATGGGGTTTACTGTTTTACAATGCCGCGCCAACTGGGCTAATGAAATAGCAACAATAACACAAACTCTTGTTATTGTTGACATTCCATATCGAAATGTTATACTTAAAGTTATAATTAAACGTTTAAGTAGTCATTTATGATATGTGTATTGAAAGAGAGAAATGGGGTGTAACGGACACTCGAAACAAAGTAAGGTCATTTGATACTATGGTCTAATTTCATTGAAACAACTCACTTGTATGTGGGGGTCTTTAATTAGCACTCGGAGGAAACCTGAGAACCCGGAGAAAACTCACGATGATGGACAGGCGATCGTAATCCTTGTCACGTACAAGCTGGGAATCGAAACCACCCTACTGGACTAAATGACAGGCCTTATAATTTAAAGCGCACACGATAGTTGTGAACGATCAAATCAAACCACAAGGCATCGGATGGATACCTTGACGAGTTAATATCCGTAGTTCACCTCGTTGCATTTAAATCCTGGCAATTATTAATATCTTATCAATATTCAACCCGATGTCCCAATATAACTTGTGGTTAAACCATGATTAAATTTTACTAACAAGTATGTAATCCTAATATAACACCTGAACACGTATATCTTAACCCTTTAAGGCCCAAGTGGTTAAGTTTTAAAATAAGTTCTTGTTCTATGATATTTTATAGATGATTTGGGTTTGGTTAGGATATCCACATAAATATTTTTAAGTTTTACAAGATATGCTGAAACTTGTACCACTCTACACTCTACACACACGCATTGTAACATATTATGGGACATGAGAGTCCCGTCGGGTCGGAAAGGGTTAATACACTAATAAACCCAGACTCTCTAGCATTCTGGCTGGTCAGGTAATACACGTGAACTCAAAGTTTCCAGTGGAGTTTAACCTCCTTTTGCTCTGCTCCGACTAGGCTTATGAAGACGGGCATACACCAGGCATAGTTCTATAAGGGGTATTTTGCCCGGACTGCGGCGCCAATAAGGCCTACTCCTATCTCATATTCCAACTGTTAAAGTTTCTGTTAAGGCCTACTTCTATTACGTGCACGCCAATGTGTACACGGGACATTTTGTTTATCGTCCCATCCGCACGACTATATTATTATGTTGTTCTTTGTCGGGTCCTCCTTCCCACTATTTGAACTGGTCGGGTAATATACGCTAGCTCAAACTTAACAACGAATTGAAAAAGGAAAATACCTACCAGGTAATTCCTGAATAAAGGAATGCAAATGATAATTTTGTCATTCGCCATTTACCCTCGTTTTCCTGATTGTAAGAGGGTTTACGTTTTCTAAGAAAACTTTATACCATTTCTCATTTCCAGAGTTTACTTCACAGCTACAGATCATGTTGGTACATTTAGACATTCATACTCAAGATGAAACCATTATTCACCAAAATAAACATAAAAATGAGCCCCGTTTCCATTAGAGAGGGGTTGGTGACTGAATGGTTAACGCGTGTGTGATGCATCATAAGGTCTGTCATATAGTCAAGTGGCTTGATTTCGATTCCCCGCTTGTACGTGACAAGGAGAAGGGTCGCCTGTCTGACATCGTAAGTTTTTCCGGGTCCCCCGGTTTCCTCTCACTGCTAAAGATCTGAACGCGCACGCGAATTACTGAAATAAAACAGAACAATATGTTAGTCTCGAAATAACCTAGTTTGTGACGATTGGACGTTAAACTCCATTTCTCTCCGTCTTTATATAGCCCGGTTGGGGCAGAAATCACTGGCTCCAAGAAACCTAAAAATATTTCTTCTGTTTTGCAAGAACTAGAATTCCCCCTTCGATTGCGGTAATAAAAATATTCCTTGTGAATCATAAAAAAAATAGTCTTTGTTGTTTTTCCCTCATTTTACAAACTTTAATGCCAAAGAAATAAAGCCTCAAGGTGTTAAAAGATTTAGTCTGATATTTAAAATGTCTTGTGGGATTAGATGGCGGAAAATGTTTAATTTGTAGCAATTTAATGCTTTTTTAGGACTTAAGGACATATCACGTAATCGCCTTTGTGAACTTGGTTCCTGATTTTGTAACCAGGCAATTCGTGTTTTAATTTCGAATATTATGAATAATATCGAGTTAGAGATTTAGCTCCTTTAAACATTAAACGTCCAGGCTGATCAAACATGTAGATTAAAACCGCATCCGTTTGGACTGATTATGCAATGCACTACGAGGTAAATTTTGTCTGGGCAACGGGGTTTCTGCCTACTCTTCACCGGGGATTCTTTTAATACACGCGAATACGTAGGTCATTTCGGTACTAACACACGATTAGATTGTATATTGTCGCGTATACAATCTTTTAAATATCTGAGACCAACATACTTTTTTTTTCTTCCAATATGTTTTGTCTGTTGCCACGTATGCCATCTTTTAAATATATTTTGAGACCAACATACGTTTATTTTTAACATTTTGAGACTAACATATGGTTACATTTTCTACTCCCACGTATAACATATTTTAAATATTTTGAGACTACCATATGGTCTGTTGCTATTTATTCCAATCTGATTAAAATACAGATCGATATTTCGTTTCGTATTTTAATACTTTCAATGGCCTACACTACATGAAGATCGTATGCGCGGCTTATGGTCCTATGACGTCAGGCACTGTTTAATAAATCAACGTTGGTGTCTCTAATGGTTCATAGCACGTCAAGGCCGTTTCATTAGGCTAATAACCCACTTACACCAAAACGCCGGTAATGTAACAACGAAATTTTGAACTTTAAAAAACGAAACGAAATATTATATAATAATATTTTATTCTCAATCCTTTTCTGAGAACAAATTGTTGTTTATAAAAGAGAATAATTATACAGAAAATCTTTCGAGACTAACACATGGTTACTTTTTCTACTCCGAAGTATATAACCTTTTAAAAAAAATCCCATCTATTAAGTCATATCACTGCGATAACGTCCTAACACTCTTGTTGAAATAGTACGTCACCATTAAAGTACCAAAAGCTTTTGTATCTATTAAAGTTGTGATTGTAATCTCCCGCCATTAACCTGTCAATGGTATTCGTCTGATAACATCACCACATCTATTTTAGTTATAGTACTATATATAACAGAACTAAGGCCAATAACACACTACATGCCATATTTATTTCAGTTATAGTACTCTGTAAATAGCAAAACTAAGGCCAACATCAAACTATACAACATATCTATGTTAGTTGTTGCAGCCTACAGAACTAAGAACAACATCGCACTATATATAACAGAACTAAGGCTAATAACACTACATGCCATATTTATTTCAGTTATAGTACTCTGTAAATAGCAAAACTAAGGCCAACATCACACTATACAACATATCTATGTTAGTTATAGCAGCCTACAGAACTAAGAACAACATGGCACTATATATAACAGAACTAAGGCTAATAACACTACATGCCATATTTATTTCAGTTATAGTACTCTGTAAATAGCAAAACTAAGGCCAACATCACACTATACAACATATCTATGTTAGTTATAGCAGCCTACAGAACTAAGAACAACATGGCACTATACACTTGAATTATTTTAGTTATAGTATTATTTATGTTATAGCTGAACTACGGCCAACAACACACTATACACTGCATCTATTTTAGTTATAGTAGTATAATAATATGTTATTGCAGAAATAAGGCCAACAACACACTATTTATAATACTATAACATGTTATAAAGGATCCAAAGCCAACAACACAATGCTATTGGGGTTAACGTCGGGCTAAAAAGACGGGCATACGCAATGCAGTCTCACTAACCGCGTTCGATCCCGTTGATGACCAAAGTTAGCTTGGTTTCCCCTTTTTCCTCTTAGGCAGAGGGCCTAGCAAGAACCTAGTCGTTTGGATGGGACAAGGACAAGGACCCGTGTAAGCGTGGAATATCTCCAGACAAACAAAAACGCGGACAACCTTAGCCCTACAATGACAGGTCACACCATACGGTCCATACCCACGCCCACAACCTCTCCAACTATGATAACCATAAATCGCTAAAGAAAATAAACCGCGGAAAATGTTAGCCATACATTCTCACAGTCACGTACAATCGTGGGATCGACTTCGCGACTGTAGTAATGACAGGCCTCACCCCAACTACACCTACACCTACCACCTCCTCATCCCTGACACACCCAGACAGCTCTAAAGAACAAACCGCGGACAATGTTAGCCCTACGTACTAATTGTCACGTACAATCGTGAGATCGAATTCACGACTGTAGTAATGACAGGCCCCACCCAACCACACCTACACCTACAACCTCCTCATCCCTGACACGCCCAAACATCTCGAAAGAAAAAGCCGCGGACAATGTTAGCCCGAGATAATGTCAGCCAAATATCCCGACTTGTAACTCGAGACGGCATATAAGATTAACTTCATAAGACAAATATATAAAACTTACACCTCCCGCCTTAACTTCAATCAACGACACTGCGATAACACCCCCTCAAATCATAAACTCAGTTTTTAACACCGTTTTAAGAATACATAAAAAAATTTAAACTAACTTATCAGCTATCAATAATGTTATTTATTCAGAAAATTCCCAAATTTTATCATGGCCGTCAGAAAAGTTGTAAACAGCGAGCGGGCTGATAAGTCCCTGCGTGATTAGGTTTTTTTTTTATATACATGTAATGTCGTAATTCATAGAAAATCTTAAAACTGTTGTAAAATAGTTAGACATGGCTTTATTTATCGTTTCTAAATCGTGTACTTAAATAAATATTTTACTAAAGTGATAACAACCGCGAGTATGACATGGCTGTGTTTTGACCTGCGCGAACACAGCTTTTGCAACTTTTATCATTAAAAGATTACAAATCCAAAAAAAACTACTATGCACACACGTCTATAAGGAATGTTAATTTTTGATAACTTGGCAGTTTGTTGAAATAAATATTGGATTTATCTCAAATTACTCATTTCAATGCTTTATGTCTGAATTACACGTTTCCAAAACAACTATTTTTTTTCTTGACGTTACATGAATGCGTTTCCAAATTGATTACTTGATATCCCTGCCTCTATGTGTTTATTTGATTGTGTTTTTTAAACATCTTATTTTATTATGGTTCCCATGTGTTTTCCAAATTTCGTGTTTTATTGCGTTATCCGTGTGTTTTTTCTATGAATTATTTTTACGTTATGCGCGTCTTTCCAAGTGGATGTTACGATGTTTTAAGCGGTTTTTTTAAATTATTATTACGTTACATAATATGTTCCAAAACGTTTTTTGATAACTTTATATCATCACAATGAGAGTCATGTGTGTGCTGATCGTTTAATGATGATACCAACATAGTAGACTCGATTATCACAAATACAAGAGATCACTGGGACTTTTTCACTCCGCAGACATTTGTTTAAGTTAACAGGTTCACACCGCTTTAAAATTATTGACTAATCAAAATGAGTGTATGTATATCTCAATGCGTAATGAACTGGTATAATTCTCAAGGCACGGCGAATTTCATAGAAACTTTGGTGGAGTTTACAATGATCATCAATCATGTCGGACTATTATCCAGTAATGCACGTCACAGATCCCCACCCGAATGCACAAATCCCCTGTAATTTCGAAGTTTACCAGAGAAGGCTGAATTCAATCTCCCTCCTACACCTAAAATATCATTTGTAATTCCAAAGTATATCCAAAAGTCCCTTGTAATTCCAATGTTTATCGTAAATCTAAAAGATCCCTTGTTAGTCCGAAGTCGATCAGAAGATCCCATACTTCACCTACCACGACCCTGTCTCCCACGTACATATAAAAGATATATCAAAGAAGACGGAAACTTAAAAGTAGGCCTACATTTTAAAAATAACCTTTAACAGTTCGAAATGCAAAGGCGGACACCTCGCCTACCTCGTACACAAAATGAATCCCCACGACGTTTATCATAGAAGACGGAAACTTAAAAGTACGCTTAAAAAAGAAGAATCCTTACCCGTTCGAAATGCAAAGGCGGACACTCGTCTACCTCGTACACAAAATGAATCCCCCCGACGTCTATTAGAGAAGACGGAATCTTAAAATGACACTTAAAAAGTAGACCCCTTGTCAGTTCACGAACGCCAGTTTTGTTATCGTATTGTCATTAAAATTTATAAGTTTAAGAAAAAATAACACAAATAGTACACTGGCTGTGGCGAATCCACTGGGAAAAGAACTATTGCCCATAATATGTTATGTTAAGTGATATCCGTCAGAATATACATGGAAATAGCTAGATGTTTTGCCTTTAGATACTTGTTAGACCCTAACATTAATTTTAATCTTTGGATTAAGTCCCTTTGGGACTATTCGCACACTCTTTTATCAGCTTTACACGTTATTGTTGAGTGACGCTGTCTGTGAAGTAGACAATACCTGTTTATAACACTCCTCCCTTGTTAGTTTTATACTTAGATCATCTTGAAATATTGGACGTATTTGGGCTATAGATAGACGCACGCTTATTATGTCACCATGGTCTGTTCTATTTTGAAGCGCCAACCTTGAGGTCGATTTGGGAATAAAAACAGTTTTAGCATCATATTTAAGTCTGATGTAAATGGAAATCTATTGTAAACCCATGTATCTGAACTATACGTATATTTTGTCATAATAGTATAGGCTTAGTGGGAGAGGGAAGTAAAGAGAGAGAGATGGAGAGAGAGAGAGAGAGAGAGAGAGAGAGAGATGGGGTTTAACGTCCATTCGACACAACCTAGGTCATTTCGGGTCCAACATATGATTTAAATTTATTTCAATAATTCGCTTGCGCGTAGGGGTCTTTAGCAGTTGGTGGAAACCGGAGGAACCGGAGAAAACCTACGAGGCTGGACAGGCGACCCTTCTTTATGATACAGCAGGCACATGCTAACAATTCGGCCCTCCAACACCCCTGGCTAAGTGGGTAAGACGCTGACTCGCTAGCCCGATACGTCGGGTGTTCGATCCCTACATTGCCCGGAAAGTTCATCAAGATTTTCCGGTGTGGTGCCCCCCCCCCCTCTCAATGAAGCAGGCCGGGGGGGGGGGGGCTGACAAGGACACCGGTATAGTAGTTCGGATGGGACGAAAACCGAGTTCTCATATACGCTTTGGTATGCACGTAAAATATCCCTTGGCAGTTAGAATTCGATGTAAGAGTAGACCGTAGTGCCGCTGTCCGGGCAAAAGTTCCCTTTTAGCACACTGTATGACGTATGCCCGATTGCCCGTTTCCATTAGTCCAATATAGGAACAGAACAGTAGGAGGTTAACCCCAATTTCATTTTATTTTGACGTCATGGTCTTTTAAAAGGCTATGGTCGAGATCGATCGCTGAAAAAACAAAATATCAGTATAAGTCTGATATCATTTGAAACTTATTGAAACCCCATTTTGGGCTATACGTAGTTCATTATGGGGACAGACATTCGCTTAAAATGACGTCATGGTCGTGCAAAGGGCCAGGTGCGAGGTCAATCGCAAACATAGTAAAATATTTATATCAAATGTAATTTTGATGCGAATGGAAACTTATTGAAAACTCATTTATTTGAACTAAACGTAGGCTAGTTTATCAGAGTAGCGTAGACATTAGCTTATTATGACTCCAAGATCTTGCCAAGGGTCAAGGTCGAGCTTGATTGCGACCTAACACAGAATATAAGTATCAGATATAAATTTGATGTACATTGAAACATACTGTAAACCCATTTATTTGGGTTTTACGTATTTATATAATAATAGAATAGACATTCGCTTATAATGACTTCATAGACTTTTAAATTTCAAAGGGCCAGGTTTGAGGTCGATCGTTAACTAAAATGCAATATTAGAATCTGCTTTAAGTTTAACATATTATGTGTTTCTTTATTTGCTTGAAAGGGCGAGAGAGGTATCTTCGAAACATTACCAAAGTAAATTAGTAATTTTTCTATCATAATTATGTGTTAAGGTGTATTGTAAAATGAAAGATAAATAATTTATTTCAAAATTCAATATCTAGAACATTAAATTATAAGTAGGAAATTTCGTAAATAGCTCGTACCTTATGTTAGCCCCGAAAACGATACAGTTTCGACATCTCTCTCTCTCTCTCTCTCTCCCTCTCTCTCTCTCTCTCTCGCTCTTTACTCCATGCCATCTAAAGTATAAAAAATTAAACAAAATTTAGATCTGTATTGTAATCAGATTGTTACTCGATCGTTCGCTCTCTCACTCTCTATCTCGCTCTCTCCCTCTCGCTCTCTCCATCTCTCTCTCTTGCTATCTCCCCCTTACTATATCTCTCTTCCTATCTTTCTCTCTCTATCTTTATATCTGTATCTCTCCCTATCTCCCTCTATCTGTGTGTTTACCTGAATACAATAATAGAAGAAAATGGCGTTACCTATGTGTGTAGACTAACATTTGTTTGTTGTTAGTATATTTTTGCTATTTTTGGGGTGTCGAGGTGTTAATGATTTATCTGACAAGTATAAAGATATGTAAAATATTATATCCTATACTACATCTCGTGTTGTATATTACCCGTGAAATATTAGTCTCGTGTGTAATATAATTAGCACCATCTTCTCTTAATCATTTGAACAGTCCTTCTTACTATATATTACTATGGGTCGACCACTTGAACAGTTCTTGATACTATATGGTACACAAGTTCGACCATTTGAACAGTCCTTCTTACTATATAGTACTATGGGTCGACCACTTGAACAGTTCTTAGTACTGTAGATTCAAACACTTGAACAGCTCTTCCTGCTATTTAGTACTGTCGCTTCGTGCCTTCGACCACTGGAACAATTCTTAGTACTGTAGGGTCGACCACTTTAACAGTTCTTCATACTATAGTACTGTATGGTCAACCACTTAAACAGTTCTTAGTACTGTATGGTCGATCACTTGAACAGTCCTTGATACTATATGGTACACAAGTTCGACCACTTGAACAGTTCTTAGTACTGTATGATCGACTAATTGAACAGTCCTTGATACTATATGGTACACAAGTGCGACCACTTGAACAGTTCTTACTACTATATATCATTGTATGGTCGACCACTTGAACAGTTCTTAGTACTGTATGGTCGACCACTTGAACAGTTTTTGATACTATATGGTACTCTTTGTTCGGTTATTTGAACAGTTCTTCATACCATATGGCACTGTAGGTTCTATCACTTGAACAATTCTTTATGGTCGACCACTTGAACAGCTCTTGATACCAAAAAGTACCCTATGGTCGACCACTTGAACAGTTATTGATACCATATATAGTACTCTATGGTCAACCACTTGAATAGCTCTTGATACCAAATAGTACTCTATGGTCGACCACTTGAACAACACTTGATACCAAATAGTACTCTATGGTCGACCACTTTAACAGTTATTGATACCAAATAGTACTCTATGGTCGACCACTTGACCAGCTATTGATACCATATGTTCGACTATTTGAACAATTCTTGATATGCACCATATGGAACCGTGGGTCGACCACTTTAACAGTCTTTGATACCATACATAGTACTCTATGGTCGACCACTTGGCCAGCTATTGATACCATATGTTCGACTATTTGAACAATTCTTGATATGCACCATATGGAACCGTAGGTCGACCACTTTAACAGTCATTGATATTATGGTAATGCATGCTCGACCACTTGGACCTGCTCTTCCTATTGTAAATTCGACCACTTGAACATTTCTCCCTACTTTATGGTACTGGAGGTTCTTAAACTTGAACAATTCTTTATATTATATGGTACCGTAGGTTCGAACACTTGAACAATTCTTCATACTATATGGTACTGTAGGATGCACCATTTATCACTAAAAGACCCATCCAAAACTATCAATTTCATTCTCAGCCATGATCTTTGGCGGGACTGTGGCAGAGGATATCATGTCAAAAACCCATGATGAGATACAATTGCACGGATGACAGGTGCGCAACGGATGTCGGTATGAGCAGTAACTTTGGAATATTTCAGTGGTGACTTTAAAATCGTTTGTGGAACCAGGCAGGGTAAGCTTACTCTTCCGAGCAACTGCTACCACTGTTTGTCGTGTTTTTGTACACGAGGAGCATTACACTATTTTGCTTGAATATACTATTTTGCCTATACCGTTTTTTATGGACTTCAAATTTTGTCTTATGGTTTGGATAGTTGATACTTGGTTTTATATTTTTTGACATTCTTATCAGTTGTTGGGGAGATGGCAGATTTATAAGTTTAATGCCTGGAGAATGATTTACTATCGACAATTTCAACAGTTAACCTCCATCAATATCATATCCTTTGCAGTCACGTGATACTAAAAAGTATTATTACCATCACCAGTCACGTGATAGTAAATATAATTAGTCTAGAGTCACGTGATACAAAATATTATCATTATCATATTCAGTCACATGATGCTAAATATTAGTATAACCGTTTATAGTCACGTGATACTAAATAGTATTATTACCATCACCAGTGACGTGATAGTAAATACAATTAGTCTAGAATCACGTGATACAAAATATTATCATTATCATCTTCAATCACATGATGCTAAATATAAGTATTTCCGTTTATAATCACGTGATGCTAAATATTAGTATTACCGTTTATATTCACGTGATACTAAATATAATTAGCCTACAATCACGTGATACTAAATATTATTATTACCTTCTACAAAATATTATTATTATAACCGCCTTTAGTCACATGTCGAAACAGCAAAACCGATCCTTAAAAACAGAAAGAAGCCGAGATGAAATGGGATTTATCGCCTTGCTTGTATGTACTGAATGAAGAGGTCTATTGGATGTTATGAAGGTTGGGATGGCCTTGTGGTCTAGAGTGCCGCACTTCGACCTCTAGCTGACCGGCAACCTCTGGCTTGATACTGTGGTTTCGAGCCCTGGTGTGGGCGTATGCGGCGCCTTCTCAACCTCGTGGGTTTCCTCTAGGCATTGAAATAAAATTTAAAAAATACTATATGTTAGTCCCTAAATGACCTAGTTGTGTTGAGTGGACGTTGAACCCCATTTCGCTCGCTCTCTCGCTCTCTCTCTCTCTCTCTCTCTCTTGGATGTTGTCCGAACAGCGTACCGTATGAACGTTGACCATTCACCACAACTAACCATATATTATAAACATGTATTAACCTCTAACGGAAGGATAGAAGACTATATTGGCCGTTTGGTTAACCCCGATAATCTTCTAATTCCATCCATTCTGGTCACAGTATCAAACCATCTGATTGCTCAATAGTAACTTGTTATTCTAGTGTCTGGATCAATGATCAGAAACTCGCGGTTTGGTCCAAGTGATTGCTAAGGAAGTTCATTTAAGTTTTTCAGACTAGTATCCTGGCAAGAAGGGAAGGGAAGAGGGGGGGGGGAGTTGTTTTGTTTAGTTGTTCGAGTTGGGAAAAACACCGAGGTCTCGTTATAAAGTTGGCGTACACGTAAGAATAAAATAAAAACCAAGTACGAACAATCCAAACCATAAGACCGAATTCGAAGTCCTAAAAACGTTATAGGCAAAAAAGTGTATTCAATCAAAATAGTGTAATCAGAAAATGGACTGCTCCTCGCGTACAAAATACACGACAAGCGGTGGTAACAGGTGTCCGGAAGAGTAAGCTTACCCTGCCTGGTGCCACACCCGCCATAGCTGCATCCAAACTATTGGGCGAAATATCGGTAAAATAGCGTGATTGGCCAATGAACTATCGTAGTCCGGATAGCATGGATAGTTGGTATTTGACGAAGAGTTGACGTACACGCCGGTGCTGGGGCAAAAGGTCTCGCATATTTCTATCACACTGTATGACTTACGTTCGACTTCACTATCCCAATTGATTCAGAAAAGTAGGACGCTAAACCCTATATTGGTTCAACACAAGCTATTCACAAGCTTACCCTGTGTCGGACGGTATAGATTATAGTTAAACGGGGCGAAAGGCTAGCTCGGTGATTCGTGAATATTATTCCGTGTATCCTTCGAGATCTGACAGTCACAAGATCAGACCAACTCGCATGATTTATATTATCGGTATCTTCAGCTGGAGCTTAATAACTGGTCTTGAAGACAATCCATATCGGAAACTTTATATCCGCTCTGATAGTTCTGTCTGAAGCTAGAAGTGAAATTATGAAGAGATTGTTGGTAAATGTCATTCAGCCCAATCTGATCAATGCCGGATGACATTGTCAAGTAGCGCCGGCTGATAAAGCGGCGGTGGGGAGATCGTGTACAATAACCTCGATCACTGCAGTTGGCGTTCGGTGCTATGGGGTGGGTTTTTTAGGGGGGGGGGACTTTCTGTACGGTTATATTCACTTCTCAATGGCTGTGATAGGATCGTGGAGCGAAGTTCAGTACCGTGATTTGGGGAGACTATTGGTAAAACAGCATTTGTAAAGTAAAGTCGGTTTCAGTACTAAAGCGGCGGTGGTTAGATCTTCGACCATGAGGTTCAGTAACCTTGATCACCGAAGCGTTGAAGTCTCTGTAATAAGATAGTGAGGATAGTCTAGTGGGCTAGAGTGCCGCACTTCGACCTCTAGCTAGCCGGTCACCTCTGACATGCGGCTGTGGTTTCGAGCCCTGGTGTGAGCGTATGTGGCACGGAGATAGGAGCGCCTTCTCAACCTTGTGGGTTTTTTCCGGGCACTCCGGTTTCCTTCCACTGCTAAAGACCCCTACGCGCAGGGGAATATATTGAAATACACTTAAACCATAGTCATGTAAGTCCTGAAATGACCTAGTTGTGTTTAGTGGACGTTAAACCTTATTTCTCTCTCTCTTTAGCATTGGAATTAAATCGGATTACCCGGAGAAACCCCATGAAGTTTGACAGACAACCCTACTGCCTTTCAGTTTCCAGCGGGGAATCGACTTACCACGCGACATGACTTAATGACATATCTTGTGATCTAAATTGCATGTATGATTTGTAATCAAAGAGAAGCATATTATCTTGTAGATTAGAAGTTGATTGTATGAAATTGGAAACAAATTGATATTTTGTAACCTACATTTTACTTTTATGTCAACAAATTATATTTGAAAGTATAAGTTGTTAGATCCAGAGACCCATAATCCTTGTCCAAGAATTGTACCACGTTGTAATAGGAATAATATAATTTAAACACCATTATCTCCTATTTACGTGTTTCCGACTATAAAAAGAGCATCGATCATGTGCGTCATAAATTCGAGTTTGCAATTAGTAATCACGGCATATTATGTGATTTGAATGCCGTTATGTGTTGAATAAAGTATGAGACTGGGGTTATTTTGGGAAAGGAAAGACTGAAGAAAATAACCCGAGAAAAAGAAGGCTGAGGTGATATCTTTCGATTTCGATGTCTTTATCTTGCTTACATGTGCGTGAAATACGAACATCCCAGAACCACAGTAAGGAAATCCTCATTTCATGTTTCCTAATGGAAAATAAAAACCTACCCTGGAAGAATAACCCGTTACAGGTTTAATTTGAAAGCCGCCCCGACTTTCAGACCGCAAGTTATCCGTATATATTCTCCAAGCGATTTACGGCTATATATTTATAGCAATTTGGGAACCCCCGTTTACAATAAACCGGTTGAGGCAGAAAAGTCAGATGCTAAACCTATTCTAGACAAGCGTGACAGTAACGTGTTTGACTGTCGTAAAAGTCGTGTCGTTTATTGGAAATGTTAATGGTTTTACCAACATCTGCGTTACCACAAAGTTGACACAAATAGTGACACAACGTTGTAACATGTGACGTATTTCTGGTCGTCAACCTACCGACGTGATTAAAACACAGACCCTATTTCGTTTCCATTTTATAGTTCAAAAGTGGTTTGTCTTTACTGGAGGGCCATCAAAATTTACTTGTCTTTACTAGGGGGGGGGGCATCAAAATATACTGGTCTTTACTGGAGGGCCATCCAAAGTAAAAAAACAAATCAAACGAAATATAGATCTGTTTTGTTGCCCCCACCCTCTCTCTCTCTCTCTCTCTCTCTCTCTCTCTCTGTGTGTGTATACAAGAGTTGTGTAATATGTATCAATATAAACTATATGAAATGGACATATTGTGACCACGTGTTGTATAAATATCTATAATCATCTGGTAGTGATCATATCAATCCCAATAGCCCGTGTTAATACACTCTATCATCCAGACACGTCATTAACCACAAACATATGACCACTCAGTAAGCACATACAGTAGAATAAAGCGTCGCTATGCGGCCTTTAATAGACAACCAGCTTCAATACAAGGCTTAATCTCACTTTAACGACGTACATCTTCACAAAACCTTCACTTATACCCTGCATGTGCCGGCACCAATTTTGATTGGGTACACGCTTTCAAGTTAAAGTGGATACCTGTGATAATCGAGTTGCAAAGTTCAAGGTTCGTTTAATGTGAAAGATTCCGTGGAAGTCGGGATGTCACAACCAGTCATTGGACGCTACTGTCCACGTGTCTGTAGATAACGTCGCTATTAGTTCTGGAATTGTGAGGTAATCTAGCAACGTACAGATGTTGTAAAACTCGAAGTCGTTGCTTCAGGAACATGATAGACAAAAAGCTTAAACAATCCCTTAATCTAAACAACTTTGCAATCAAAGCGGGTATTCGATCAACCAGTCGCTTCTGATACCTCATGAACTAGGGTTTAACGAGCATGGTGGGAAATGCAATTAAATGAAATGAAATAAAATTGGGGTTAACACCCTACTCTTTGCTCCATCAGGGCTTATGAAAATGGGCATATGCCATACAGTGTGCAAGAATGGAAATTGGTCCAGGGTTAGGATTAGGGCTAGCCCTGTCTACACCCCATAGGTCATAGCCCTTACTCTAACCCTTATCCTATTCCTAACCAACAATCCACATATGACATCATGAAATGCGCATGACCGGCTCCGATCTAGCGTTCTCGGCTTTGCCCTGACTAATAAAATAGACTTTGCGTGCCAGGATCTTCATATTATAGCACCACGCATATGTTTGAAAAACACGCATTTAGTCCCAAATGGTTATTGTTACGGCAGAAATAGTAATAACCCTGCTCAATCCAACTTTAACGTTAGCACGGACTGTGATGTCATGTAGTCACGTGAGCCGCCATGATTTTAGTTGTTTCGTATGCCCCTTTGTGATGTTGGTTTTAGTTATTTGTCATCTCTTCTCTAATGATTAGATGGAATACAATGCAAGATAAGCTGTGAGTAACTGTAGATTTATTTTATTAACATTATACGTTTAAATAGTGTGTTTTAATAACTGTGGTTCGTGAAATACTGCAAGAAAATAAACTTTCGTAAGCCACGTTATGGCCGTTATATATGTACATGGACAGTACACTGCATTTCTTTTGTTATGTCAAACTAAGTGCATATTTTAATGTTCAAATTTATTGTTTGTATATCAACGTTTATTTTTGCTTTCAGCAAAACGTCTACGGAATGTGAATAAAGAATTTAAACGAACGAAACGTCTTAACGCCCCCACATTTTAGTTTTGAGCTTCTTCATGGTATTTCACCATTAACGTAAACGACAAAACGAACGCCAACCAACCCGAACGACTGAAGAAACTCCAACTAACGCTTATGAACTTCTTCATGGTTTTTCTTCACTAACGTAAACGACAAAACGAACGCCAACCAAGAAGAACGACTAAAGAAACGTCAACTAACGCTTATGAACGCATAAAGGGGAATCAACGATAAAATTAAACGGTAATCAACGTATACAACGATAGAATAATACAAGTAAGAATTTTAACGGAACGCTTCACATAATCGGTTATTTATCAACGTAAAGTATTGACCACAAATAATAGTTTTAACGCTTACAGTGACATTAACGATAAACGTAAATAGTAATTACTGATGATAATTTTGAGGAGCCTGATTGTTGCTTTATGTTTTTTAATCATGTCCAACGAAAGTACTGATTCACAATCTTCACATGGAACGAGTTCAAGGGATAATTCTGACATATCTTCAACTGATGGGTCTTATACTTCAGCAATTTCCATAAACGGGTCATATACGTCTGTAAGATCTATTAATTCTATATCTAGAGCAAAAGCCAGACAGTCTGCTAGGAAAGCTGCACTGCTTGCACGAGCAGCAGTATTAAAACAGGAACAGGCCTTAAAGGCCCAACTCGAAGAATTCAATCTGAAAAAAGAAATCGCTGTCGCTGAAGCCAAAGAAAGGGCTTATAATGCTGCACAAAGAGAATTTGCACCTTATTCAGCCAGTGAAACGAATCAGCCAAACATCGCATCAGTACCACCTCGGGCAAAATTTGCAGAACCAGATTTACATGTACTGCCCCATACACAACGCGTAAACGACTATAACGAATTCAACGAAAGGGCGCAATTTGTCGGTGCTCAAGCTTCCGATTTTGATACTCAACGTACTGTAAACGAACCCGGCGACCCGCAATATTTAGATGTACCGAGTTATGGTCCCCCAGCTGAATTCTCAACCTCTCCAATAGACACATTTCATAATACACAGGTTAAATCGCCACACAGTGTTCCAGTCGATAATAGTCATTTTCGCCCTGCATCAAATCCAGATTTGGGAATTAACACAAGTTTAGAAGTTTTAATCAATCGTCAGAACGAAATACAAAACCGACAAACTGACCTCACCCGTCTGCTGATAGAACAACAGAAAACAACTCTATTACCACAACCATCCATAACGAAATACACAGGAGACCCTTTGGAATATAGAACTTTTATCAAGTCATTTGAAACGAGAATTGAAGAAAAGGTAACCAGTAAATCTGACCGACTCTACTACCTCTCTCAATATACTGAAGGAGAAGCGAACGAATTAATCAAAGGCTGTCTACACATGGATCCTGAATACGGATATTACGAAGCTAAAAGCTTACTAAAGGAAACATATGGCGATGAATACCGCATAGCAACTGCCTACATTAAGAAGATATTGAAATGGCCTCCTATTAGAAGCGACAATATATCATCCTTGAAGAGTTTCTCCATTGCACTGACATCCTGTTTACACGCTATGAGAGATATACAGTACATGTCTGAAATGAATCACCCTAAGAACTTACAAGAGCTCATGGAGAAATTGCCTTACCACCTCCGTGAGAGGTGGCGCAGGACGGTTCAACATGTTAAAGAAACGCGTCATAGAACTGTTTTGTTTGAAGATATGGTAAAATTTGTGAAGGATGAAGTTGAAGTGGTGACTGATCCTATATTTGGTAAACTACCTAACGAAGTTGAGAAAAATAAACCGCACCAAAGTCATAACGTAAATAACAGCGACAGAAGATATCAATTTTCAAGACATAGCCAGAGCTTCGCAACAAGTATACAGCCTCAAGCTTACCCAGAACGACCAGCGTATAAACCAAAATGGTGCTTGTTTTGTAAAGGACAACATGATTTGTCTGATTGTTCTGTATTCATATGGAAGCCACATGAAACTAAAAGAAACTTTGCCAAAGAAAATCACCTTTGCTTCGGATGTCTCGGTAATAATCACCAGTCTAAAAATTGTACTAACAAGACAATTTGTAAGAAGTGTAATAAACCACACCCCACTGCATTTCACATCGATGGATTTCAAATCAGTTCAGAACCCCCTAGGCCTCCTTATACACGCAGTTCTGATCAACGTAACGCTACTACCGCTAACGAAAAAAACGTTCAAAACGCTTCCGTAACCTTTAACGCATACTCTGCACCTGAAATGAAAAAGGAATCAGAAGTGATGATGTCTGTCGTACCAGTGATTATTAGATGTAAAAGTAACAACCCCTCGACTATTACCTATGCTTTTCTAGATAATGGTTCCAGTGGATGTTTTCTGCTTGATGAAACGAAAGAACGCTTAAATTCAACTGGTAGTCCAACTGATCTTCTCCTTGGTACAATGCACGGACAGAAAACGGTAAAAAGCATTGCCTTATTTGATTTAGAAGTAACAGATCTTACTGGAAATCATGTGATTAGTTTGCCAAAGACCTATACTTGTAGCGAGATGCCAGTTAACCCAGGTAAAATACCGACACCACAAGCGCTGAAGAAATGGGAATATCTTCGTAACTTACCAATACCTGAATACATGCCTAACGTTGAAATCGGTCTACTAATTGGCGTAAATTGTCCAAAGGCACTAGAACCATTAGAGGTAATTTCCAGCCAAAACAACGGACCATATGCAGTACTTACCCGCCTTGGCTGGACGTTAAATGGACCATTCACTTCAGAGACGGTTTCAATCGACGTAACGTGTAACCGGATCTACTTAAAAGAAATTAATACCGAGCCGCCTAGACTCCACCAGTTGGCAGTCAACAATACAGTCAAAGAAATAGACACGCGTCACCTGGTACAGCTGATGTTAGAATATGAATTCAACGAATACGATTTCAAGAAGGCTGAACTCGGTTATTCACAAGAAGATAAGAAGTTTCTACAACGGGTTGAAAACGGCATTCGATATGTCGACGGACACTATGAAATACCTTTACCCTTTCGCGACGAAGATGTTCATGTACCATATAATCGTGATCAGGCTGTATCAAGACTTAAAAGTTTAAAGAGAAAACTAGAGACTAACGTTAACTTTAAAACGGATTACGTGAACTTTATGAACGATTTATTTGTAAACGAGTATGCTGTAAAGGTATCATCAGAACGACTTAACGCTCCGTTAGGTAAATTATGGTATATACCACACCACGGTGTCTACCATCCTCGCAAGCCGAACAAAATACGCGTTGTGTTTGACTGCAGCGCACAACAAGGTGGGAAGTCGCTCAACGATCACCTTCTACAAGGCCCAGACTTAACAAACTCACTTGTAGGTGTGTTAACACGATTTAGAGAAAGACCTGTTGCATTTGTAGCGGATATCCGTGCGATGTTCCATCAAGTCAAGGTACCGGTTAGTCAGTGGGACTTCCTACGATTTTTATGGTGGCCTGCGGGTGATACAGAAAAGGAAGTAGAAGAATGCCAAATGACTGTGCATTTATTCGGCGCAGTGTCTTCCCCCAGTGTTTGTAATTTTGCTTTGAAACGTACTGCTGAGGATAACACTGCCCAATACGAAGAAAACGTAACAGAAACCATTATGAACAATTTCTACGTAGACGACTGTCTCAAATCAACTGATAACGTTCAAGAAGCTGTAATTCTAACAACCCGTCTCCGTGAAGCTTGCCTAAAGGGAGGTTTCCACCTCACAAAATTCATAAGTAACAACCGTATTCTACTGAACAGTTTACCTGAAAACGAACGTGCGAAAGGAATCACAACGCTTAACTTAAATTACGATGATTTGCCGGTCGAACGTGTACTTGGAGTACGTTGGTGCATAGAAAACGACACATTTTCTTTTAAAATAGTGATAAACGAACGGCCGCCTACCAGACGCGGAATTCTTTCAGTTGTTGGATCTGTCTACGATCCATTAGGTTTTGTAGCCCCATTTACGCTTACTGCAAGGATCATACTGCAGGACTTATGCCGGGATCAAGTTGGATGGGATGATGCAATCTCTAATGTTTGTGAAAAACGCTGGATCGAATGGAAGAAACAGTTACAACTTTTAGAGAACTTTACTGTTGATAGATGTTTACGCCCCCAGAATTTTAATGTTGTTATTCATAGACAAATGCACGTGTTTTCTGATGCCAGCACTACGGGATATGGCGCCGTAGCGTATCTAAGACTTGTTAACGGTAATAACGACATTCATTGTTCCTTCCTTATGGGAAAATCGCGTGTAACGCCCCTGAAAAGTGTAACAGTTCCTAGGCTTGAACTAATGGCCGCCACAACCGCTTCACGTGTTTCCAGAACATTGTTAAACGAACTAGATATCTTACCAGATAGCGTAACGTTCTGGACTGATAGCACCACAGTGTTAAGATACTTATTTAACGAAACGAAAAGATTTCACTTATTTGTTGCGAACCGTGTGACTGTCATCCGGGAAGCATCAGAGCCCAACCAGTGGCGATATTGTCCATCCGCATTAAATCCTAGCGATGACGCATCACGGGGTCTTTCTGCAACTGAATTATTGAATAACCAGAGGTGGTTGACGGGGCCGGAGTTCCTGTGGAGGAATGAAGAACATTGGCCAAAACAACCAAGCTTTAACGACACTTCGTGTGACGACCTCGAGGTGAAGAAAGAGATAGTTAACGCTGTTGAAATCAACGAAAACTCTGAGCCTATAATGACTTTAATTGAACATTATTCAGGTTGGTATCATTTAAAGCGAGCAGTTGCTTTAATCCTACAACTGCGACAAAGGCTCTTAAAGTGGTCAAGGAACAGAAAGAATATTGAAAACGAAATAACGGAAACCGATGAAACGAAACGTAAAAACGATGTACGGAAACGTATGGAGGAAATCAAAGCATTTGACAGTCGCAAGCTGTTAATCACCGTTGACGATCTCAACGCTGCCGAAAATAGTATCTTAAGATTCGTACAGAAAAAGGCTTTCCCAAAAGAAACTGAAATGGTAAAGAACATTAATAGCGAAAATGATGACAAGGTAATAAATATCAACGTGGGAAAAGCTAGTTCTTTATGTCGTTTAGATCCTATAATGTTAAACGGAATAGTACGCGTTGGAGGACGTCTCAGTAAAGCAGATATACCAGAAAAAGCGAAGTATCCTATGTGCGCGTAAAACGTGGAAACGTGTTCAATATTTAACAGACGCCTTTTGGAATAGATGGCGCAAGGAGTATTTGCTCACCCTTCAAGAACGGAGTAAATGGACAAAACAGAGGCGTAACCTTTCTGTTAACGATATCGTTTTAATCGTAGATGAAAACGTTCCAAGAAACCAATGGAAAATGTGTTTGGTTACCGATGTTAAAACCGACATTAAAGGCCTAGTGCGCAGTGAAAACGTCGTCGTCTGTTGTTATTCGCCCAATTGACAAACTAGTGTTATTACTGCCTTCAGATTAGTTTTGTTTAAACTGAAGGGTCAGTTTAAAGGGGCCGGTATGTTACGGCAGAAATAGTAATAACCCTGCTCAATCCAACTTTAACGTTAGCACGGACTGTGATGTCATGTAGTCACGTGAGCCGCCATGATTTTAGTTGTTTCGTATGCCCCTTTGTGATGTTGGTTTTAGTTATTTGTCATCTCTTCTCTAATGATTAGATGGAATACAATGCAAGATAAGCTGTGAGTAACTGTAGATTTATTTTATTAACATTATACGTTTAAATAGTGTGTTTTAATAACTGTGGTTCGTGAAATACTGCAAGAAAATAAACTTTCGTAAGCCACGTTATGGCCGTTATATATGTACATGGACAGTACACTGCATTTCTTTTGTTATGTCAAACTAAGTGCATATTTTAATGTTCAAATTTATTGTTTGTATATCAACGTTTATTTTTGCTTTCAGCAAAACGTCTACGGAATGTGAATAAAGAATTTAAACGAACGAAACGTCTTAACGCCCCCACAGTTATATTAAGAGTATATTTAAACTAGACGATCGCGAGTATTTTGAAGTAGTCCCGCTATGCCTAACTACCAGTGCAAAAATCTGAGAAATGCTCTGTTTGCATGTGGAATTGTCTGTATTATGACAGAAAACGAGTTGAACACATGTACATGTTATTTATTCAGACACGTGGCTATGTCAAACCAGAAATACACGTCTGTAGGTTTTCTTTGATTCCACAATTCTGAGATGGTTAACGTCAGTTGGTTTGGTACACTAACTTGGAAACACTGTAACGGTATTCGAAAACGTGACAGGTTTTTGTTTTAAACTCAAGAGCCAACTTCTCGTAAAGAAAATAAATAAAGATGCAGAACCCTTTCAAGTTGATGAAACAAACAACTATCAGATACATTACATAACCGAATGGTAATTATTTGACGATTCGTCAAGGCGTTGGATTATCATACGGGGTTTAGCTGTGGGGGGTGACATACGGGATTCAATTGTGTCATTGGCATGGCCGAATGGTCATATACGGCCTGCCATTGAGTCAACTGACGTGGTTTCGAATCCCCGGTTGTACGCGACAAGGAATAGGGTCTCATGTCCAACCTCGTGGGTTTCCTCCCGGTTCTTCGGTTTTCTCCCACTGCTAAAGACCCCTACGCGCAAGCGAATTATTGAAATAAAATTGAACCATATATTAGTCCCGAAATGACCTGCCTGATTAATATCGCGATATTTTTCGCGCTAATGACCTTAATAGGCTTCCATAGTTTGGGGATGTTGACTGTGAGAGAGAGAGAGAGAGAGAGAGAGAGGGGGAGAGGGAGAGGTGGAGTTTAACCTCCACTCTACACAAACTAGGTCATTTCGGGACTAACATATGATATACACCAATTGACTTAATGACAGACCTTATGGTACAACACGCACATGCTAACCATTCGGCCACCCAACCCTCAACCCCCACCCCCGTATGTTAATGTCGAGGATAAAGAGTTTTAATATGCGTTATTAAATAGTCGGCATAAATATGCGTGTCGGAAAATTCCTTATTTTCATTTCCTGATTTCTAAAAAGATAATGTAGTTATCAATTAGATAATTTACTCCCAGGGGGGCGACACAGCTTATGTTATGATCCATTAAAAGTACTTCTGACATTAATCTTAAATTATTAGTCTTGGGAATTTTAACTGAGTTCGGTCTTCCAGATTGAGTTTTAATAGTTTATATTATTGGTCATCTATATGATGTAATATATAGGAACAAAGGCGTATGTTTGTCCACCTATTTACGAGTTCAGAAAGTGCAGTAGGTGCCTTTGGCGGGTTGGGGATTTCACTTCAAATGCCCCTAATTTGTTTAATAAAAGGAGAGAGACTCCTTGGAGCTCCCACCAAATGTATTTTCCTCAAGGTATCCCTGAAGATTATCAATTTCCAACGGTAGTACATACCCGGGACAAAATGACCAATGGGACCTAGGCATCATAACCAGGAGATCTCATATTCGATCCTAGCCAGGAGATCCCAGTGTAGGTCAATATCGTTTCTTTCGGTTTCCAATTTTGTTTCGGCTTGTCGTGCTGTATCATAAGGACTGGCATTGAGTCAATTGGCGTGGTTTCGAATCCCCGGTTCTACGGGACAAGGAGTATGGTCGCCTTTCCAACCTCGTGGGTTTCCTCCCACTGCGAAAGACCCCTACGCACAAGCTAATTATTTAAATAAAATGAAACCATATGTTAGTCGCGAAATGTCCTAGTTTGTTTGTGTCGAAAAAATAATTAGATGTCTACGGATCAGAAAATTAACTCCTCCAGAGAAGAAAAGGTAAATTTAGCCGTCGGTTTTGATCCAGCAAGTATCTTGGTAATGTTTCACCTGTTGGTCGAGGCTATCAATCATTATAGCCAACCCATTATCTATATATATACACCTCATCACAATTCCAAATGGAGATTAATTCAGCCGAATAGAGAGAGAGTCTGTGGCGGTGTTCAATGTTCCGATTGGTTGACAGCAAGATTAATTGGTCATTATCACTCCGGTAAATAGCGTAGAAGGGGATTCTAATTGGCTGAAAATGATCTTTAAATCTCTCTTCGGCCTATTTTAAAGGTTATTTATCATGGAAGTTGGTCGATCTTTCGACAGTCAGAAACTGAAGCCATTCTGGAAGAGGTTAAGATTTTATTCTTTGGAATCTGCCAGAATGGTTCTTATACCAATTAATCAGATTAAAATAGATTTCGATTCAGGATAAGTGAAATGATATTTTTAACTATAAAAACGAAACGAAATAGGATCTGTGTTTACAATGAGGGACCCCGTTACCATTGTCACTAATTGCTAGAAGAGCTACATTTTGATTATTTAAGGTTTGACAACACCTCGCCCTCCCGTCAACCGTCACACTCCCAAAATCAATATACAGGTCTGACTTTGGTTTCGTTTTAATTTTCGAAACGAAATAGGGCCCGTGTTTAACTGAACTGATGTTAATAACAGTTTATATCCTTACTTGTATTCACTTCATTAAGATATCTATATCAAAAAACATATCTGAATTTAGTTTCGTTTTGTTTTCCGAAACGAAATAGGATCCGTGTTTAGCTAAATTGATATTACCGACGGTCTGGTTTTATTAATACCACGATCTCAGCGAAACAATATATTATGAGTATCGGCGAAACTCAATATCCAATCTATTTGTCAATCTATTAAAGTAGTATTTTGGGAAACAATGATTTATATATGTACTATACGGTATATTGTTTCCGGGAAAATATAGAATGTCTATAGACAGGCTATTATTTTAAAGAATCATTTCTATATATATATATATATAAACCACAACGTGTCTTGGGTCCTAATGATCCCAGGACATGTCTATTGCACAATGACGCCCCTCTAAATGCCAAACAGGAAGTGTTTCGGAAATTGATCACGTGTCAGTGTATTTATTAACAAGAAACTAGATTGCATAGAATTGATAATCTTCCTGTTCTTCAAAAGAGAGAGAGAGAGAGAGAGAGAGAGAGAGAGAGACAGAGAGAGAGATTTTAGATGGCCGAATGGTTAGCACGTGTGCGCTGTATCCCCGGTTGTACGTGTACGTGACAAGGAATATGGTCAATTATCCAGCCTCGTAGGTTTTCTCCGGATCCTCCGGTTTCCTACCACTGCTAAAGACCCCTTCGCCCAAGCAACATCATCTAGATAAAAGTAAATTATATGTTAGTTTCGAAATTACATAGTTTGTGTCGAGTGGACGTTAAACCCCATCTCTCTCTCTCTCGCTCTCGCTCTCTCTCTCTTTCTCTCGATCCCTCGCTCTCTCTATTATCCAATTATATAATGACCTAAGTGTAAACTTAATTTAGAGTTCATTGTCATTTTAATCAAGTACCATTATTCTTTTTACACAGCTTTCAATACCAGAATCCGTAATTTCATTTTTTGCTATCCGTGTTTCGTGACAACCTTAATGCGTGGAAGCAGCAAGCAGCCTGCGACCGGATTCAAGATGCTTCCTGTCTCACAAGGCTCTAGTTGTTATTGGAACTAATTGATTTTGTCGTCTGCTAGTGGGGAGTCCATGGGAATGACATGTTAATTAACTAACGGAGCACATCTTGAGGTTCGTCTTCCTCTGGGGTAACTAAGCGTGCTGCTCTGATTTCCAATAAACAAAATTAAAGAGATGGTCGACCGAAGATTTTTAAGAGATATTGAGAGAGTGAGAGAGAGGGAGAGAAAGGGAGAAAGAGAGTAAAAAAATGGGGTTTAACATATGATTCAATTCCCTTTTAATAATTCGCTTGTGAGGACCCGGAGAAAACCAAAGAGGCTGGACAGGCGACCCTACTCCTTGTCACGTACTTCCGGGAATAATTAAAATATAACGAAATGCGGTTAATACCCTTTGAATTGAACTGGCTGTTTTAAGGCCCCACTAATAATCACAGACAGGCGCCAGGATGTGCTACGAGGGGCATTTCGAGGGCTGAAAGCCATAACTGCCTATCTCCAAAATTGACGTTTTGAGAAAATGAAGATTTAAATTTTGACTATTTTTTAAAATTCAGGTAATTGTTTGATTTAGATGATTTTTGGTAATTACGTGTGTATTAATAGTTGAAAACAAATGCTAAATTATCAATAGGCTTATTGTAGTAGTTTTCAATTTATTTCATAATAATGGATTATAGACACTTCTGGACCCAATATGGGAAGTCAATATTGGAAATATCCTGTTCTGGTACATTAACAAGGCAGTTTCGGCAGTGTTTTGTCAGCAAGAATTGGACAAGTGGGATATATACATATCTTGCATTAAGTTGCATATGTATATACATATCATGTAGCAATATAAAATGACAGCAAGAACTCTCTATCTGAGAAACTTGACGAAATTTCGAACTCTTTGGTGTATTTAACTCATTTTTGGCAATTTTGGAGATAGACACTTCTGGCTTTCAGCCCTCGATTTTGTCCTTACAGCGACGATACAGTGTACTCGTCGTGTAGGCAAACATGCCTTGTCCGAGGATAGTGCTAACGGAATAATTCACAAATCCTAACGCAAGACCAACCCTACTCCAAGGATGTGTACTACGTAGTACGAGGGACATATTGCCCCGACAGTGGCGCTACGGCCTTCTCTTCGTGCAGGCAATATTTCACGAATCATAACGCAAGACCAACCCTACCCCAAGGATGTGTGCTACGAGGGACATTTTGCCCTGACAGTGGCACTGAGGCACAGTCTTCGTGTAGTCAAACATGCCTTCTTTGGATATAGTCCGAGGACATTGTTAACGTGGTCGAAATACTTCACGAATCCTGACGCAAGAACCCCACCAATTCCGTTCCTTACGCAGTAACCTTAATGTACCAATGTGTACTAAAACAATAGAGCCTGATACATTATGAAAGCTAAATGCCTACCGTAAACATGTCATTAGATGTTCAGTGCTGTTATTTTCTAATCGATAAGAACAGGTTGGGGGTAAATAGGTTCACATTAAAACTAGAATAACCAGTTTCTAAATCGTCATCTTTCCAACTTTAAATATTGTTTAAGCCACGACACCCACTCGGAAAGCTAACAAATTAATATCTTTTCCGTTTGGTTAAACATCACGCAACGGTATTTAGTGTAGATAGTTTGGCTGACCTTTAGTTTTTCAACACCTTGGCGTGCACGTAACTTAAGCTTTAACATTTGGAATTCAATTGCTGTTTGTTCAAAAATGGAGTTTGACATCCTACTGTTCTGCTCCGAAATGGGCTAATGAAGATGGACATACGCCATACAGTGGGCCTTGAGGGCAATTTTGCACTGACAGTGACACTTCGGCCTTCTCTTTTTTCGAATTCCAACCGCCAAGGGATCTTTTACGTGTAAACTCGACCTCGGTTCTTCTTTTCTTCCCCTACAAACGACTTGACGGCTATCCTAGTCAGACCCTCCGTCCTGCATCCCTGACAAAGGGAACCGCGTCGGAAAATCTAGATAAACCTGCTCGGCCAATGCAAGGGTCGAACACCCGAGCTCTAGGCTATCGAGCCAGCGTCTTACCAACTTAGCCACAAAGTGTCCCTTAAAGTAAACTGCATGGCGTAAGCTGGTCATAATTAGCCCGGATGGAGAGGAAACTTGGACCGTTAAACCCCATTTCATTTATTCACTCGTCTTTTGGGAACGACAGGACGCAGCGGTGGATTAAGCTCCACCAAGGCGTGAGGCGGCAGTTGCTGGAGGGCTTATTTAAAATGGCGTGGGCCTATTTAAAATGGCGTGGGCTCAATTAATTTCGGATCAGAGCCTATGTTGAAAACTGTTGGGCTTAAACTCCACCCCATAACATTCATTGTCTATTGGTTTTTAATCGTATTTTAAAAATATTTTTTTACAAAATCGTTGGGCCTGAGGCTGCAGCCTCATCAGCCTTACTGATAATCCGCTAGGACAGTACTTTAAAGGGGCTAAATCGCTAACATTTGGGACCTAGAAATTGTCAAAAGTGGGTCGCAACGCAAATAATACTGTAATATGAATGTATATAAACTGATACATTTAATGGTTTCCGTTTTTCCCCAATTTCAAATCAGTTACGTTCTGCGAAATAAGCCATGCAGTCTTAATCTAGTGCAAATTTCTATAGCGTCTGCTTATTCCAGTCAACATACGCCGTATGGTATGTTGCAATATGTCTAGCCTCGCTCCTTGAGTCTCTTATTAAAACTGGGGCTGAAGCACACTATGGTACACGACTCGTGTACCAATGTTAAAAAAAATATTTTATCTAAAATATCGGATATCAGAAACTTATCTTTTCCCGGTAAGTTTACATCATCAATGTTGATTTAAAATGGCCAAAAATTCGTGTTTTCGATGTTAAAATTTTAAGAGGATTTTGAGTAACGGATTTGGGCCCTTGAAAGATAATCTCGAGATACGTCTGGCAACCCTTGATTCCTAGGTTTACTACTGCCTAATGGGCCTAACTTTTGAACACTTATAATAAATGCATAGTTTTAAAATGCAACCATTTCATTTCCAGCTATGGGCCACACACGTTGCTAGTATATCTTGGTAAATTAGGGTAATTGTCTCGGAATACATACCGAGTTATGTTTAATGAATATAATTTATTTAAATGTTAGTATATTGTAAACATTGAGATATAGTTTAGGCTAAGAGCAACAATACGTCGTTGTTGTGACTATGGTAATAATCTGGTTTGTCTATGATGCGTGATTGGGTTTGAAGTTGCCATGGTTTTATTGGACACACCCAGAATATCAACAGAGTAGGGTTGGATGGCCGAATGGTTATCACATGCGCGCTGTACCATAAGGTTTGTAATTGAGTCAATTGGCGTGGTTTCGATTCCCCGGTTGTACGTCACAAGGGGTAGAGTCGCCGGTTTCTCCAGTTTCCCCCCCCCCCACTGCTAAATACTCCTACGCGCACACGATTTATTAATATGAAATTGAACCATATATTCGGCCCGAAATGTACTAGTTTGTGTCGAGCGATTTTTTGACTATGACCTCAGTGGCGGTACTGTACCTAATACATCCTTACAGACAATCGCACAAAAATATGTTTTTCCGACGAATCATATATTTAAGGTAGTTTTTAAAGCACTAGGGTTTATAAGCCACGTGCGTGCTCAACTATTTTGACTTCGTCGGCCTGTTGTCTAGACAAATTTGTCCTGCATTGGCGGAGAAAGGTCATCCCGATTTTCCGCCGTAGATTCCCCTTGGGAGTGATGTAGGACGGAGGGCCTGACAAGGACATCTGTCCAGTCGTTCGGATGGGACGAAAATCCAAGGTCCTGTGTTCACATGGGCGTGCCGTAAAATATCCCTTATTCGGAGCAGAACTGTAAGATGTTAAACCACATTTTATTTAATTTCGCCTGTCAGCTGAATCCGACTATATGATATTTTTTTCGAATAGGTTTCGAATGCAATGTTAAACTGGCTGGCTAATTTGTTTTCTTTCCTAGTTTTGACATTATTTTGTTTTACTGTAGAAACATTGGTTGCTGTGTTGTTGTTATGTTGTACGAGATTCTGGAGCTTGGTTCTTGTAAATTGTCTTTTAAGACAGAAGGTATAGCGCTAGCTAAACTGAGATTTGAACCGTAATAAATAACACAGACATTTTTATTGGCAATAAAGGAATGGCGTTAAAGTCGCATGTTCACAATAACTCGCGCGTGAGAAATAACACAAATGAAAGTGGTACCATACTGGGATAACCAGGAAGGAAATACGGCATGCAGTGTTCCATAATGGTTCAGTTGTTCAGGACGGCGATCTTTTCGCCTACCTGCATTCAATCTGTCAAAGGAAAGGGGTAATTACTTCCACATCAAGGTGTGTGTAAACGGTGCTTCGGTTTTTCGTCCCACCGCGTTCCACAGATAAGTGTGTGAGGTTGGAACATCCCGAGGATTATTCTCGGTCAACACCGGAATGGAACTCGGATCAGAAATGAAATGAAATGGGGTTTACTGTCCTACTGATCTGCTGCGATCGGGCTAATGCAGACGGGTCCTGGTTATAGAGCTAGTAAGTGCCGCCGTCGATTCGTGAAGAGAAAAAGGAAAATAATCTTAAGAAATAACTACATCTAGGTAACAATTATGAAATGCAACATAGATATCTGTCAAGCAGCTGTAAATACAAAATTCTGTAGTGTATCCGTCTTCACGCATGTACAGAATTGACGAGTGAAACAACGTAAAATAAACAAAATGGCAGCCATTGTGCATTAAAAATAGAATTTGTGTATTTATTATAAATTAGAAATGATTCTCTTGGAATTCTCACTTCGATAATAATTGGTATTTTGGTCATGTCTATTTTGAGGTTTATTTTGCGCCTACTATGATGTAATAAGAGATGGGTGGGCCGAATGGCTCAACGCATGCGCTTTAGATTATAAGATGTATCATTGGGTCAAGCTGCGTACCGATTTACTGCTATATCGTACCATTTGTTAGTCACGAAATTACCTAGTCTGTATTGGCCTCTCTATTACAGGCAAATAGGTACCAGATTAAAGTTACAATTTCATATTTCATATTTTCAAGTTATATTTTTAAAATGTATTAAAATAAATCCCTTAAAAAATGGTATCTAAAATCAGTCCTACATTTTTAATCCTTTAATTCACTATTGTCAGTTGAGAAATTGGCAAAAATATCATTTTCAACTTCAAATTCAAACGTTTGAAGGTAGCTCTTCCATGGTGGGGAATAGGAAAACAAGGGGGGTAATTGGGAGGTAATTGTGTCACATCACTGAAACCCTAACACAATACAACAACTACCCATTAGAATTTGTGAAGAAAGTTATTAGCAGTACAACTGAAAAACTGAATAAAGCCCCCGACGTGACCAGGACAGAAAAAGCTCCAATCCATATTAATATTCCATTTATAGGCCCAACTAGTTATAAGATTAAAAGATTATTATCCAGATTGCAAATAGATGTTACATTTAGTGGGGTGGCATTAAAATCACTGATCAATGCAAATGGGAGAACAGAAATACCAAAGAGGGACCCGAAAGACATAGTTTACCAAGTCCTTTGCAGCGGCAAATCTACGTACATAGGTGAAAGTTGCCGCCCATTATCGGTAAGACTGAAAGAGCACAAAGCAGCTACTAGATGCAGGGAACCAAAAAAATCGGCAGTAGCGGAACATATCATTGAGAATCCGACGCATAATATAGAATGGGACAACACGAAAGTCCTAACTAAGAATATTAAAGTATGGAAAAAGAGAGTATTGTGGGAAGCGTATGGAACGAATTACTAAGTTAATGCAGTTAGAGTGGGGCCCTAGATGAACATTTAATAGTCGAACAATATATTTTATTAATTAAGAAGTTACTTGGTTATTAAGAAGTGAAACTTTATACATTAAATATTTTTGTAATATTATGATCACCCTATTGTTTTTGTAAATATTAGTTAATTACTATATGATTCAGAAGACATGTTCAAAGATACGAAATAATTAAAGATAGATTAAGGGGTTTTGATAGTAGAGTGGTATTAAGCCTTAGTGGTGGCTTCAGTCCTAGGTTTAATCTATCAATTAGAGAGATTGTGAAGTCATGCTCAAAAGGAAATGTTGGTGTTTTAACTCTTAATTAATGTTATGTTGTTATTGTCTTACTCATGGATGTACTATAAATGTAGGTTGTTTTTCATTATTGATCATTGCTTGATAAAGATACCTGTAAGAGTATTGAAACGTTGCATGTAATAAACGAAGAAGTAGTAAATCCATAAAGTTGTGTTATTATGAATAGTAAATAATTAGTAATTTGTCACTCTGTCAAATAGAAACCCTAGAGATTCAACTTTAATGGTGTTGTTGTGTGCAAGAGGTTTATATTCCCTCGAGTGGCGTCGACATAGGCCCAGCCTTTTCTCCAATCCTATTTCATATGAAATAAAATATTGTTTACAAAAAAATGGCGATAATCGTGCCAAAAAACATCGACGGATACAAATAGTTAATGCTGAAAACATGGCGACACGGCGCGTACTCCAGCTCCAGTTGTCCTCGTCGTCGGAATTATTGACACAAACGCCTGTTCCAGGTTGTCCGTGCTGGAAATCTTTAATTAGCTGATCAGTAGAATAAAAATTAAAGGGACTGTCCCGAATAGAACAGAGCGTCAAAAATAAAAGTTCGAGTACGTATATACCCTGACTCAAAATTTCAGCTCAAATTATTGAGTCGTTTGGACGTGAGCGTTAAAACAGCTTATCCGGACACGTAACCCTTTTAAGATTTCGGGTCATTCTTTCGTTGGGTGACCCGATAATCGATTCCCGTTCCTTTAGAGGTCTACACGGTGAATGGTCAATGTGCTGTACTTGATAACAAAAGGTAAATTTTACCAACACTTTATTTTTATAGAATAAAAGTCTGATTTTATCAAATCACCGCATAATATAGTTTGGGACACCGGACTCAATTTCAAGATGAAGACTGTGGGTTTAAGTTGTTAGAAAACGTATCACATATATTGAGTTAGTTGCTCGGCCCTAAGGTAGGGGATCTTAATGGATTTCAACACAAAATTAAAGAATTTTATTCTCAAAAACATTATCGGGATTGACCCTTTAACCTTTTAACGCAAAAAGTGAAATAACTAACGGCATTGGCAAGACTTGCGTTATCACTTATGAAACCGTTTTAATAAGATAGATGAAATGAAATGGAACGTGTTTATACCTTTATTGTCATGGTAACGGGTCTTTATTCCTGTACACGCGGACTAGTTATAACGCGATTAAAATAGTCCCCGTAACACTCCATTTATTTTAAACTCAATCACCTTCGTAATCGTCATCTGTAATAGTTTCATCTTTTATTAACTTTTAGTCTCGCATATCTTGTCTCAAGATTTCCAATAGCAACTGCTTCACGCACATACCTAGTCTCAAACTAATCAAATATCCGCAGCTAGACTCGCATAGCTAGTCTCAAAAGGGAAAATAATCACTTATAGACTTATTATGTCTTAAAGGGACCATAACACTCTTGTTGGCTTGACAGCTCCAGGAAAAAAAATAATAGCCTTATTCCAAGTACTAGATGCTTAAGTGCCCTACCGGTTGTGTAAATTATCCATCACATCCTCTTTTACATGTCCAAAGGGTTCGAAAATATTTTTAAATCCAAGTCACATTTGAAAAGGTTTGCGTTAGGCTTTTCAAATCATTTAATTTAAATTTTCCATTTTTTAAAAATAAGGCGTATTAAAATAAAATTTGTATCATCAATTAATTGAAATGTTGTAAAATAGTACAATTTGTTGACATTAATAAAAGATTGGCACATATAGTTCAGTTACAACAAGAATGGTATTGGGGCTTTAAAGTGTAGATTACAATATGAGATTTGAAAGCGAGATTGTCTCACGAGACAGTGACGCGGTCGGATCCCTCGGGGCGTCTGTCGAATCTGTATGCAAATTTGGTCTCATCCGCTAATTTCCATTTCGCTTGTATTCTCACAATCTGATTAAAACACACCTCCTATTTCGTTTCGTTTTTTTATAGTTAAAATTTCGGGCATCGAAAGTATAAAAAAACGAAACGAAATATAGATCTGTATTTTAATCAGATTGTTATTCCCTCCAGACCCTAGACCAAATCTTCAGTTGGCCTTAATATTTAGACCTAACTGGTATGTGAACTACGTTTACATTATTATCTAACACACTCTGATATCCAAGTATTTAAGCCTTGATCCATAAATATTGATGACTGGTATCGTGCCTAAGTAGCATATACTTGCTAGTTTTAGAACACCTGACACCTATCGAATAATGGCGACGGACATACGTCATTTAGTGTGATATGAGAGAAAATTGCCTTGGACAGTGGCGTTTTCACCTACTATTCGTCAAACTTCAACCGCCAAATTTGTATATACATTCACAACAAAGTTCTGTCCTAACTGACCAAAGGAAGACGGTCATACGCCATACAGTGTGATAATGGGGGAAATTTTGCCCGGGCAGAGGCAATACTACGTCCTACTCTGATATCGATCTCCAACTGCCAAGGGATCTTGTATGTGCACCCTAATATGTACAGGAGTGAACCTCGGTCTAGACCTGAAGCAATAGTATGTTTCTACAGGCCAACTCGTTCACCAATTGTGATTCCAATTTGATTTCTTTTAGGTTATTTTTATCTGCAATATAATTCGTCATTTGTTGACATTTGATTAAATTACCCCAAGTTCTGAGTGAAATAGAGCCAGGCGAACGTTAATAAAATGCCTAAATGGTTGCGTGATTCGCTTTTCTAATGTGTATATTGTCTGGTGGATTTTCATGATAGTATTTAACTCATCAGAAAACGCACTCGGCATTTGTTATGTCAATCAAATTTAGACATTATTTAGAAGATAGGTATACCATATGTATCGAGTTATACCTTTAGTTACAGGGGGGCGGGGTGTTAATTTAAAGAGAGAGAGAGGAAGAGAAAGAGAGAGGGAGAGAGAGAGGGAGGGAAAAGAGAGAGGGATGGGGTTTAACGTCCACTCGACACAAACTAGGTTATTTCGGGACTAACATATATCGTTCAATTTTATTTTAAGGGGTCTTTAGTAGCGGGATGTTAATTTAAAGAGAGAGAGAGAGAGAGAGAGAGAAGGAGAGAGGTGGAGATAGAGAGAGAGGGGAGATAGGGTCACGCGAGAGAGGGAGGAAGGAGAGAGAGCAAGAGAGACCAGAGGGGGTTGAACGTTTACTCGACACAAACTAGACCTTTTGGGGACTAACATATCGTTCAATTTTATTTCAAGGGGTTTAGCAGTGGAAGGAATCCGGGGGACCAAGATAAAATCTACGAGGTTAGGTTACACAGGCAATCATACTGGCCGAAGTAATGTGCTGGTGAGATTTTAAATCACATTCCATTCTTAACAGGTCACGTGTACACATTGGCATGCACGTAAAAGATCCCTTGGCAGTTTGAATTCGATATAAGAGTAGACCATAGTGCCGCTGTTCGGACAAACTTTTCCCTCATAGTACACTGTATGGCGTATGCCCGTCTCCATTAGCACAGTCCGGACAGAATAGTAGGGCGTTAAGGCCCATTTCATTTCATTGTTAACACGGCAACCCGACAAGTCAGGGCGACTTGACATTTAGGGTAAGAATTCTTTGAAATAAAACATTCATTTAATCTTTTCCTATCTCGGATAAAATCAAAAAGGTAAAAACGAAAAACCAAGTGTATGTCGATCGACCGTCATAAATTATGTAAAATAAAACAGTCCTAGAAGAGCAGCTGGTTCATGTAATTTGTAAAACACATTAACACATTTTTTATTAAACAATAATTTTATTCATTTAAATTTACATTTTTTTTATAATAAATATAGGACGCGATAACAAGCTTTATCAGCTTATATAAAATCGCTTCCTTAACAAATGACTGGAACCCGATTTTTTATTTTGAATTTAGATGTTTTAAAAATTAAAGATTTATAAATGATTGTATATCTTTAATAGTGTTTCATCTTCATTAGTCAGGGAGGGGTGGCTGGCTGAATGGTTAACGGGTTGTTTCGATTCCCCGTTTGTACGTGACAAGGAATATGTTCGACTGTTCAATCTGGTGGGTTTTCTCTTTGTGGACGCCCCCCACCTTACCCTCTTTCCCCGCTAAAACCTAGAAAGCAGCGTCGAATGTCCAGTCTGGGGAATTTTCTCGCGGTATTTCGGTTTCCACAGTTTCCTCCCAAAGATCCAGCGAATTTGTGAATTAAACAGGTACAATAATATGTTAGTGTCTCTCTCTCTCTTTCCCCCTCTCTCTCTCTACCTGTCTCTCCCCCTCTCTCCCTCCCTCTTTCTCCGGTGTAGACAGATACGACATTAAACTCCATTTCATCCAAAGCCTAAAGATGCGTCATATTATACTTCAAATATATGAATGTAGTCAAAATCTATGGTGAGCAAAGATCTAAAGTTTAGCAGGACCAGGTACAAAATGACACATTGGCCCCGAGAGTTTATTATTTACTTTTTATGTGAATGTCTAAATGATAATTTATACAACACTTGAAGCTTGAAAAAAGAACTACAATGGACAGATTTAGATCTGAAATAAATGCATCTTTAAATCAAATATTTATGCCTCATCCGTTTGATTGTCCCCAGAAGCGAAGTATCATTATCCATAAACTGGTATGTTGGCTAAAAAAAGAGTTTCTTTGATGCATTAGACATCCATAAATAATAACGATATCAATTTTCTTTTCTGAACTTTTGAAAGATCAAATATTTAATAATAATAATAAATTATGAATTTGTAGAGTGCAATTTATTCCAGTAAACTGCTCAAGAGAGCTAGTCATATATTTGCTTGGAGATTGGTGTCTTTAACTGTGTTTTAAAAATGTTTAATGTAGCGGATCTTTTGATGTCTATGGGAAGCCTGTTCCACTGTGGGGGTGGGAAGTAATACGTTTTATTGGAGATAGATTAAAGTGCATCAGCCATTTGAAAATCATTTTGAACTTTATTTGCATTAAAACATTTCATTTCCTTTTTCTGAACATTTGGAAAATCAAATACTTAGATCATATTGTGGGGTTGGGGAAGTGATGCATTTTATTGGAGATCGATTCAAGTACATCAGCCATTTCAAAATCATTTGAACTTTATTTGCATTGAACATTTCAGTTGAGTTGAATTCGAATAAGATAAGCTAAGATCAGTGAAAGAGAGTGTAATGCGACTAAACGTCAAGTAGGCCATTTCGGGAGTAATACATGGATCAATTATTTTTCAATAATTCGCTTGCGCGTAGGTGTCTTTAGCAGTGGGATGAAAACCGGAGGAACGGAAGAAAACCCACGAGATCAGAGAGGCGACCATACTCCTTGCCACGTTCAACCATGGAACCGAAACCACGCCAACTGACTCAATGACGATACAGCGCGCACGTGTGAACCATTTGACCACCCACTCTCAACTAAGATACATATTATACAAAACTATAAATAATACAAAAGCACTAAAACAAATGTATGTAGTAAAAACAAATGGATGTAGTAAAAACAAATGGATGTAGTAAAAACAAATGGATGTAGTAAAAACAAATTGATGTAGTAAAAACAAATTGATGTAACTGGCGAGGACATTGACCAATCGTTCTAATGGGTTAAAACGCCTAAGTCATGTGTGAAGAATGGCGTGAACGTAAGAGCCATTGACAGTGGAATTCAAAATAAGAATAGATCGTCGCACCGCTGTCTGTCGTATAATGTATTTCTATCTTCATTAGCTCGGGCGGTGCAGAATCATGGGACGCTAAACCCCATTCATTTTATTTCATGCCTTTTGTTAATAATGAAGGCGGGTCACATGGCCAAGTGGGTAAGACGCTGTCTCACTAGCCTTGAGGTCGGATGTTCGATCCCTGCATTGGTCGAGAAAGTTCATCCAGGGATGCAGGACGAAGGACAGCTGTATAGTCGTTCGGATGGGACGAACAACCGAGGTCCTGTGTACACATTTGCGTGCACATAAAAGATCCCTGCCCGGGTAAAATTTCCCTCATAGCCCAGTTTAGGAGCAAAACAGTAGGACGTTAAACCCCATTTCATTTTTGTTAATAATGAAATATAATATTGGACGAATAATATCAGCATTCGAATTGACACCGTAAAGAGATTGATCGTGTTAATGATGTTTAAATCTCTCCATTGTAAATCAAAGTCATATATGTCTAGAATCATGGTTTCCAATAACAACAGATTAAGTGGTCCGCTGCCACCTTAACCTCAAATCGATGACCCTAAATCACTCCGAATCTTCCGTCGGGACCAAATAGAACAAAATGCAGCAATGCCCCAGCTATAATACAATCACGGTTCGGCATCCATTTGACTCTAGAGAAAAAAAACAACTTTATTCCCAATTTCCTAATGGTCCAATCAAACGTGATAGGCCAATACAAACCTCGGCAGTGTTTACTATTATCAGATTTTAGCAAATTATTCGCCGAATACAAATTGAAAACGCTCAAAGCTTGAAAATTGTATTTATAGTAAATCTGTATACGATATGTTCCACATGTTAAATAGGGGGGGGGGGGGGGGCTGAATGAATAGCACATCGACTGGCGTGGCTTCGAATCCCCGGCTGTACGTGACAAGGAGTAGGGTCGCCTATCAAACCTCGTGGGTTCTTCCAATACCTCCGGTTTCCTCCCACTAGATAGAACGTCAACTGGCGTGGCTTCGAATCTCCGGTTGTACGTGACAAGGAGTAGGATCGCCTGTCAAACCTCGTGGGTTTTCTCCAGTAGGCCTACCTCCGGTTTCCTCCCACTGCTAATAAAGACCCCTTTAAGCGAATTGTTGAAATGAAATTAAAACCATATGTTAGTCCCGAAATGACCTCGTTTCTGTCGAGTGGACTTTAAAACCCCATTTCTCACTCTCTGTCCACGTGTTGAGCAGCTAAAGAAGCTTGAATCTTTTTGAATTAGACTAAAATAAAAAACAAAATCGGTTGATTTCGAGCCACGGTAGCTCAGAGAGTAGGACGTTGGTTCGTCAACCTGTCGATCCCGTGTTCGATCCCTGCTTTGGCTTAGGGGTTTATCGTCATTTTCCGGCGTGCTAGTGTTGAGGCTTCTTTTGTGTGCACGCCAATTTGTACACGAAACCTTTTTCGTTCCACCCGAACGACTATACATTCTTCCATACCAGGCCCTCCGTCCTGCACCACTGGTAAGGGGAACCCATATTCCTGAAGCAACGGCCCGAGAAATTCCTCTCTGGCCATTGCTGGATTCGCTTCGGATTCTTGACATTTAAGTAAATGTGTCTATTCTTCTCGTTCAATCAAATCTACTACTTACGTACAGTAACATGACATTCTGTCGTTTAATTTTGGGTCTTCCTTAATATTTTGGACAAAGATTTAAGTTATTAAAAACGTTGAAAGTCTGTTTGTTACCATACCGTAGTGTTTACTTTAAGTCAATACCGATAGTCTCGTTTGTCACGCAATTAGTTTTGCTGCAATATCCTGCTATGCGCTGGTTAATATAGCATAAAAAAACCATGCAGCCATGACGTAACGTTACGTAAACACAGTTGTCCTAATTAAACGTCTTGTTTTAAAGGTAATACCTTTGTAACGAATTCAGTGATTGGTCAGTAATAGGACCACTGGCCAGTCATAATTAGTGACAATAATACCCACTCAGTCCAGCAGGGAGTAGTCAGATTAGCTCTAATCAAACGGAACCCTGCGAGGAGGATGAGGGGAACCAAGCCCAATAATCCCGATGCACGTTCTTGGCCAACACCGGAATCAGATATGGGACCAACGGCTTACCGAGCCACCATTCACTTCCACCAAAGACCGACCAGTATCCCGTAAAAGAAACCAACACATACAATCTAAAAAAAAATTAAACAAAAAAGAAGTAGTTTATTTCAAGTAAAGTTTGATTACCTTCAGTAATAATGGTAATATATTATTATTGCGTCTTTCTTCTAAATCATTAGGGGTTTTTTTAGGGGGAGGGGGGCGAAGTCTGTATCAACAGAGACCTAATGTTCCTAAAGCAACGCCTGCGGGTTTTACAACATCCGGACGTTGCTAGATTACTTTAAAATTCTTGAGACACGTGAACAGTAGCGTCCAATCAGAGGTTGTGAGATAGCGACCTCCACGGAAACCTTGACATTGAACGAACCTAAAACTTTGCAACTCCATTATCACAGGAAGATATTTAAGCTGGAAAGCGCGAGACTTGGTATTCGCAATGATCGAGGAATCTGATAGGCTCCCAAGCAGGATTAGTACCCAGTGCTGAAATATGCAGAGTATTACGTGAAGGGTTTGATAAGATGTACGGAGTTAATACGAGATCAAGCCGTCTATTGAAGATGCACAGACCTATCATGGACTGTTCAGCGAAGTGGACCATTACAGCTAGCTCCCAGATCAATTCGTTTGTATCGTGTCGACGTTAAACCTCATCTCTCTCCCATTTCAATTCACTTGGGATGATAAGTAAATTTAATTATTGTTGAAGATCTCTGTGAAGCTTTTGTCATGTCCGCAGATTTATCTTGTTTAACTGTTAAAATTAAAATAAAACCAAGTACGAACAATCATTTAACTGTGTTTGATGTGGTCCCCCTGTATTTACAAATAATGAAGTCTAGAAGGGCAATTATATATAGATCAACTTTGGAATGGTCAAACTTTGGAATGTACTCTGAGATAATTACCCTCACAGATTTGAGTCTAGACAGTGATTACCTACCAAAACATAATTCTTCAAATCGACATTTTCCGAAAATTGCGAAGTGATATAATTGTTTGTAGAAATGGTTTGTAATTAAGAACTGCTATATTTTACATCCTAAGTTACCAATAGGAGATATTGTGTAATTGGTTTTATGGTTAATGGTTGATTTACTGTTGGGCTTGTCTTGCGTCTACGTCTGCTGAATATTTATTGCGACATTAGTTGTTGGCGGCTTATTTTGGAAGTCAACATGTATTTATATAGACTACCTTTAACTTGCGTTTGTTTGTTTAGGATTGGCGTCTGAACTTGGGCTGCCTTGAGCTGACATTTGGAAGGAAATAACAGCTAAACCTGGGGAGTGGCGTTAGCATGCTGTCGTTGCATTACCACATCCGGTTATTGAGTTATATACTACTTCCGGTTTAGAGATCTACCAATACAATGCCACGTACAACTAGTCTATATTAAAAATAAAATGGGGTTTAGCGTTCTGAATTGACTATACGAATGACCACGGGCATTCGCCATACATATCCTCCCTCTTTTTTTTTTTGTCGAATTTCGGGGGGGGGGGAGATAACTGAATGGTTAACCCGTCTGCGTTGCATCAGAAAGTTTGTCATTGAAGCAAGTGGCGTGGTTTCGAATCCTCGCCTGACGTGAGGGGGGGGGGGTAGTGTCGCCTGTCTAGCCTAGTTGGGTTTCTCTGGTTTTTCGGTTCCTCCCACTGCTAAAGACCCCTACACGCAAGCAAATTAATAGAATAAAATTAATGCACATGTTTGTCCCGAAATGATATAGTTTGTGTTGAGTGAACGTTATATACAAGCTCTATCTCGCCGAATTTCAACTGTCAACGATTCTTTTACGCGCACCCACCCGGGTAGACGGGTTTTCTCCCGAAAAACTAGACACTTGTACTTACCAGCCCAAGTATAAGTGTCAGAAGGTAGACAAATATATATTTTTGTGGCACAAACATATACAACAAAAACTAATTTGGTACCTTCTTTAATCCCGACCTCTCTGTCCAGCCCACGGGGGTTGGGGTGGCCTAGTGGTCTAGAGTGCCACGCTTTGGTCTTTAGCTGGCCAGCCACCTCTGGCTTGTGGCTGTGGTTTCGAGCCCTGGTGTGAACCCCGTGGGTTTCCTCCGGGCACTCCGGTTTCCTCCCACTGCTAAATACCTCTACGCGAATTATTGAAATAAAATTAAACCATATGTTAGTCCCGAAATGACCTAGTTGTGTTGAGTGGACGTTAAACCCCATTTCTCTCTATCTCTCTCATCCACCCACCCCTTAAATATGAACCTGTGTATTATATGGTATGTTTGTGTTTTTAAAAAAAGCAACACGCAATCCAGAGTTTTATACGTCATGTGGCGTATAATAAAAAGGTAGCTGGAATTCGCGATGCAATCAGAAGATTATGATAACAGGTTCGTGTCCATTTTAAACCTGTAACTACTCAGCTGGGACTAACATAACCAGGTCTTACTTAAACATCAATCAATCGTCTATAATTTGTTTAGCTTCCTCGGAAGAATATTGATTTTTCATTTACTAAAATTACGAACCGGTTATTGATTAAGCGCAACCCAACTTTTTATACGCTTATGTGTATATAATACAAAGAATTCCCCTTCCCCCGCTATTTTAATCATCACGTGATACCAAAAAAAGATCACATGACTCTCAAATCATCGATGTCACGCTTTTCAAGTTATGACGTCAATCATTGAAAAAGTTTACGCTGTCATGCTGAATAAGATGGTGGCCACTTATTATTTATGACAAAAGAAATCCACAGTAGTTTGAGATAAAATGGATGTAACCATTTAAAAGTTGCTAAGGAAATGTCAAACGTGAGGAGGAGTTGTATTTCAGAATGTAATGATGGAGATTCTTGATGCATTAGTTCGTTGTAGCATGCTCCCTGTGATGTCATTATTTTTTTAGATGAAAAGACTGTCTCAATCACTAGTTTATTAGCTGTGAGTAATATCAAAGGACGGTGTTTTTTTGTAAGTCAAAGTAACTAAATGACACTAAAACGAAATGAAATTCAGCCTTAATATGTTCTGTCATCTCACCGTCGAACAACAAGCTATTTTTAACAAGAATGGGAGAGGATGTCCGGAGCGCACGTTGAGAGTCATATTTATTCAGTCAGAAAATGCGCAATAACTGTTCAATGCTCATTGACAGGTCAGTCAGAAAGGTATATTGATGCTTCAGTCACAAAGAAGCAGTTATGATTCAGCTTCAAAGGGTCAGCGATTGTTAAGTCACTTGCTATTCAGATCGCAGGGGCAGTGATTGTTCAGCCCGTAACTGTTCTGGCGGAAAGTACAGTGATTGTTCATTCCGCAACTTGCTATTCAGATTTAAGGTAATTGTTCTGGTTGAAAGGGAAAGGGATAGTTCAGTTATAAATTGTCCAGTCAGAAAGAGAGAGAGAGAAATTGGGTTTAACGTCCACTCAACACAACTAGGTCATTTCGGGAGTAACATATGGTTTAATTTTATTTCAATAATTCGCTTGCGCGTAGGGGTCTTTAGCAGTGGGAAGAAACCAGAGTGCCCGGAGGAAACCCACGAGGTTGAGAAGGCGCCCCTATCTCCATGCCACATACGCTCACACCAGGGCTCGAAACCACAGCCGCAAGCCAGAGGTGGCCGGCCAGAGGTCGAAGCGCGGCACTCTAGACCACTAGGCCATCAAACCCCCACCCCCACCCCCCACCCCCAGTCAGATAGATTGAGTAACTTTTCAGTCAAAGCGGGACGATGTTTTTTTCAGTCTGTAACCGTTCAGTCAAAAATGAGCAGTGTTTTGTTTTTTTTAAATCAAAAATATAATCAAAAGTTTTAAAAATAAAAAATAAAAAGTTTTAAAAATAAAAAATAAAAAGTTTTAAAAATAAAAAAAATAAAAAGTTTTAAAAATAAAAAATTAAAAAAAACTCTTTTTTTTATCGTATTTTATCTTCCTAGCATTGTATTGTATATCATAATATCTATTGTTATGGAGATTGAGAAACTCGTAATACCAGACAAACTTGTCATGTATCTAGATGTATCATAGACTCGACTAACCAGTAAAACTATCCAGCCATATGATATTATAACAAGCATATCATGTCGTAACATTTCCGGTTTAATATAACTTGTACCTTTAAGTCTTTGATCCGACTAACCACTGTATTTTATTACGGATTAGTTTCATTATCGATGGATAAAAAAGCATTTTGTTTGATTATCCCCAGAAGCGAATTATTATTATCTATTTTAGTTAAAACTTCTTTTTTGGTTAAACAAATTTCTTTGATGCATTAGACATTTACAAATAACAAAGAAATCGATTTCCTTTTCTGAACATTTGAAAAATAAAATATCTAGATCATATTGTGGGGGTGGGAAAGGATACATTTTTTTTGGCGATAGATTAAAGTACATCAGCAATTTCAACTTTATTTGCATTGAACAGAGAAATAGTGAGAAATGGGGTTTAACGTCCACTCGACACAAACTAGGTTATTTCGGGACTATCATATGGTTTAATTTAATTTCAATGATTCGCTTGCGTGTAGAAGTCTTCAGCATCTGCATGAAAAAACGGGGGGGGCATGAGGTTGGACAGGCGACCCTACTCCTTGCCACGTTCAACCGGGGAATCGAAACCACGCCAGCTGACTCATTCACAGGCCTTATGATACAGCGCGCGTATTTCCCCCCCCCCTCACACACACACACAGAGAGAGAGAAATTGGGTTTAACGTCCACTCGACATAAACTAGGTCATTTTAGTAGTGGGAGGAAACCGGAGGACCCAGAGAAAACCCATGAGGATGGACAGACGACCCAACCGGGGATTCGAAACCACGCCAGTTGACTCAATGACAGGCTTAATGATACAGTGCTTCCATGCTCTACCATTCGGCCATCCAGCCCCCCACAACCTGTAAGACCACTTACATCAAATCTATTATAAGTATATTATAACATTGACTTCCAGACTATCTATGCAAACTTCAAATGCTGTCTGGAACTGAAAGTTAAAAATAATCGAAAACAGTAAATTTTATGATCGTCGTTATATAATGTCCAAATAACCGAGAAATGTGAATAAAAATCCTACTTCAACATTTTTCAAACGCGCCATTAACTGAATCAGTTTTCAATATAAAAAAAAATTGAGACGCGTCTACTTTTCCGTGAAGTGATTATTAAAAAGTGTCATTATGGGGGGATTGATTCCGTGTCGATAAAATGCCGAGGTAATCACCGTAGACGGTAGTTTTTTGTGGATGAAGACGAGACAGAATTATTGGATTCATCACTGTCTTCGGCTATTCCACGATCACCCATTTATGTCATCATAAATTTCAAAAGAGCACGGAACCAGGTTACGCCATTACCGGTTAAAATAAGAATAATAATGTGGATGTTAAAACGAGTTCTCGTTAAATTACCAAACGTAGATCCTAAATATTTTAACTGCGTCATTTTTGTTTAGTTAAATTTGAAAGGGAAAAAATAGTCGGTCTTAAAAAAAAGTGTAGTTACTACAGTCGGTCTCAAAATTATGCATCGGTCACTTAATGAATTAAGGAGGTAAACAATCGATGCCAAAATAGAGCTAAATCTGCCTATTGCGGGTCTGAGATCTTATCGAAATTATAAATTAACTTATCCAGACCATAATCAACTAATGCTGTCTTCCCTACCCTGCGATATTGACTGGATTAGGATCCAATTTGCTGCTCAACTTTCATTTATGATTTAATCATAAAATGGATAATCGAGACTAGGTGATATTGTAATGGGCAAGATGATATTCAATATTAGCAAATAATTTATTACCATGCTGAACATATAAACCCAAAAAGTCTGACCTTGGTCTCCATACTGCATGTCGCAATTACACTACTTTTTGAAGTTTCCTATACGTTTAAACCCAAACTAAACTAAAATAGTGCGAATTTTATTTTTTTTAAATCTGAGCCGAGTATGTTCTCAAAAACTTGACGAATTCGGCAATTTGTGGCCAGACTTGACTAAGCGCGGACGCTTGATGAAAATATGAGGACATAGTCATGAGTTTGCTATTGTGTGTATATTCATCATGACAAATAGCGAAGATATAGGTCCATCTAAATGCGGGGGATTGGGATGGCCTTGTGGTCTAGAGTGCCGCGCTTTGACCTCCAGCTGGCCGGCCACTTCTAGCTTGTGGCTGTGGTTTCGAGCCCTGGTGTGAGCGTATGTGGCATGGAGATAGGGGCGCCTTCTCAACTTCGTGAGTTTCCTCCGGGCACTCCGGTTCCCCCCCCCCCTACACTGTTAAAGACCCCTACGCCGAAGCGAATAATTGAAATAAAATTAAACCATATGTTACTCCCGAAATCCCTCTCTCTCTCCCCATGTAAATAATGTAATTATTATTACTTTCATAAGTTGTGAAATTTAAAGGACTCTAGAATCAACAGTTTCTACTGCTCCATCAGCCCCCCCCCCCCCCCCCCCCGCTACACCTAGAAAGCTTGCACCTGTGGTGCTGGGCTCGTGTTGATGCATCACTCCTGTTACGGGCCTGCACATCAGTCAATCTCAGTTTTGATGCTAAACACCCACCCTAACAAAATCGATATGTACGCCCCTGTTCAAAAAATGTAATAAAAACTGATGTGATACAGAGCTAATTAAGCAAGAAAAGATTGGCATTTTACTTTTTGCCGTGGTTTCGTATCAGCCACAGACGATATTATCTAATTCCACTTGTATCGATAAAGCAGAGCGAAGTGGCCATGTTTTTTGGGAGGTTTTTTTCTTATCCGTTGCTGCGTTTACTTCAAGTAGCGGATCAGGTGATTAATTATCTTCCCAAATGTCAGAGAAATGTTAGAAAATGGCGGATATGTCAGTGTGATTGTTTCATCATCTAATTTGAGCTTTACCATATCCCCTATCTATATTTGTCCAGCCTCACATTAATCAAATTACGATACTCCCTATACTGCCCTCTATCGCTAAATACCACTGTTACAAACAAGGGCGACTACTCCCATGCCACTGAAACTGACTAACAAACTTCTAACGAAGAGAGAGAGAGAGGGAGAGAGGGAGAGAGGGAGAGAGGGAGAGAGAGAAATGGTGTTTAACGTTCAATCGACACAAACTAGGTCATTTCTGGACTAATATGATTTAATTTTGTAATCATACCGGGAAAAGATGGGCTTCTAATATCCAATATTTAAGACAAAAATAATCATTTTACCATGGTACACGAATCGTGTACCATACTCCGTGGTAGTGCCATTTGTAACAAGGTACAAATGCCATATTCTTCTGGGGAGTATGCGCAATAAATACATGCAACGTAGACTGTAATAACCAGGCGCTAGCGATTGTCATTCCATTGAGATTACTGGCATATTTCGCCGAACCTAATTAATCTTAAATTAAAAACGGAAACGATTGAATGTAAATCAGTTTATATACATTCATACATGTATTACATTCGTTCGTTGCCACCCCTTTGTGTCTATTTCTAGGTCCCAAATTATTAGAGATTTAGCTCCTGTAAGTCATAATGTGTACAGGCCTTACCAAGGGTCAACAGAAACACTGGAAACCATTTCCGACAATATTTACTTAATTTGTAATATGTAAAGTCAGAGCTCCCCTGTGATTATATCATAAAATGTCAATTACGTCGACTTGACACAAATAAAAGCCCCCCTAATCTGATGGAAAATGTTACGCAAATATCTAAATAAAGCTAAAAATACATGTGTAGAGGGGGGTGTTTAAATTAAATAATAGAGTTATCCCTTAATTAGACGCCATGTTCTAATCTGTTTATATTTACTCTTACAATAACCGGCGCCCGATTGTCGTCTGCATGCAGAAACTAATTCTATAACAAACAATATTAACTTCACGTTTTTTAATAATCCTATTCTATCATGTCCCTAATACAGGAGAAAATATTATCAACAATGCTGACCTCACGATTTCAATCAGGTAATCGCGATTTAAATAGAATATTGGAAATAAACAAAACGGATATATATTTGGAGTATAAATAGCTTTGTTAACGCGTGAGTTCCCCTTGTCAGTGATGCAGAAGGAGGGCCTGGCAAGGAAAGCTGTCTAGTCGTTCGGGTGGGACGAAAAACCGAAGTCCCGTGTACACTTGAGTGCACGTAAAAGATCCCTTGGCAGTTGGAATTCGATATAAGAGTAGGCCGTAGCGCCGCTGCCCGGGCGAAATTCCCCTCATAGCACATTGTATGGTGTATGCCCGTCTTCCATTAGCCCAGGTTAGGTGCATAAGTAAAACCCAATTTCATTCGTTAACCATTGGTTAATCACGGGTCAAGAAAACGGTAGCCATCTCCGTGCTTGTTGATATCGCTATTTCTATAGTTTCAATCTTAATCGCGAATTAAATATAACATTGGAAATAAACAAAAAAATATATTTGGAGTTTATACAGTAAATAGCGTTGTTAACCTTACAAACTTTCTCGAAGTGTTATCCGACAGGTGGCGACTCAATCATTGGTTAATCACGTGTCAAGAAGAACGGTACCCCTCTCTGTGCTTGTTGTTATCGCTATGGCTATAGTTTGCATGCAATGGAATGCATTAAGCCAAGAACCTGCTGACACACGGAACATCTAAATGGGAATATTAGTATTAAATTGTCTTCACCTGTTTAGCTTTCGGTCCTGTTTTTAGCCCAACCATCACCCCGTGCTGTTTACGTGTTTATGTAAACATCTCCGTGATCAACGTAAACATGTTGCCCCCCCCCCCCTCTTCGACCCATCAACTTGCAAGTGTCGATCAGTTTTCAAAAATGAATAGTCTTCATTGAAAAGGACTGAACCTACGTTAATACGCCACACTCGCTCCCAAGTCAGTCATTTTCTTCGTTCGTGCGTTCTTTTTCTGAAGTGATATCGTAGACAAGTCAGTTTCAGACTTATAACCACCCTTCATATACATTCTATAGAGATTATCACAAAAGTATGGAACATGAGGCGGTTGGGATGGTCTAATGGTCTAGATTGCCCTGCTTCGACCTCTAGCTGGCCGGTCACCTCTTGCTTGCGGCTGTGGTTTCGAGCCCTAGTATGAGCGTATGTGACATGGAGATAGGCGCCTTCTCAACCTCGTGGGGTTTCCTCCTGGCACTCCGGTTTCCCTCCCACTGCTAAAGACCCCTACGCGCAAGCGGATTATTGAAATAAAAATGAAAACCATACGTTAGTCCCAAAATGACATTGTTTGTGTCGAGTGGACATTAAAGCCCACTTCTCTCTCTCTCTATGGAACATGATTTGTTGTTCCGTCTAAAGAATATTTGCCCTCATGTAATATTTATTTCTATGGTTACGTTCGCAATCTACGGGGTGTGGTGAGCTTGAGATAAATGACATGGGTGGTAGGGGGTTCGTACCGACCGTACAGATACGTTTAGCATCTTCAATTCTCAAAACTTATCGAGTCTTTGTATGAAACAGAAGGCGAAAGTATGACGTCATGAACACGTGGTGTTCTGTGTTATTGGATCTGTTCTGTAACTGTTTTGTTTCAATAATGGCCGTATTTATTTATTCTATCAATTGGTTCAACTGGATGTTATGACTATGGCGGGTAAATATACGGGGAACCCCCCTCAGATTCAGTAAACAGTGAGACGTGTTTAGTTATGTTTGCTTCGTTTAAAGGATTAGAAAGTCGAGGGGGGTCTCTAAAATAATCGGTAACAGTGTTATATATCAAACAGCGATGAAATATTGTATAAATTGTAACACTTACGAATCATTGAAAGTCTAAAGGTGAGTCACATACAAATTTCACTGAAGTGAAATGTGGTTTAACGTCCTACTGTTCTGCTCGCAACTGGGCAAATGAAACGATAGAGAGGCGGCTTCTCACCAATGCAACGAGGGCTCAATCCCAGCTCAGGGCAAGAACTTTATCGTTGTAAGTGAGAGTGATATTCGTTCTCCCGTCCGATCAGGCAGGTTTCCCCCGAGGTCTTCGGTTTCTTCCTGCAGTAATGATCGAAATCATTCGCACGATCTGTGCCAAGGGCCAAATTGGAAAAAGGCCTCAGGCCTAATTTGGTACCCTTGTAAAATGACGCGATTATTATTATTATTATTATTATTATTATTATTATAATAAGACGGACATACGCCATATAGTGTGTTATGAGGGACTTTTATCCAGGCAGCGGCGCTACGGCCTACTCTTATATCGAATCTTTTACATGCACGTCAGTGTGTACACGGGACCTCGGTTTTTCGTCCTTGGCAGGTCCTCCCCTCCGTTTTACAAGGGGAACCACGCCGGAAAATCTTGATGAACTTTCTCGGCCAATGCATAAATCGAACACCCGACCTCAAGGCTAGTGAGCCCGTAGCTTAATGGGGGAAAGGGAGCCGCGGTGACTCAGCAAGTAAACGTTGGCTTACTAATCTGGAAGTCCCATGTTCGAACCCAGTGTCAGCCGAGAAAGTTTTATCGGAAATTTCCTGTGTAGTTCCCCCTTGTCAGTGGTGCAGAAAAGGTGGTCTGGCAAAGGACAACGTGAAGTCGTTCGAGTGGGATGATAAGACGAGGTCCCGTGTGCACATTCCCTAAACTGTCATAAAAATAAAACATTTAACTTCCCTTAAAATTGTACCGATTTAACATCAACTAGATATTTTTTTCATATTGATTTGAAGTTATTTTTATACATCTGTTTCATGATAAGACTAGGGATTATAACGATACCCTGATGATCAGAGGTAATGAGGCTTGGTTATACCAGACTCTAATCGACTCGTTATCAATCAGACCATGCGATATTGTAATCATAATACCTTGCCGATACACATTACATTCAGCGAGTTACACCTAGGCTCAGTGAGTGAGACGCTGTCTCAATGAGTAATCAAGGGGTACAATGTTCGAGCCAATTGTTGGTCGATGTTGGATTTTCCAGTTTGGTTTTGCATTGGCAGTGGTGCAGGACGGAAAGTCTGACAAGGGCTTGTTTGTATTCATCTTATTTGACGAAAACCAGAGGTTCCGTTCCGTGTACATGTTTGGGTACACGTGTGTGTGTTTGTGAGAGAGAGAGAGGGGGGGGAGAGAGAGGGGATTTTAACGTCCACTCGACAGTTGTCCTTGTCGAGTCCTCCGTCCCGCATTACTGACAAGGGAGAACCACACCGGAAAATCTTGATGAACTTCCTCGGCCAACGCATGGATGGAGCATCCGATCTCCGGGCTAGCGAAACAGGGCCTTATCCACTTAGCCATCGTGGTCCCCTAAAATAGGACTTTAAACCTCATTTCATTAAACGTCTTAGTTGTAACAGTTCACATATACCAAAATCGTTGGCTATTTTAGAATCTGGGTCAGTGGGTATTCAGGTAGAAGTGATATGCCCATTATCTCGAGAAAACAGGAGGGGGTCATTTACAGAAGTGTTTTCTCAAATGGCGAAACTAAGTAATTATGATAGAATATCTATTTGACTTGTAAGATGAGGCGGTAGAGTTTTTGGTTTATCAAGTATACTGTGTTGTAATCTTAGAAACGGCTGGAATCTTTAATGCCCCACTCTTCTAATTGTTACATTCCGGCAAATATTTAAAGTGTGAGTTCCGTTGGATATTAAGCTTACATTGTACGTGTCTTGTGGTTTTGTTGCTGTGTTTGTGTTATTAATGCAGCCAGGCCCTCCTTTCTGTATCACTGACAAAGGGAAACCACGCCGGAAAATCAGGATGAACTTTCTTGGCCACCCGACCTCCAGGAAAGCGAGTCAGCTTCTTACCCACTTAGCCACGTGATCCCCCCTCCCATACGTACTAAAGTTCAAAGTATTGGATAAAAAGCCTTACCAGGTTATGTGCATACATGAATATGTAATGAAATGTTTAACGTCCTACTGGGCTACTGAAGACGGATGTACGCCACACAGGGCTCTTTTACGTGCACGCCAACGAGTACAAAGGCAACCACGTTGGAAAATATCGGAAAACTACCTCGACCTAGGTTGGGACCGTTCCCTGGACCGTCTGATTGGTGAGTAGGGGCTTTACCCACTAATCCACCGCGGCTCCGCATTCATGAATAGTACACAAACAGGATTATAGGAACACAAAGACGTACATTTAGTTACTATAACATAAAAGATAGATATATAACAGACTATTCAAATTATATCAATAGATTAATAAACAACAATATATACTTATCAAAACAGCTGCTGGTTTATTTAGGGGTGGTGGAGGATGGGGGGTGATGTCATTCATTGTCTTGACATAATATATTAATAAAACATCAATTTCTAGGTTGACATAATATATTAATAAAACATCAATTTCTAGGTTGACATAATATATCAATAAAACATCAATTTCTAGGTCTATCCATCTTTGTGATGCCTCTGGACAACTGTTTTGATTTGTAGGGTGATGGGTTGACAATAGTTGACATTATGTCGACATTACTGATGATCATCAGGTTATGTATTAATAAAACATCAATTTCTAGGACTTCCCATCTCTATAAGTGTTTATAGTGCCCCTGGACAACTGTTTTATTGTGGGGTTGGGGTAGCAGGTGTGCATATGTGGAAGGGGGAGGAGTAAAATTGGCGGTCATTGCACCGTTTATCCCATAAAATAACAGATTAAGTCCATTATAGAATGGAACAAAACATTTTTCCCCTAAATGTCACGGAGATTTCCTGTTTAATACTGGATATTCCACAGAAATACATAAAACACGTAATTTGAAGAAATAATTCACACAATTTCTCCAAAAAAGCTATCGATTAATATAAAAAAATGTGTTAAACTACGGAATTCGACCACATAAAATATGGATATTTTTTACAGTGTACAATTAGCTCCGCTTGAGAACAGACACTAAGCTAGTTTACCGGCATTTAAATTTCAAACCATCGATTTTAGTTACAAACGCCAAACCTGCTTCGTGAATATTGTGAATTATGTATTCCACTTCCATTTGATAAATTAAAGTTAAAGGGTTTTTGTGGTCTTTGCGTGTGCTAATTTTTGACTATGGCGGACATTCATGGCATAGGTCTATTCTCGAAGTAAATAGTTCTCTGGGTGCATAATGGAAGAATACAAAGGGGGCTAAATATGATTGACTTAAAAGAAATGATGATATGCCGTAGCGTATTCTGGATAAAAAAGATACTATCACACGATGTTCAATCGTAGAAAATTCTGTGCGTTTATATATCAAATGATTATGACGGACAAATTACCGGCATAATTATGCAACAGCTTTTTTAAAAATGATATCCCTTCTATAAAGTATAAAGAACTTTTCAATAATTGGTTCCATATCTATATGGCAAAAATCGATGTGTTAATAAGCCCTCAAAATCAAATCATCTTGGAAAATAAGCATATAAAGATTAACCTTTAAAAGATAATGAATTGATGAATGAAAATATCTTTTTTTTGATTGACTGTAGAGATAAATTTTTAATCAATAGGATAATTATTAATAGTAATAAAATATTTAGAATTAAAAGCGTTGCTGCTTAGCAGTTAAATAATTTTTGGATACAATCGACTACGAAACTACACGTATAGTAAGAACACAAAGCGTGTTTGACATTATTAATAACAACTGTATAAATATATAGAAAAAATCACTAGATACGATTAAAGCAAAAGACATTTTTAGTCAATACGAGTAGTTACTAAATATAGTAAGCCATTATCAATAAGTAAATGGGAAGAAGAGAATAGTTTTTCATGTATCTTCAATTTGGTCTATAAAACGGAGCAATTATATTGGATTACATAATTTTCAATCTAAATACCTCCATAATTGTATATATACAAACGACCATTTATTTAAAATCTAATTAAAGGAGTCTTCATTGTGCGATTTTTGCTATTTAAATACAGAAACCCCAAAACACCTTTTTATATGCTGTAATTACGCACAGGAATTATGTAATTATCTGCATGAAATCGTTTTAACTAAGGACATTTCACTACAATTACAAATTCCAAACAATTATTTCGGTTTTCTGAAAGAAACAGTTTTTAAATCATATCGTGAATTCTTGTTTGTAAATCATTTAATATTATAACAAAATACTACCTCTACAAACCGAAAATAGAAAATATTAGACCGTCAATTATTAATTATCGAAGCTGCTTAAAGGGTAAACAACAAATAGAAAATGAATTAAACGAAACCTTAGTAAATAAATTGGATTATACAATATGAACATTACGCATACCTCTAGTATTCCCTTTCTAGTATTCCATTTCTAGTATTCCCTTTCTAGTATTTCTATTCCCTTTCTAGTATTCCCTTTCTAGTATTCCCTTTCTAGTATTTCCTTTCTAGTATTCCCATTTCTAGTATTCCCTTTCTAGTATTTCTATTCCCTTTCTAGTATTCCCTTTCTAGTATTTCCTTTCTAGTATTCCCATTTTAGTATTCCCTTTCTAGTATTTCCTTTCTAGTATTCCCATTTTAGTATTCCCTTTCTAGTATTCCCATTTTAGTATTTCCTTTCTAGTATTCCCTTTCTAGTATTCCATTTCTAGTATTCCCATTTTAGTATTCCCTTTCTAGTATTCCATTTCCTTGATACCTCTAGCTATTTTTCATAATTTTTGTTTAGTTTTTAGTTTTAGTTTTTAGCTTTTATTTTCTTTGTGAATATATTTGTTCTACTAAATGAAATATTATAGTATAGCCTTCAACATTTAACCGACGCTATCTGTATGATCTTACACACTGTGGTTGTAATATGTGAACTATGTAGGCTAATATGCCGTTAATGATTATTTTGAAATTTAAATTTTTCTTTTTTTTAAACAAAAAGATAAGTAGGATATTAAACCTCTACTTCATTTTTATTCAAAAGGTCTGAAACATTTTAATAAATAAAGAGCTATGATTATAAATAATTTTTTTTTAAAAAATGCAGTAATAATCGTAGCTTAACAGATCAGCTTGTAGATCGATCATTCATTCATCACCAATCCGCTGGAATATTTGGTCATAAAGCCGTGATTTGAGTTATTCAGATAGTATCTAGCATTCAATCGATTTAATGGGTCAGTCCCGATAATGTGTTTGAGAATAAAACTCTTTAATTTTGTATTAAAATCCATACCTTAGGGCCGAGCAACTAACTCAATATATTTGATACGTTTTCAAACAACTTAAACCCACAGTCTTCACCTTGAAATAGAGTCCGGTGTCCAAAATTGTATTATGCGGTGATTTGATAAAACCAGAGTTTTATTTTATAAAAATAATGTGTCGGTAAAATTTACCTTTTGTTATCAAGTACAGCACATGGACCATTCACCGTGTAGACCTCTAAAGGAACGGGAATCGATTATCGGGTCACCCAATGAAAGAATTGACCCGAAACCTTAAAAGGGTTACGTGTCCGGATAAGCTGTTTTAACGCTCACGTCCAAACGACTCAATATTTTGAGCTGAAATTTTGAGTCAGAGTATATACACCAGTCTTCTATATTTTGGCGTTTAAATTTCATACGTACTCTGACCTCTTATTTTTGAGACTCTGTTCTATTCGGGACTGTCCCTTTAAATAAAATCAAAATGTCAATGATGCACTATCGCATGGCTCGTGTCCAAAAGCACGCGAAATTAAAATGAAAAGAAATGGGTTTAACGTCTAATAAACCAAGCAAACAAACGACGTCAACCTGAAGCTTTTATAGATGGCGCTAGGTTCGACGACGGATTATCTAGAGGGCATGAGAGGCATTTCTCCGAGTATATTCCCGAAGAAACAGGAAATATGATCTGTAACACTTTTATATCAGATTACTAATCTAGATCAACACTAACTGCTTAGATCTAAGTATATGACCAGTATTTCAGGTCGACATTTCAAAACATTTCTCGGGAGGAGAGACCAACAAACCCCATCAACACTCACCGGGAGAAAGACCCCCACTTCCCAAATCACTGAACACTACTAGGGTGTCACCTCGTCACTGAGACCCGGCGACCCCACTGGCTAGCTAGAGATGAATATTATCGTTGCCAGTGGATGCCAAAGGTAGACCAATATTTCGTTCATTTGATCGCGGTAAATACTGAACGAAATTATTCGAAATTCCACTTCCACAATATTCTTCTTTGCATTGGAAGATCTCTTAAATGATGACATGAGGCTTTCAATTGCCCAAAACCTATTTAAAGATACAGTATGTAAGAAGAAAATCTGCCTATTAAAGGTCTTTATGTTGGCTTTCAAAATTTTATAAACTATTAATTAGACATTGTTTCATTTGATCACCCTTAATCAACTCTCTAGATATGTGGAGATTTCAACTGATCGAAAGAAAAGGTCCCCTTAATGATAATAAACATCTATGCCCCATCTTGCTAAAACTTCAAACGGTGATGACTTCGCTTAGAATAAAGTCGTATGAATGAAAGTTTTGGAATATTAATTTTCCATTATCTAGTTTTGAACCATTAAAGTAATAACGCTTAGTTATCTTTGTAACCTGTCGTTCGTTAACGGTCCATTAAATTTCTTTTGCAGGAAAATCAATTTCATTATCCGTTAGATAACGGATTCACTAAAGTTAATTCAAGAGAAGACTGTTTGTTCAATGGCTGAATTTTAAATTTTTAAATTTAATGTACATGTACAATAACTTCATAGAAGACAGTATGTTAAAACAGGAAACTGAAGACGGTGAGACAATTGTACAGTCCGTTCACAAAACTCAACTCCTTTACAGACAAACATATAACTGTAGAATTTATTACAGAAAACACTGTAGAATACTTTTTTTTTTGCTTCAGACATTTAGCATAAATTTGTAGGAAAAATTATGGGGTTTGCAGTCATTATTTCCTACAGGCCACTAACATTTTGTTATAGAATATTATAGAATGTTCAATAGAAAAATACATTGGTAATCTATGCCTTTTTGCTACAGCCCACTAATGCCATCATTAAACAGATAACGGAGTACAACACCTCCGTTAAATATAACACCAAGTTTACGACACCAACAATCTTTCTCTCCGTTAAAGTTAGTGATCCATTAACTCCATGTTAACGGATAGTTAAAAGATAACGGAGCTTTGAGCTTCTGGGCCAGTTGTTTATCTAAATCTTACATAATTCATCTTTAAGTTCGACAAGTACTAGTTGTTAAAGTGATAGGGTGGGACAGTTTTTCTTACCAAGGGGCAATTTGCGGAATTTAACGATTTCAGCAGAAGATAAGAGAAGTTTTTGTCTTCGACTGGACAATTTCCAACTGGCGCCTTCTCTAATGTTTCTTGTTAAGACTGTTAATGTACTTAGTGACTCGCTTTGATTAAAATCAGGCAATTCTATGATTGGTAAACACGCCCTGTGGTCTGGTCAGACAAGTCTAAGATGATTCGGAGAATCACGTGGCTAAGTAAGTAAGACCCTGGCTCGCTAGTCTGGAGGTCGGGTGTTCGATTCCTGCATTGGCCGAGAAAGTTCATCCAGATTTTCCTGCGTGGTTTCACCTTGTCAGTGATGCAGGACGGAGAGCCTGGCAAGAACAGCTGTCTGGTCGGGACTAACTTAAATTTTTAATTTTTTTCAATAATTCGCTTGCGCGTAGGGATCTTTAGCAGTGGGAGAAAACCGGAGTGCCCGGAGGATTCCCAATAGGTTGAGAAGGTGCCCCTATCTCCATGCCACATACACTCACACCAGGGCTCGAAACCACAGCCGCAAGCTAGAGGTGACCGGCCAGCTAAAGGGCGAAGCGCGGCACTCTAGACAATTAGGCCATCCCCCACCCCCCACCCACCATTTTATACAATGTTTATATAGTGTTCTAGTACACAGGTATTTGGGAACATAAATAAAGAGATTTTAATGTGGCTATAAAACCAACGAAGTCCTGGAAGATTATTCCAGATGTTTGTACCATCAACTGGTAGTCAATGTTTCCCATAAAGATCGTTCTTATTTGGAATACAATATAGTCTCAATATTAACGGCAATGGCTTGCTCGGCGAGGCACTATGGCAAATTATATGGTCCGGGAACAGGATATGAAGTCATGGGCGCCATCTAGAATTGTGACGTCATATCCGAAAAAGCCTCGCCTCTTACAACAACAAGATGAGTAGCGCTTGGGGAACGGTTCCTGGTCCAAAGATGAGAGAGAGAGAGAGATAGAGAGGGAGATGTGGGGTTTAACATCCACTCGTCACAAACTAGCTCATTTCGGGACTAAAATATGATTCAATTTTATTTCAATAATTCGCTTGCACGTGGGCGTCTTTAGCAGTGGGAGGAAAGGAGAAAACCTACAAGGTTGAACAGGCAACCCTACTCCTGGTTCAATGATGAACTCAACTGAACTCAAAATGGGGTTTAACGTCTTACTTTTCTGATGTACTGCACCAACCAGAATGATGTATATTCTCTGGAATTCGTTAAACGTTTGAAACTCTAAACCATGAGCTTTAATTATCAGTAATCATTTTGATTATAGTATAATATAGATCAATAAGAAGAGAGCTCATTGAGGTATAGATTACAATAAATGGAAGTAGTTTAATCAGATAATAGCGAGATTATTCCAGGTTAAATATCTCACGTTTCACGGTGCCGTATACTCTGATAACAAAAAATGAAATTCTATAAAGTTCATCCTGTGTGTAATTATATGAATCAAGGGGGAACCACCCTCTGGAGATATGTCATTATTGACAGATAAAAAAACAGTGAAATGGAATAAGGGTTTACTTCTTACTGTGTTATGCACCAGGGCACACGAGTACGCCATACAGTGCACTACGAAGAAAACGTTAGTACGCCATACAGTGCGCTACGAAGAAAACGTTAGTACGTCATACAGTGCACTAGGAAGGAAACTTGCGGGTTGCTTTTCATCTTGGAATCACAACCGCTAGGATTCCTTTACGTGCACGATAATGTGTACACGTGATGTCGGTGTTTCATACCATCCGAACAAACTAGACTGTTTTTATCAACACCGGGATCTCCTGGTTAACAGTAAGTCAGCCTCATACCCATCGAGCACTTACCAAAATATATCTTTAGCTACAGGGGGTTGGATGGCCGACTGGTTAGTGCTTGCGCGTTGTATCATATGGTCTGTCATTGGGTCAACTTGTGGGCTTTCGATTTCCCGGTTGTACGTGACAAAGAGTAGGGTCGCCTGTCCAGCCTCGTGGGTTTTTCTCCGGGCCCTACGGTTTTCTCCCACTGCTAAAGACCCCTACGCGCAAGCGAATTATTGAAATATAATTAAACCATAAGTTAGTCCCAAAATGACATAGTTTGTGTCTAGTGGACGTTAATCCCCATTTCTCTCTCTCTCTCTCTATCTCTCTCTCTCTCGAGATACTGTCGAAAAACTGTTTTGGCATGTGTCGGCAAGTTGGCCCTTATTAGCTTTTTTCATGGGAAGCCCTGGTAGGGAACGTCGTCTAATAATTCGGGGATGAATTTGGTGTACGTTGGCGTGCCAGCATATGCTTCCTTGGCAGTTGAAAAGCTAAATAAGAGTAAGTCGTAATGACGCCGTCCGGGCACAATGTCCCCCAGAGCACACGAAATGACTATAATATCCATCCTCCATAAGCCTTTTTCCCACACAAGAACTCTGGTTTCGAGCGGTTCCTGTAGTATTTATTTAAATCTTCGACGTTTTCCGAGTTTTTCTCCGTCGCTTTAATGTTTCATCTTTTAACAGCCGCGAGAGTAATTCTCTTAATACTGACAGCAGGAAGGCCTTCTCGTAGATAATAACTGGTTCTCACTTTTCAAATGGTTCTCCTCTCTAGTTTAAAGATAGAAATTTTATACTTTAACTTTGAAAACAAACTGAGCGAAAACGGTTCGTTTTTACTCAAACCTACAAAGGGTTTTGTTGTGTGAAGTTTTGTTCGTCTGCTACCTAATACCAAAGAAGATAAGCACGTTTTAAAGTAAAACTTAATGCGTCAGTGTTTCTTAATGAGCTGGGTTATTTTCGTATTTCAGAAGATTTTTACTTATAGAGAATCTGCACATTGTAGACGCATACAATTTACACGACTTTAATTGTCGTATTTTTAGCTAGCTCTGTTTGAGATGATTTTACAGGAATTTACTCAATTCATTTTCAATCTTTTTTTGGTGATCTGTTATATTGTACATGCATATTTGCACGACGGCCATTTTAAAGGAACTATTCGGTGAAGGTTGTGATCGCACTCGGTCGGTAAACCTCAGCAGATTCCAGTACCCCTGCACCTAGCCTCGGCTGTATGACAAAGTCCGCCATTAGAAATACTTCCAGGACGACGCATTTGAAGAATGTTTTTATCTTACCAAATTTTCAAAATTTGAAGAAGTTTTTCTTAAAAGTTTATCCGATTTTCTTTAGACAAGGACAAGTTTGCACTGAAAATTCTACACATTCGACCAAATTTTGAGAACTTTTTTCTAAAAACGGCATGTTTCCCTTATATTAAACCGGTGCCGCATCGCAATTGTATAGGCGTAGGTACATATCACTTACTGTCATACAGCCGAGGCTACGTATAGGGTACTGGAATCTGCCGAGGTTTGTGAAGTACACTTGTTGACTCGTTGTGCTAGAACCGTAAATTAAACGCTTTAAATTTTCCACAGATTATAATCTTTACTGGCGGAAAGATTTATAGTATACTATAAATAAACTATGCACTTTTAAATATCTATTTTATAAATAAAATGAAATGGGGTTAAACGTCCAAATGTTCTGTTGTTCCTTTTTACGTGCAATCCAATGAGTACGCGGGACCTCGGCTTGTCCATCCGAACGACTAGACAGCTGGCCTTGTTAGTCCCTGCGCCTTACATCAGTGACAATTCGGATCAAGCCGGAAAATATGGATGAACTTTGTCGGCCAATAAAGGGATCGAACACCCGACCTTCAGTCTAGCGAGCCAGCGTCTTACCCACTTAGCCACCATGACCCCCAAATGTAAGGAAGTATGGTGAAGCATTAATAACATTACATATTATAAATGACATGAACATACCGAGCCTATCCGGGCCTACCCTGTTATGGGAGACGAAAACATAAGTACACATAGGTCGGGCCTTCCGGGCCTAACCTTCAAAACACCACTAAAATATCTTTGCATATATGTTAGTCTAAAAAAACAAACAATTGTTTTACTCCCATTCCACCCCTCCTAATACAAATAATTCCACTGGGATAGATTTTTGTTTCATGTCACCATAAAACAAAAACCAAAAAACTCAACAATATATTTTTTCAAATGATACCAACTCATCTCTACAATTGGAACTTTGTTTTTTTTTATTGTCTGTTCTTTCATTCCTTAATGGAACTCCTCTCTCGTTAGGTAATCCCAAGCGTGATCCTGATTTCCATTGTCATAAGTATAATACGCTGTGTGAGGGAGATGTAATTTTTTTTCTTTTTATTATGATCAATGAAACTTGTCAGAAGATATGTATGCACGTGTAATGATTTATACTTATTGCTGGTGTTCTTTAATACCCAGGGGAAATTAATCCTACGCTATATGTTACTAATATATTGCTTCTTATATCGAAACATGGGTAGATTGGAATACAATTTCAAATTCCAGAAAAAAATGTACACCTGACATTTTATAGATAATATGAGTTATTATAATTAAAACGTATCGTGACATTTAGACATTGCAGTGGGAAGACATGTGAATATTGCAAATAATATTGCATAAAAAACGATGTTGGAGATATCAAAAGATCTTGCAAGTAATTTAGAAGTACCGATCAAAGAAACATATGTCAATAAGGCATGCTCTTTCTGAACTTAAAGGCCTTGGCCCTGTTTCTCGAAATCTTAACTAAAGATAACATCCAAATTTGCGTAGATACTTCAATTTTGATTGGCTACGCACTAAAATCAATCTAATATTACCCAATTACATTACTAAAATTTGGATTTTATCCTAATTAAATGGTCAATTCCGATAATGTTTTTGAGAATACAATTGCTTAATTTTGAGTTAAAATCCATTAAGATCCTCTACCTTAGGGCCGAGCAACTAACTCAATGTATGTGATGCGTTTTCAAACAACTTAAATCCACCAGTTTTCATCTTGAAATGGAGTCCGTTGTCCCAAACTGTATTTTGCAGTGATTTGATAAAACCAGACTTTTATTTTATAAAAATAATATGTCGGTGAAATTTACCTTTTGTTATCAAGTACAGAACATGGACCATTCACCGCGTAGACCGGATAAGCTGTTTTAACGCTCACGTCCAAACGACTCAATATTTTGAGCTGAAATTTTGTATCAGGGTATATACACCATTCTTCTATATTTTGGCGTTTAAATGTCATTCGTACTCGGACTTTTATTGTTGAGGCTCTGTTCTATTCGGGACAGTCCCTTTGAGATTTCGTGAAACAGGCCAATGCTCTTCCTAAGAGCCGCTGATCGGACTTTACATTGATTGGACAGTATTTAATCCGCATTCTCAACTCTCAAACTGATTATCAATCTGAACGACATCATTCCCCCCCTTTATGCAGCGAAATGCTTGCTACCATTTAATTTTCGTACGTTATATTAGTTAGCACGTGTGTGTTGTATCGTAGGGTCTGTCCTTGAGTTAATTGTCGTGGTTTCGATACCCCGTTTGTACGTGACGAAGAGTTTAATCACCTGTCAAACCGTATGGATTTTCTCCGGGTCCTCCGGTTTCCTCCCACTGCTAACGACCTCTACGCATAAGCGAATCAATGAGATAAAATTGAAAAATATATTAGTCCCGAAATGAACTAGTTTGTGTCGAGTAGACGTTAACCCTGATTTCCCTATCTCTCTATCCAAGTGTAATTTTAGGAAAAGAAATTTATTTTTCTGTATCGACCAGGATGTGGATTTATAATGTCAAATACTCTCTCTCTCTCTCTCTCTCCCTCTCTCTTCCTCCTTTAGAATTGTCACTTTTGGCATTAACGCTCTCTCTCTCTCTCTCTCCCTCTCTCTCTCTCTCTCTCTCTCTCTCTCTCTCTCTCTCTCTCCTACCTCCTTTAAAATCGCCATTTTGGTAATAACGTTTTTCCCTTATTGTTATTGTGATTCTTTTTTCGTGTGGTAAACATACAAAAATAGGCCACTCTTCCAAGGCAACAACACTACCCTAGTTTAATTTGACATTAATTAATTATAATTAATGAAGATTAATTAAATATGATATTCACATAACATACAAGACGTGGGTTTAGATTAAAGAGATTTGTTACTTGATAAAGTATAAGAACTTGTAGATTTCGTGCACATCTCAAGTTTAATTTGTCGGTTACCACGCTTACGTAATCATCCCAAATTAAAATGGCAAGTTGAGCTCGTGTGTTACTAGCACTCAAAATAGAACCAAAAAAAATTATTTTTGACATTTTACATCACCCAAATAAAAAACACCATTATAGAGGTAAACAAAATACCAAAACGAGTTCGTGTCCAACAGTTCAGGTACAAAAAGACAAAAATAACTACGATGCCATACCCCATGTTCGAGAAAATGCATGAAAATATGCATCCATGTGTCCCAGGTGGAGCGCGGAAATACCATACCCTTTGTTCAAAAAGATGTGCGAATATACCAATACACAAAACATAGCTCCTCATCTTCAATGTTCCAAAATATGTGCGAACATATTCTACACTGTGTTCCAGAAATTTCTCGAACACACCCTACAAAGGCGCTTCCGGCTTCAGAACATGCGCAAACATGCTCACAGCCTGTATTCCAGAAATTGCGCAAACGCACCCTTCCCAGTATTCGAGCATAGCGTATAACCCCGTGTTCCAGAAACTCCGATGACAACCTCTATCCCGTTTTCCAGAAGATGCACGAACACACCCTACACCGTGTACATTTTTAATATCTCAATGTCTCTACTCCTTTAAATCCGTTTGAATCACCGGTTGTACGCGACAAGAAGTGAAGATGCCTGTCCAACCTCGTGGGTTTTCTCCGGTTCCTCAAGTTTCCTCCCACTGCTAAAGACCCCTACGCGTAAGCGAATTATTAAAATACAATTAAACCATATGTTAGTCCCAAAATGACCTAGTTTGTGTCGAGTGGACGTTAAACACAATCTCTCTCCCCCCCCCTCTCTCTCTCTATGCAGATTTTTAATATCTGAATGTAAGTATACGCCTTTAAATCCGCCATTATTATTAATCACTGAGATGATATTTGATGTGTGATATAAATCCTATTTATTTCAGGAGTGTGAAATGACGGACATGATGGCGGCTTTGTTTGACGTTTACTCGTTGTTAGATGAGAACTATGGACAGGTGAAGATTAGTTTTAACAGGTAAGTCTCTGATTATTTATCTCACCTGTTCAATATGTATCTATATACCTGTACGCGGATTTCACATGTGCAATATATCCATGGAATGCGTTCAATTATTTCACATCTTCACAAACCAGAAGTAAATGATATGGGATGAGGCCTGTTTCACGGAATTTTAACTAAGATAAAAAAATCAACATTTTAGTAATTTGATTGGATAATATTAGATTGATTTTAGTGTTTAACCAATTAAAATTGAAGTATGTACTAAAATTTAGATTTTATCTTTGGTTAAGATTTCTAGAAACGGGGCCCATGGGCTGATTACGAAACTGTTCAGCCTTTGACCAGACACTCGTCGTCGTACCAAACACGAACTAAAATGCATAATCAGGGGTTGCGAGGTCCTAGACAAAACAACTCACTCGCCTAACGTCGTTGCCCAACGCGAACCAAGAATACATAATTAGGGGTTGCGAGGTCCTAGACATAACATTTCACTCGCCTATCGTATTTACCCAACGCGAAGCAAGAATACAACATAATAAGGGGTTGCGAGGTCCTAGACAAAACACTTCATTGGCCTATCGTCGTTACTCAAGAATACACAATCAGGGGTTGCAAGGTCCTAAATAAAACACTTCACCAGCCTATCGTCGTTACCCAGCTCGAATCAGTTACCAAACTGTGTGGTACTAGACGAGATATCCATCGTCGTTACCCAACGAGAACCAAGAATACATAATCAGGCGATGATTACAGAGCTGTTGGGCCCTAGACGGGACACCCATCATCGTTACCCAGCGAGAACCAGTTACTAAACTGTGTGGCACTAGGTGGGATGCCCATCATCATTACCCAATGAGAACCAATAATACATAATCAGGCGATGATTACGGACCATACGCGGGACACCCATCATCGTTAACCAAAGCGAACCATGGGGTTGATTAAGGAATTGTGGGGTCCTAGACGAGAGGCTTCATTGGTCTATCATCGTTACCAGAAATATACAATTAGAAGTTGATTATATAACGAACCTTGGGACTGGGGCCCTTTGCAAAGACATTTCACTAGTCCACTATCGAACCAGGAATACGCAATAGGGGTGTGATTAAAGAGACAATAACATTCTTGCTGGCTTGACAGGTCAAGAATAAAATAGCCTTATTCTAACTTCTAGATGTTTAAGTGTCCTACCTGTTCTGTAAATGACCCATTACATCCTATTTTACTTGTCCAGAGGGCTCGAAAATATGTTTAAATCCAAGTTACATTTGAAAGTGTTTACGTAAAGCTTTGCAAACCATGTAGTTGAATTTTTCCAATTTTTTAAATTCGGTGTGAAGATGAAATTTGTATCATCAATTAATTCGAATATTGTAAAATAGTACAATTTGTTGAGCAGAATAATGATTGAGACATATTATTCAGTTACACAAGAGTGGTATTGTGGTTTTAAGGAACACGTTGGCGTGTAGAAAAGACATTTCACTAGCCCGTCGTTGTTACCCAAGGAATTAGAAAACGAAAGGGTAGCAAAGACAATTTTTATTTTTTTATTTCAGCTATCATGTTTCTTTACAGAATGGTTAATCGTAGTTAGAAACAGATAAAATACCTCATACATAATTACGTTAATCACCTTGAAATTTTATCAGGTATTATGATTGAAATGAAAAGCATTTTAATAAATCAAAAGCAACTAAAATATGTAATATTTACGAGCAATCATGTAATGAAAAACACAACTAATGGCGGATCTAAGCCGGGGTGGGGTGAGTGCAGCGATAAATGACTTTTTTGACTATCAAGTGCTAAAAGTAAAACTAATTAAACCATATATTGACCAGAATCGGTCATTTAGAAGGGCAACTGGTCCTTCAATCAGTGATTGTGTGGCGGATTGGTTGGGACCGTTTCACTCTTAATTGTTTAGCAGTCTAGTTGGTCATAGTTCACCAGTGATTGTTTGGTGGCCGGGTTGGGTCTAGGGATTGTTTGTGTGATGGTGTGGTCGTGTTGGTCAAAGTTCACCGGTGGTCGTGTTGGATCTGGTGATGGTTTGTGTTATGGACTGGTTGGTCATAGTTCACCAGTGGTTGTTTGGTGTTCGGGTTGGTTCTAGTGATTGTTTGGGTGATGGTCTGGTCGTATTGGTCATAGTTCACAGGGTGATTGTTTGGTGGTCGGGTTGGGCCTAGTGATGGATTGTATGATGGTCTGGTTGGTCATAGTTCACCTGTGATCTTGTTGGGGACAGTCAGACACACTTTCTATCTATTGGATAAACTCAATTTCAAAACCCGTTTCAAATCCAGCATACCCTTCCATTTCCTTGACGCCCGTCAATATAACAGATAATTTCGTTCTAGAATGTCAAACAACCTCTGGAATGGACAAACGCTCCGAGTATGTTGGTAATCTGGAATCAATCCTATGTTCAGTGATTACAGAAATGAATAATAACATTTGTCGGTCTCAAACTGACCCGAGGAGACATTAAACCCAATAGTAAGGTAGCTTACAGTGATATACCGTGTGAGATCCAGAAACACCAAAGCTGATTGGATAATCAACTAGCTTACGTCATAGGTCGTATGGCCCGTGACACGTCCCTCCACTACAACCGGCCGTATCTTCATGTAGTGCATGCCTTTCATCGAAAGTATAAAAAAAACGAAACAAAACATAGATCTGTATTTGAATCAAATTGTGTCTTTTGGTTCGTACGGGAAAAAACGAGAGAGAGAGAGAGAGAGAGAAATTAGGTTTAACGTCCACTCAACACAACTAGGTCAAGGGAAAAAACGAGGTCATCTGTATATAAAATATCTTTTTTGAAGAGTAGGCGGACAAATCGCTGCTCGGGCAAGATCCCCCCGGTCCTCATCGCATGTCTTCATTAGCCTATCTGAAGGAGGAACCTAGGGGTTAATCACTACTTCATTTTTTTCTACAGAGTTGTAATTTTATTTATATAATATATGCCAGTCAAGCATTCTGCTTTCTTGCCATTGTACGGGGTAATTAGGCCAGGTAACTATATATGATATACCATGTAGGTAAAGTTTATATATACACACATTAGTCACTTGAATCAACAGAGGTGCTATTGATAGTTATATGTACTCTTGAAGTTTATGTAACCTCATCAAATTGCAATACAATAGACGATAACGCGTTAGGAAAAATATGAAGTCAAATACCTTATGACGTCATTTTTTTCCTAGTAAATTTAAGAGAAACAGACAAAATGTCTTACATATTATATTGTTATATTGTTTAGTAATTCGTTGGAAACCGGGGGTTGGTATGGCCTAGTGGTCTAGTGTGCCGCGCTTCGACCTCTAGCTGGCCGGTCACCTCTGGCTTGCGGCTGTGGTTTCAAGCCCGGGTGTGAGCGTATGTGGCATGGAGATAGGGGCGCCTTCTCAACCTCGTGGGTTTCCTCCGGGCATTCCGGTTTCCTCCCACTTATTGAAATAAAATTAAACCATATGTTAGTCCCGAAATGACCTAGTTGTGTTGAGTGGACGTTGAACCCCATCTCTCTCTCTCTCTCTCTCTCTCGTTGGAAACCTAGTGGTATCCATCAATAATGAAGATAAGCATATGCCATGCAGTGTCGGATGAGGGGAATTTGGTCCGAACAGCTTCCCTATAGCCTACTCTTATTTCGAATACCAACTACCAGGGGTTATTTTACGCGTGGGCCAATATGTACATATGGCACCTCGGTTTTTCGTCCCATTTAAAAAAAACTATACGTTGTCCCTTTGTCTGCCAGGCCCTCAACCTTACACCACTAAGTACGTGGAAACACACCGGAAAATCCCGGTCATACCGGAATGATTTTGATTTATCGGTTAGATGTTTCACTATTAATATTTAATAGTTATAATTGTAATGGTTCGATTCGATTAAAAAAGAGGTGCATCAAATGATTTCCACAATATTCTATTTGTATCGTCTGCAGAAGAAACACAATGATTGGAATTTGTGCAAGGATTAACTTAAGGGGCTAAATCACTAATATTTGGGACCTAGAAATAGACACAAATAAGTCATAACGTATATAATAATGTAATATGAATGTATATCAACCGATTTACATTCAATCGTTTCCGTTTTAACTCTAATTTCAAATCAGTTATGTTGGTCGAAAAACGCCAGAAGTCTCCATCGAATGACACTCTATAGCTTCTGGTTATTCCAGTCAAAACTGATAATATTTATTGCGAATGCTGTTCAAATAAGAATATTATGGCACCAACGTTTGACATGACTTGTGGAATATGTATAGCCTCGTTTTTCGAGTCCCTAGTTACAAATAGCGCTGAAACGCATTATGGTACATGAAATGACAAAATGAAATATTGGATATCAGAAGCCTATTAATGTTGATTTAAACTGACAACAATTTCGTGTTTTCAATGTCGAAGACTTTGGATGATATTGTGTTAGAGACCCGGCTCCTTTAAACCAAGTATTATAAGTAAATATTGTTTCAGCTCGTCGCCAGTTTTATATACGCCATCTACAATTAAAAAACCTTGTAGCGATTTTACACAGCATGATTCCAATCAAATCACACAAAAAAAATCAAAACACTAACATAAATGGCGACATTTTAATAAAAGATCCATTTATTTAACAAAAATGATGAAATGTCAAAATGTGGTCTTATCAAATTGTTTTAATTTGCCTCGAGGCTGTTAAAAATGGCGCTGGACGTGGTTTAGTCAGCCTTTGGTTGATTAAACCAGGAATTCCAAATACCACGAACTCTGGTTCCTGCTAATAATCAAAATGATATCAGTTCTGGTAACTGAAAGCTAATGTGTCAGGGCGCCTGAAGCCATGATCGTTTTTCTTTCTGACTTCAAATTACCTGGCTTTTTAAATAGACAGACGGCTGGGTGTGTAATATAGAGAAAATCAAGCCTCGTAGCAAAATGGCGACTGAATGATAACAGATTGTGTGTTATTCAAATAAAAGCGTTAGTGAGAAGCAATCTAGTCTTTATTTATTAATAACATTCTCATTTTCTTTCAATGTGTTATATAAACATTTATCTAACACGCTTCCAATCTTTTCCAACATTGATATATACCGCCATGTATGCAAGGGAGGTTACTCTTGGCTTGAGACCACTAATTCACTGATGATTTTATATAAATCATTGTGTCCGCATATAAACATGATTTACTACAAAAAATACAGTATACATAAGCCGCTAATTTTGCCCAGGTGGTGGGGGGGGGGTCATTTAGTTGTTATCAAGCATAAAATATATAAACTGTGATGAGACAAAACATAGTATACTATGTAAACTAAATAGGTGGATAAGAAATAAAATTAGATTTAACGTCCTACTGTTCTTCTCCGACTGGGCTAATAAAGACGGATATTCGCCATACAGTGTTATATGGGGGGAATTTTGCCGTGACATCGGCGCTACCAATGAAACACCGATGAACTTTCTCGGCCAACACCGGGAGTGAACCTCCGCCCCCGGGATATTAAGCCAGCGTCCTACCCACTTAACCACAGTGGCTCCAACGTCGCTCAGTAATAATAAGTGGGTGTATTAAATAGGATTGTGACTTGTGTATATTACAAGTTCAATTATTAAATATCCAATGAAACAATTTGTGATCTTTGATGTTTTCGTTAATATTAAAACTGTCGATCGACCTTTGGTGTTGAACGTCCACTCGACACCAAATTAGGCTATTCCGGGACTAACACATGGTTTAATTTTAATTCAATAATTCGCTTGCGCGTAGGGGTTTTTAGCAGTGGGAGGAAACCGGAAGACCCGGAGAAAACCAACGAAGTTTTACAAGCGACTCTACGTCACTTACAACCGGGAAAACGAAACCACGCCAGTTGACTCAATGAAAGACTTTATGATACAGCGCGCACGTGCTAACCTCTCGCTGATATAACCACTTTTACTTAATACAAAATATGTCTAAAACTATATGACTAGGTGCGTGTGACGAGACTCGATAAGATGAATTTAACTAGAATGAACTAGTCAGTCGAGTTTAGTATTATATATAGCATCTTTTAATGAAGTGATTCAATTCGTCTGAAACGAGCATTTATCTTGTGTGTAGCTAACTCATTTATCTTTGTACGGTCGTTTGTACATTAGAATGTCGCTCATTAAACCGACACCATATCGTGCGAGGGGATACTCGGTCTTCATAATACGTTGTTCATTTAATAATAATAACATTGTTGTTGCTTTTATTCCACGCAACATGATAAACTAAAGCCATCCTGTGTTTATGGCACTGAATGTATTTCTTGAAAAGTAGATATGTCTCTAACACAATATCCTCCAAAGTCATCGACGCTGAAACCACGAATTATTTGTCACTTTAAGGCAAAATTTACGGCCGGGTAGCTGGTACCCAATATTTAAGACAAGATAAACATTTTTCCATCGGTTCACGGACCATAATGCGTTTCAGCGCCATTTGTAACAAGGGACTCGGAGAACGAGGCTAGACTTATTCCGCGAGTCACTTCAAACGGTGACGCGATATTCATATCTGGAGATGAACATTTGATTGAGACTTATGGCGTATTTCGTTGAACATAACTGATTTGAAATTGGAGTTAAAACGGAAACGATTGAATGTAAATCAGTTTATATACATTCATGTTACATTATTATATGTATTGCGGCCCATTTGTGTGAATTTTTAGGTCCCAAATATTAAAAATTGAGCTCCTTTAACAAACTTGAATCTATATGCGTTCATATTTTTAAATATTTTCCAGTAGGTGGTTATACAAGGCAGGAGCATTATAGGGCCCTTTTTCAAAACGTTAATGGCTTTATATGTTATATTATAGGCCCACATTCCATCAAGCTAAAGCAAAAACAAGAAATGGACGTTTTCCAAATGTTGATGGTGTTTCGCAAGCAAGTTTGTTTCGAATTCCAACTGTCAATAGTTATTTCGTCCCCTTCGAAAGATACGGACCCTTCGTGCTGTACCACTGCTAAAAGGAAACAGAGCAAGAAAATCCCGAGGATAGATCTCCACCAACACCGATCATATAATTAGATGTCCGAATTAAGCCTTTGTGGCACAGACCCGCTACCTAGCGATTATGGGTTCGACCGAGGGACGTGAAAGGATGGGATGAAATACTGAGGTCCCATTGAAATTCGAAGAAGAGTAGGCGGTAGTGCCACTATCCTGACAAAATTTTCTTCATTGTCCATTGCATGGCGAGAATCCTTCACCATTAGGCCATTCGGTACAGAGCAGCAGGACGTTAAATCCTCGCTGTTCGCCTACACATGATCATCGTTTATATAATATTTATTTAACCAGAATTTTATTGTAAAAAAACCCTAAACAATTGGAAGTTTTCGGATGTTGGTCTAATGGCTTCGACGAGACGTTAAAACCATCATCCTATTGATAAACAGAAATTAATTTTATCTCAATGGTATTCAATGTTATTTGTTCGATTTCTTTGGTTCAATAAGTAACCAAGAGCGTGTGATTCATTAATAGGAACAACTATCGTTAATGCTACTTAAGTCAGAGAATTGTTAGTCGGCTTTACTCTCATTTATTCCAGAAGAAAAACAAATAACGACGAGCTTTATCGCGTCTGTTTGCCGTTTTACAAACATTCCAGCGTAATACATGTTTTAAAATGGACGTCTGGTTCAATATGAAGCCCCTTCAATCGACCGAAGAGATGAAAATTTAGCTTTGTTTACCTCTCAGCGCAATTTATACATTACTACAAGAAGCGATATTATCACGATAAAATCATGTTTATACGTTCTAAGGACAGGACAGTGATGAATTCTGGTAGCCCGCGGCTTCTCAGACTAATGGTTTACTTGTAATAATTGAGTGCAATCTAGGTTCACACATTATAGCGTCGAGAATCTGGGCAAAACACGGTCAATTATTGCACAGACATAATACGTCACCAGATCATGTTTACACGTCATTATGTTTACATATTATTAGCACGAGAGGGAATTTGATTGGATAAAATTGAGGATAGTCGCCGATCCTGTGTTGTAATGTATTTATTTGTTTGTTTATGTAGGATGATGTTTATGTGGGGTAATGTTTTTTGTCTGATGGCATTTGAAGGAGAACGACATGCAATGACCTGTTTACCGGGAGACAATTAATTAGGACACCCACTCCTACCTCCAAAGTTTCTATGTTGAAAATATCCACAAGTACAACAATGAGTATTACACTTTCATGTTTCCATATATCATATAATAATAATGTAGTAATATATATATATACATATATATTTTATGTTGACGTGAAATTAATTTTCCCGTTTCAATATAAGCTGAAAGGAGATTTAAAGAGGTAAACATCTAGCTATTTAAGAAACAAGGAAAATTATTGTAATGTTCACAACATAATACTAGACATTATATAAATTGGCGAAAATATATCTCTAATACTCTCATATGAACTGTAGGCAAGCCCTATATTATTAGGTTTTCTGGAAAATAAACTTTTCAGTTTTGTAATATCCTTTGATATTTATCAAGAGAACTTTGAATGATGGTCTTGAATCATTTTTAGTACATCTGTATAAATAATATTTTGTTATTAAAATAACATGATTCCATAGAATGGATGCATTAGGATTTCCTAACAAAACGTTAGCTTTAGAGTAGTCTTTATCTTGCAATATGTGTAACCACTCTTTTAAATCCGTCCACAGTTTACGTGAGATCGAACAAGAATAAAACAAGTGTTCTAATGTTTCCAGTACTTGTTCACAAAATGAACATAGATTATTTTCTGTTATTTTGATTTTGAACAAGAATGTTTTGGTGGTTAGAATTCTGTTTACAATTTTGAATTGGAATTCTATAAGTTTTGTCTCTGTAGTACATTTCCATGGAATCATAAAAATTTTCTTCCAAGTTCCATCTTTAATCTCATGACCAATATCTATTTTCCATTTACCTTTTTTTTTTTATTATATTCAATTTTAGATTCAAATAGATTTTGAAAAACTGAACAGCCCTTTTTAGCCTTTGTTATCATTTCTAGAATTAAGGGTTTTAGTGGTCCTATCATTTTTGGTTCTGACAGTTCTACCTTTTTCTTCCATGATTTTGGTATTGCTGTCATTACCCTATAGTAATCAAGAAATGTACCTTTAATTTTGTAAATATCTTTCAATTCTTGATATTTATAAAACTTTCCTTCTGGGGATATCAAATAATGTTAACCTAGGTAACATGCTTGTGAAATGAAATGAAATGGGGTTTAACGTTTTGCTGCTTTGCTCCTAGCCTGGACTAATGAAGACGGGCATACGTACAATCCGAATGACTAGACACCTGTCCTTGTCAGACCCTCCGTCCTGTATCACTGACAAGGAGGAAACTACACCGTAAAATCCGATGAACTTTCTCCGCTTATGCAGGGATCGAACACTCGACCTCCAGGCTAGCGAGCCAGCGTCTTACTCACTTATCCGCCGTGACCCCCTCGAGTTGTGTACAAACAACCTTTGACCGTTGGAATTCGAAGAAGGGTAGGTAGAAAGGCCGCTGTCCAGACACATCGTATACTGTATAGAGTATGTCAGTCTGTATTATCCTGGATGGTGCAGAAAACAGTACGGCCATAAACCCCACTTTTGCAACTTGCACGCGCTGATGTGTTTTCTATACAGACTCCACTTTTAGATTCACTATATAACGGAAAATGTTTGTTTTCGGTTTATTTCATTTTTTCTATTGTTATATTTTTTTTTTTTTTTTTTTTTTTTTTTGAGGGACGGTAATGTTTTGGTCAATATCTTTATGGTTCTCATGGTTTTCAACATGTGCACAAATCAGGTCACATATTAGACTGGCTTCTTACGCCTTGAATCTGTACTTTTGTTGACAGTGTAAATGTTGGTGATATTCAAATATCAGACCATTATCTGATTTCTTCCACATGGAATTCAGAGAAACCGACATTACTAACCGAAACTATATCATTTAGAAAACTCAAATCCATAGATAGAGGTCCGTCTTGAATCTTCAGATCTTTTATGCAATCCTCCTTCTGACATTGATGAACTATTCCGTGCCTTCAACAACACACTGATCTGGATAAACACGCATTAGTTGTTACCAAGGCGGCGCTACTGCGTCCTAACAGATCATGGTACTCAGAAGATGTAGCGAAGGCAAAGCAAAAACGCAGACGTGCAGAACGCAAATGGCGACATTCTAGATTGGAGGTTGACCGACAAATGTACAAGGAGCTAGGTTTTAAAGTTTCAAGAACTACACTGTATCAAATACGCTAAATCTAAGTAATGCGTTGAGAAGCTGACCAATTAATCATGAACACCTAGTTTGTGTTATTCATTTATAAAATCTTTATTAGGTATCTTCTCAGAAACCATATTTCCAGAATCAGATAATGACGTGAAGCTTGCTAACACGTTCTCGGAATATTTTTGTATAAGATTGATATACTTGATCAGTGCAATTCAGTAACTGAAACTTATATTTCGGTACTACCACCATGTGAAAATTATCTAGTGAAGATGAAATCGTTAGGATTATAAACACATCCAAAAAGACAACTTATTATCTTTTGGGAGGTGAGGGAGGCATCCTCACCTACAGACTCTGTACCCTCGGATTAGCATTATTTATGCGAGCCATCGTTTCTAAGTGAGTTTTCCGGTGTGATGTCCTCTTGTCACTGGTGCAGGATGAAGGCCTAGCAAGGGCAGCTGTCTAGTTGTTCGGGTGGGACGAAACACCGAGGTCACGTGTACACATTAGCGTTCTTGTAAACGATCCCTTGGCACTTGGAATACGATATATGGGTAGGCCATAGCGCCGCTGTCAGCACAATTACCCTCATAACACAAAGTATGGCGTATGACCGACTTCATTATCCCAGTTGGAGCAGAACAGTAGGATGATAAACCCCATTTCATTTCAGCTCTAATTAGAAGAAATATATCTTTGACCGCGGGTGTTGTTTTGAGATTAATAACTGGCAATATTATCGCTTAAATCACTTAGTTTAAAGGCAAATCTGAAGTCGTATGGATGATGAAGTACGGTTGACCTTTCTGAGTGTTCAATTACAAATGAAACATCACCGGCAAACAATCCATGGTATGCACTAGTCTTAGGTTACAATACGCCATTAGTATCAAGCGGAATAATCATCGATTTATCACAAACGGCAAATATTTAAACAACATATGTTGCAGTGCAAATATGATTTAGTCACTAGGTGAATTGAATTGAATTAAAATGGGGTTTAACGTCCAACTGTTCTGCTTCAACTGGGGTAATGAAGACAGGCATACGCCAAACAGTGTGTTATTGGTGAAATTGTGCCCGGTTGTGGCACTATGGCCTACTTTTTATCGCATTCCAACTGCCAAGGGATCTTTTTACAGCTGCCCTTGTCTAGTCTTTTAACTGCACCAATGACAAAGAGAAACGACGTCGTAAAATCCCGATGAACTGGCAGAGATTGAATACGCGACCTACAGGCAAGCGAGTCCGCGTCTTACCCACTTAGCCACCGTGACTCCTTGTTCACTAGGTACTCCTCGTGTAGTCGAGGTCTATTGAAAGTATATAAAAATAAACCAAAATATAGACTTGTATTTTGATCAAATTGATATGAATTTAAACTAGTCATATAAAAGTTGAAATTAAATATTTGCGAAAACATAAAACACAGACATTATATCATGGATATGTCATTTAAAAAAATCACATTTTGAACTTGTTTACGTCTTCATTCATGTTGAATCAGATCTAAACCGGAAAATTAAATTTTTTATAAAAGAATTTGTCTGGTGACATTTAAATAATCCACCAGGCAAAAACTGATTCGTATTTGCTTATTAGAATAAAACAAGACTGCTGCGTTCAGAAAAGCCGCCAGTCAGGTTTGTGTATTAGGGTTGATAAATATGTATTTCTGATGCAATTTCCAACCGGGGGAAGTATGATTGAAACGGCGTCTCTTCCTACACTTCATCAAATTCCAGCCATAGTGTGAGCGTATGTGACATGGAGATAGGGGCGCCTTCTCAACCCCGTGGGTTTTCTCTGGGCACTCCGGTTTCCTCCTATTGCTAAAGACCCCTACGCGCAAGCGAATTACTGAAAAAAAAATTGAAAACCATACGTTAGACTCAAAATGACCCAATTTGTGTCGAGTGGACGTTAAACCCATCTCTCTCTCTGTCTCTCTCTGTCTCTCTCTCTCTCTCTCGCTATCTCTCTTTCGTCAAATTCCAACAAGTTGATTTACATTCGTTCGTTTCTGTTTACTGCAAGTTCTAAGAGTCTCGATTGAATGACAGCCTTTGGCGACCGGTTATTCAAGTCTACACCGGTAGTATTTACCCGTAGGGCATGCGAGGCCTTGTTCCCCGAGTCGATTCATTACAATTGGAGCTTGAAAACATACTGTCTGCCAATTTTAAAAATTTCATTTTACCTTAAATATTGGATAACAGAAGGCCATTTGTTCACGGTAAGATTACAGCATCAATGTTGATTTAAAGTAACCAATAAGACGTATTGGCTATGTCGCAGACTGTGAGTGATATTGAGTTAGCGACTTGCCTCATTTAAGAGTTCCTAAAGAGATTTTTTTTTCCAACACATTTTATTAAATAAAATACCAATTTGAACACTTTAAACAAATCAGATTACGTCATCGCTTTTAGTATACGTCAAAACTGATTTCTTCGGCGTCGTTTCAAGATTGATGAAGAAATTATGGCACTTTATTACGTGAGCTGTTTCGTCACATTATTATGTGTAGACGTCATTAGAAGTGAATAATTAATAGAGTTACCCAGTCGCGTTCTTTGTTCTGTTTGCCGCCATTGTTTGTAGAAACCTTTTGTATTATTTATATATTTTGTCGATACTAGGAACAATACTGACTACAGTACACATTATATAAGAACAATCATTCCAAATACAATACTACAGATTTGTGCTGTTTGCTGTTTTAAGGCATCAACAAGCATATTCAATACATACTAATTAGTTGTTAGTCTTGAATAAAATAAATTAAGAATGTGTAGGTTTTCAGTTTAAAGAGGCATTATGTAAAACTTGAATAAATTACTGGTCGTTTTCGGTATACTAGCCCATAGTTTCCACTCGTCAGTGATGCAGGACGTGGAGGGTGGGGGGGTTGACGAGGACAGAAATCCCGTGTATACATTGGCGTGCACGTGAATGACCCCTTGGCAGTTTGAATTAGATACAAGACTAAGCCATAGTGTCGATGCCCGGGCAAAAGTTACCCCATGGTAGCGTATGCTCGTCTTCTTTAGCCTAGCAGAGGCAGAACAGTAGGACGTTAAACCCTATTTTATTTCGATATGCTAGGTTTAAAATAGATAATATAGAAATTGGATATTGACCGAAGTTATGAATGTTTTAAATTTTTGACACGGATCATGTATGTGGTCTCTATTGTCGTTGCTATAATAATACGCGACGTCTATATTTTCCAATTTAATTTTAACCGATGGCTTGTCAAGTGTATAAATGTCTGAATAATAATTTACTTTTAAAGTCAGAAAAAAACAGCTGCTCGGAGAGTAAGGCGCTGGCTCATTGATCATGACGTGATTTTTCAGCCCGTCTTCTCCCCGTGCGTGATGCAGGACAGGGGGAAGGCTAATCGACATCCCGTGTGGACGTAAAACAGCCTTGGACAATTCGGAAAACAATATTGCCTTATAGGACATTGCATGACGTAATACCATCTTCCTTTTCCCGGTTTGTGCAGAACAGTAGGACGTTAAACCCCATTTCATCTCAATTCCATTAAGTTTTTCTTTTCCTTTCTTTTTTTGCGCGTCGTTCTGCAATAAAAATTGCTATATAATATGATGAAAATATTAAATTATTCAGACTTTATTGGCAGCACAGAAAATGAGAAATAGCCGTGTCACTCATATCCATATTGAACCAACAGGGACTCGTCAGTCGAACGAGCATTTAAACCACAGGGACTTGTAATAATGGCGTGTGTTTGACGCCTGCCTAATGTTTGTGGAATAATAACATCAATTTTACATTTGACTTACATGGTAGGTGTTGAATCTCTATAAACGAGCATTGGCCGCTTTCTATTAATTATACACCTATCGCTTGGGGATAAAACTAACGGAGTTGTTTGACGACCTGTATAATAGACATGCCTATATCACGTGTTGGAGCCAAAGGATAATACGCTTGCGTCCGTACAAAGCGTGCCGAACTCTTGCAATCTGTTCATGAAGTCGCGGTAACTCAGTGGGTAGGACACTGACTCACTTACGAGGAGTTATCGGATTTCTTCCGGGTGTGCAGGACGGGGGGAAGGAGGGGTGACGGTTGGTGCTGACAAGTGAGACGACACGACAAATCGAGGTCACGTGGTCAAATCGTACGTAAAATAACCATTGACAGCTGGAATTCAAAATATGAGTAGACCGTAGCGCACCTGTCTGGACAAAATTCCCCTCATAGCACACAGTATGGATTATGTCAGTCTCCATTTGCACAGTCGGAGCAGTAGGACGTTAAACCCCATTTCATTTCATGATAAAAGTCGAGAACATTCCATTAATATGCTCTAATGAGTTTGGGTGCATGTGACTACTAGGCGCGATATGTCGGATACAGCCTCACTTAACGCCGTTATATTAACCGGAAGTGGTATAAATATATATACGTTGGATATTATTGTAATGGCAGGGAGTTGTAGTGACGTTTATCCAGTCTATTAAAGAGTAATCTAACTGAAGACAGTATTTAACAGACCCCTATTAACTATCTCCATCATAATATATTGAATAATGACCAAGTCTATTAAGTCCCATAATTTCATGTCTTGGTTTCCAAGACAAAAACTTTGATGTCCTGCCACTGAATAGGCTTTTCCGTCATTTGGTGACCGTCCCTAAAGGGTGAATCTTCATTCTGGAATAATAGACTCGCGATTACTAATAATCTTTTACGTCCACCTTGATTACCCTAGGGACCGGACGGTAATACACGTATCGTCAAACCGTGATCGCTGTCGTATAAGTATGCTATTAGTACTTGGAGTGTTGAGCGCCATTTTAACCGCGGTTGTTATTCCCTCGATGGGTCATTACCCATCACTTAAAGGCTTTAAGATCAGTTTAGCCGTCTTTAAACTAAATGTATCGCTGGTCCTTGGACTCTCTTTTGGTTTAAATTATAGCCCGTTATAGCGATCCAGCTAATAAGACATTCATCATCCTATTCTCGCGAGGTTCGATAAGCTGTAAGAACGCAAAAACATGCCTGTTCCTAGTCAATTACACATTGATTACAAGGGTAGTTCAAATAAACAGAAACTGGAAGTCCTCGAGTAAAACAGTTTTAGGGATTTTTTTATGGGTTGGATGTCTTAAAGGACCTAAGTCCGTAACTAAAAATCCTCCCAAATCTTTAACATCGAAAACACGAATTATTGGCCATTTAAATCAAAATTGATGATGTAAACTTACCGGAAAAATTATGAACTTCTGATATCCTATATTTTAGATAAAATAATTTTTTTAACATTGGTACACGAATCGTGTACCATAATTCGCTTCAGCCCCAGTTTTAATAAGAGACTTGAGGAGCGAGGCTAGACATATTGCACCATACCATATGGTGTATGTTGACTGGAATAACCAGAGGCTATAGAAATTTGCACTGGATTGAGACTGCATGGCTTATTTCGCCGAACGTAACTGATTTGAAATTGGGGAAAAACGGATACCATTGAATGTAAATCAGTTTATATACATTCGTATTACAGTATTACATGCGTTGCGACCCACTTTTGACATTTTCTAGGTCCCAAATGTTAGCGATTTAGCTCCTTTAAATCAATATCAAGGGGTAAAGAAGTATTATTTTATCGGGGAGCCGTATTAGCTCAGTGAGCAAGACACTGGTATGCTAGCCAGGAGATCCCGGGTTCGTTCTCGGTGTTGATCGAGAAAGTTCCTCGGGACTTACCGGCCCGGTGCCCTTTTGTCAGTTATGCAGGTCGGAGGGTCTACATGCGGATGGGAAGAAAAGCTGAGGACCATGTGCATACATTGGCGTGTACGTTAAAGAGCCATTGACACCATTGTCCAGCTATAAAATATCTTATAGCACACTGTATAGTGCATGGCCTTCTTTATTAGCCCGGTCGATGTAGAAAAGTAGAACGTTAAACCCAATTTCATTTCATTGTTTAGTTGTCTTTGGTTCTGTTCGGAGGATTGCCTTGAGAGCATGTTTTTTTCTTCAAATGCCCACTTGGTCACAAAGACGGTAATACCTGTACCTTGATGATACTCACCTTCCATACAAGTCGAAAGTATGACGTCGGATGATTTTGTCTTACTGTCAGAATGTAAGCCTCCATTGCTATTATAAGTCGTTGCTATGGACACCGACCCTATTCACTGGCATATATTGACAGGTCACATATTTAACTGACGTCCTTGAGATGTAAATCACTGCAGCTAATTCCACCGACAATCTGAGTCCTATTCCCGCGGTCCAAAGCCGTATTCGGAGCTTTGTCTCAGCACAGTTTATGAAAGGGAGACAAGATCCGAAAGTGAGGCAAACTTTCGTGAATATTTACAAGTTATCAAATTAATATGAATGTCCGGTTTTACACCCCGACATGCGCAGAACTCACTGAGTGACGCTCTTTCATCCTTTCAATACTTAACAGGCCTGTAAACCTTTATACTGTAAACATTTTGTGTCAAATCCATATTCAATAGTATTTAAATGTAGCCCAACACAAAAATAGCTTGCAATGATACAATTTTAAATAGCACATACATGATTTTGATCAAGCGTCACGTTGGGTATGGTAGGGTAGATATAGTTGTTCTAGAAAATCTGTTACCATCAGAACAGAGCACTTAGCACTCCATTTTACCAGTTGTTGCCGAGTACTGTGCATATGGTAGGGTAGGCCTTTTCGTTCTAGAACACCCGTTAACACTAAGTCCACAAAATACTAATCAGGTTTCAGTCTCATGGGTGTTCTCCGGGTCCTCCGGTTTCCTCCCACTGATAAAAGGACCCTTAGCGCAAGAGAAGTGTGTGTCGACTGGACGTTACCCCCTCCCTCCCCTCTCTCTCTCTTTCTCTCTCTCTCTCTCTAATCAGGTATTATTGTATCTCTCTCTCTAATCAGTTATCTATGGATGACCCGTTTAAGTTTTTCCCAAGTACTGAAATACCAAAAACATGGATTTCACAGTTAGTGCAGAAGAGTTATGAGCTACGCACGTGCTGGATTGTATCAGACTCATCTATTATCTTCTAATCTGGAACAATATATTTATATAATCTCCCGAGTTTTAAAAGACAAACGTTTGGCACGAGCTGGGAATTAGTAAATAGCTTTCTGTTGATCTAAAGTCAAGAGGACTATTATCAACTCTATTATCTTATTCGAGCAGGGATTTGTTCTGTAGTTTTGGGAGTTTGCGTTGATTTCGAGACCGTGGTTAGCTAACATATCATTATTTATGTGATCTGTAAACTCCATAACCACATACCCAATGTCTTATCTACATTAAGATGTAAAAACACGGATCCGAAGAAAAACCGAAAATCGAAATGAGATTTGTGATTTAGTAATATCTGAGATTAGGAAGTGAAATTAAAGTCAAATAACTTTCCAGTTAATGTCATTCCCAGAGGTTTTGCTATCATTTGTCGGCTGAAATGGGATTCAGTCTATCTGATATCATTCTAATCTCACTTGGTTTCGTTTTAGCCATTTCTTAGATAGAACTCGGCGCCTCGAGACCATGTTTTTTTTTTAGACAGTAGTCTCGAAGGTTGGTTTCCTATCGTTTTGATAGAAGACAATTTATGACTACGTATTACACGTAATCTGATGTCGACTCGAGTTATCGTCATCGTCTCAATAACTTTATATTTTAATTGGAAAGTAGAGAACAAGAGGGTAGCTCGCGGTATTGTTCAGCTTATATGGCCACCAATCATGAAATTGAACTGACTGGCCGCGGATTTTATGTCTGTACTGTACCAGAACCCCCAAAGCAAAAGGTAAATGAGTTCTAGCAGGTCGTTGTAATTGCAGGGGGGGGGGGGGTTAAGGGGGTAGGCAGCTCTATTTTTCTAATAATACTTGCCGTCCGCTTCAACCGATGGTGATATCGCCATGTGATACGCGATAATGTTCCTAGCTATGTGACATTCGAAAATATATTAAAATGTAGTGACACCCGACACTATATACCGCTATGTGACATCCGGCACTATATATAGCTATGTGACACCCGACACTATATATATAGCTATATGACATTCGACACTATATATAGCGATGTGACATCCGGCACTATATATAGCTATGTGACATTCGACACTATATATAGCTATGTGACATCTGACACTATATATAGCTATGTGACATCTGACACTATAATATAGCTATGTGACATTCGACATTTATATATAGCTATGTGACATCTGACACTATATATAGCTATGTGACATCTGACACTATAATATAGCTATGTGACATTCGACATTTATATAGCTGTGACAACCGACACTACATGTAGCTATGTGACACGCGACTCTATATATAAATATGTGACATCCGGCACTGTATATAGCTATGTGACACCCGACACTATACATAGCTATGTGGCACCCGACACCATATATAGCTGTGTGCCGAACGTCACTATAATAAAGCTATGTGACACTCGGCACTAGTTAAAGCCACTTATATAGAGCAGTCGCTCTCGTTACATCACTGCTGATTCGGTCAGCGTGTAATACTCAGCTATCGTAGCACTGCTCTCTGCGTTAAAAGTATATTTGGGATGTGTTTAACCAGCTCTATCACATATGTGATAATGACTGGCACCAATATTGTCCTTTAAGGGTCAATGAAAACTTCTATGGTGATGTTTATATGGCGATTGAGTCATCTCCAAATTCAATTTGCGGACTTTAAACCCTGTAAATTAGTTCTCATCGCTCAATCTTCACGTTTGATGGTTGAAATAAATAAATTAGGCAACAATTTGACTGAAAATCAATGCGCTTGGGGGGATATTGTGTTGTAGGCCACTTATTTGGAGCAATGTGATTCTATTGCTACTACACCAAAGGTTAACTTGTATTGATGATGGCGGCTTGTTTGGAATAGAGGGGAAAAAAACTTGTGGATTTTTTAGGATCGATATAATAAAATATTCTTGAATTTTGAAAAATTCTTATTATTGAAATATAAGGAAGTGGTGTAATTACTTTCACAATTCAAATTCATAGATATAAAACGCCTCAATATTCAGAATTTATGTGTAAATGGTATACAACAAACTAGGTCATTTCGGGACTAACACATGGTTCAATTTTATTTTCAATAATTCGCTTGCGCGTAGCCGTGACAATGAGTAGGTCATCTGCTCGTAGGCGATTATATGCAATAAATATACTAACTTACTTACATACTCGTGGGTTCCCCCCCCCCCAAACTGCTAATGACGCCTGCATGCAAGCGCATTACTGAAATGTTAAAGCTAAAATTAATGACGGGCCAAAAGCTATAAAAGTTACATCTCTCTCTTCCTCTCTCTCCCCCTCTATCTCTCTCTCCATCCAAACCAACCAAAATACTTATGACAAACATACGCGATGACCGAAGTATATGACCGTTGAACCCGGTTGAATATCATTAAAAGGGGTTGAGTTTTTGTCGATTTGACACAATTGATGTGGTATAAGCTAATTAAGGGTATAGATAATGACCCATAATGGCGATACCATACTTGGCTTAAATATCTAAAAAAAAAAACAACGAGTGATATATAGAGAAATAACATTTTTTATATTGGCTTTTATTTCTGTATCATTTTACTCAAACACGTAAATTCAATTTAGAATCACCCTCACGTTCATTCTTTATAATAAATGTACCTGAAGTATTTATTAACTTCCGGTCGCATTCATTGTTAACTTCAACCTATCAATCATTCAAACAACCACCCGTTTATAATCTACACTCTAACAAAACCGAAACGAAATAGCGGAATTGATAATGTAAACATACCAAATACATTTCCTTTAGTGCTATCAAAGATAGAATAAATAGAAGCATTTTGGGTTTAATAATGCGACTGCTGCTTTTCGCGGCATTGATGATTATAGTATTAATACAAATTTAATTATTATTAATTGAGTTTTAGAGAGTTCTATTTTCGGCGGTCTATTTGTGTCGATCTGTATGTGTATAAAATTAATTATATGCTACGTGTATAGAAATGGGGATTCATTTATTTTTGTTTGTTTGTAAAAGAATATTTGATATTTTGCTGTATCGACCGAGAGATTAGAACTATCGATTAGTATTTTAGTTATCAAACGATTGACTGAGTGAGCAAACAAGATCAAACAATGGGAGATTTGCTCAGCAAATATTCACGATAAACACAGTATACAGATTTAACTAGAGTACTACGTAGTAGCACAATATCTGCCAATTTTAGCTAAAAACTGAAGTCGGCTGGAATTGAGTTGTATTGACTTTATGGGTGTTCCTGGGTGGCGCTACATATTCATTTGTCTATGCTCTTCCTGTTTCTTAATCTGGTTCTACTTGTGATCTAGCTATCTATTTATATACTGTCATTTGTCAATTGTTTCGTTCGGTGGTTTAGTTTCCTAACGCGTGTGCTTAAGACCATAAGGTATGTCATTGAGTCATGTTGTCCCTAAGAAATGACGTTTAATCACTGTATCTGTAGGGGTGGGCGAGTTAACCGGCGAATCTGTAGAAAACCACTAAGTTCAACAAGCGATCCTATTCCATGTCATGTACAAGTTGTGAATTGAAATCATGCCACTTACCTCTGCCATCCCATATTCTCTTATTTCTTTAAATCGTTAACTTCTATTATAAAGAAGTTTTTAATGCGCCCATGGTTATTTATATTTGCCATCAATGTCGTATTGGTGTTCAGCAATTTCCAATATATAAGGCCAAAGTTATGATCCTTGATCATTCGGTTCTTAGCTAGCTTTGGCAGGTTGCGGCCATGGAGAGGGGAGAAACGGTTCCGATCACAAGGAACTACCCACGCAAAGGGCAGGGAGAAGAAACCGAAAGAGATGTTTATAACCCGTAGGATGTTAGCATCATGGATGCTTCAGTCCCCAGGATCATCTGATTGACTAGTACATTGTTCATGTTCATGAGATGGATAAGCTACCATAAATTTTCTCGGTGGAGTGACCCCGCTTCTTTAATCATTGTTTACTGTTAAGTGGAGGTCATAAAAGAAATACCTATGATTAAGGAAACTTTGTCACTGAACTTAGGATTAATCAGAAAATCTTTTATCTTTGTATTATAATTGTCATGCAGTTTGTATTAACTATTTCCAAGCATTTTTGCCTTAATGACTGATCAGTGGTATTCTTTAACATAATACCGAACTGTTAGAGTTGGAATTTCTCTAGCCAACACCAAGGTAAAGTGCATCGGAAATGGGACAAAAGGTTTATAGGCGGCGCATTTGGCTTTAAATAATAGTGTCCGTCGGGTAACCGCAGACACAGTTATTTTTTTAAAATTATGTTGGCCTTCTATGTATAACAACTAGTTGTGAATTGACACATATCCCGAAACAACAATTACTTGTGAATTGTTACATATTCTATAGAAATAACAACCAGATTTGAATTATATTCCGTGTTCATATGGATATAAAACTGTAATAATATGAATTGCTGCTGGCTGTCGACAGATTTATTTAAAACACAAAGCCTCTCATTTGAATTCATAAATTGGTTTTTGCTCGAAGCAAAGATCTTTAAATCAGATTTTGTATTTGCGTAAATTAAAGGATTTTATGACGTTAGGAAAAGAAAGTTTTGAATATTTAAGTCGTTATTGTGATGCTGATAGAAGAATTTTTTTTTAAACATGCATTATTCAAGAGCTAAATCTGCCTAGTGCAGGTCTTTATAAATAAGATTAGGCTGTAGTGTCGCTGTCAGTGTAAAATGACCCGAACATAATAAAATATTATAGCGCATGCTCGTCTTCATTAGCCCAGTCGGTGCAGAAAAAAAGACGTTAAACCCAATATCATTTCATATCAGCGTAGTGAGTATAGCATTTGTTATACACATCATCTGTGTAGATTTAAATCATATTAATGCGTTCAACCAGACTATAATTGCGCCGTCCGGGCAAAATTGTCCTATTAGAATAAAATATGGCGCATGCTCGTCTTCATTAGCCCAGCCTGCACAGAAAAGTAAGACGTTAAACCCGATGTCAGACACGTCATCTGTGTAGATTTAAATCAAATTAATGCGTTCAACCGAACCACGGAAAGTCTGCAGAATGGTTTAGCGAGACTAAGTTTGTGTGACAATAATAACGTCTCCATAAATAGTTAATGTAAAAAGTAAGGTCGGTTATTATTTGTGAGTGGATGTGATGATTTGTCACATGATAAGCCAGACAGTTGTGTTTTATACAAGGACAATATAATTGATTTTCCCTTAGAAACATAAGTATACTTATCTGAAATATATATAAACATATATTCACCCCAGTCTATCCAATCTCTAAATGACATCGGTAGCATAATGGACTGAGAAAAAAATTATTTGCTTTAAAGGACAATATTGGTGTCAGTCATTATCACATATGTGATAGAACTAATTAAACACATTCCTAATATAAGTTTAACACAGAGATCATTGCTACGATAGCTGAGTAATAAAGGTTTTCTGACACAGAAGTGACAAACGCCGAAGGAAAACACGAGTCATCTCTCTATATAACTGACTGATGTGGCAAGTGATAACAGATACACGGCCGAATTTATGCTAACCAATAATTCCATATGTGATAATGACTGACACCAATATTGCCCTTTAAAGCCTGGATTTCCGCTACAGTCGAGTTTATGAAGACGAGAATGCATCATGCTATGGGCCATGGGGCCAGTCTTATCCGGACAGTGTACATTAGCATCGGATCTCAACTACCAACGGCTTTTTTACGTGCTCGCTTCCTGGTTTGTGTACCACTGGAACGAGTATGACAGTAACAAAAGGAACCACGACGGAAAATTAGCCAAAACCAAGATGGAATTTGGGAACTCCTGGTTAGTGGGCTAACGTCCCGCTGGGCCTGGTATTCGACAAAGACGACAGGAAGGAGGGGGAAGGGTGGTAGTCTAGAAAGCGACGTTTCTGAAATAAAAATTAAATCAGATGTTTAGTCCTTGAGTTACCTATTTTGTGTCAAGTGGGCGTTACCCCTCTCTCTCTCTCTCTCTCTCTCTCTCTCTCTTTTGATCTCTGTGTCGACCAGGTTGTGGGTGTATAATGTCAATTAATGCGTTTCTCCCTTTTGTATTGATAAACAACGAATGTTTATTGATTTGATAAATAAAAATACTGGATGTTTTTGAAGACAAAATTCGACAGGGGTTATAAAAAAGAACTGTAGTTAACTTTGCAAGTAGAAGCCGACATCGATTATTCAAATTTTGATATATGTATTCGTCGTTTTTAAATATGAAACATGCACCGACACGGTCTGGTAGATCTATCAAAACCAATGTAGTCATCAACAAACATAACATTACATGTATATATGAATACAGAGCAGGTATTTGGTACAAGCTGGTAGGTGACATTGGGTACAAGATGACGTCTGGTACAGGCTGACCCAGCCACAATAAGTGACACTGGGTAGAAAATGGCGTTTGTCAGCCACGAGAAGTGGCATTGGGTACAAGCTGACGACAGACGTTGTCAGCCAAAAGAAGTGGCAAAGGGTAGAATTGGCGTTGTCAGCCACGAGAAGTGGCATTTTGCACAATGGATAGAAAATGGCGTTGTCAGCTACAAAAAGTGGCATTGGGTACAAGATGGCGTTTTCAGGAACGAGAAGTTGCATTGAGCATAAGATGGCGTTGCCAGATACAATAAGTGGCATTGGGTACAAGCTGACATTGCCAGTCACATGAAGTGGCATTGTGTACAAAATTAATGGTCAGCAACGAGACGTGGCGCAAATGTGTAATTTATTATATGAACACAAAATACTTGATATAATTTAAATTATTAAAGAGTTAGGTATACCTTAAGATTGTGTATAGGCGAGACGTAGATGGTATACTTACTAGAAATCATGTATTAATAGCAACCAGACTTAACACTAGTTCTATTCACCTCCAACAATACAATCAATCACTTTATCGGAATAAAAGGAATCATTTAACAAAAGCCATTAAATGATTTCCAGTCAGTTTTCAAGGTTGGATAGGTTTGAAATGTTTTAAAACCTAACTCATGCACCTTAACGTGTTGTGCAGTTAGCCGTGGACATTACACAATCACGGCAAATTAACATATTGATTTGCTTAATGTGTTTTCCTGAAGATTTTTCTAAAAGAATGAGTTTATTGATAAGATTTGTTCGTGAAGCTAAACAACAATCTCAGAGTCGTAGAATGAAAAATAAATTGTTGAATCAATTTCTGGTTATAATTTTAATTGAGTGAAGTATTGTGAGCATTTTGTCTGTCTGTAATCTACTTCATTATAACCACATTATGTTTTTTTACATTAAATTTATTTTCAATTTAAACAAATTTCTCAGGTTCTTGAAATATTTAATTAAGTTTCACGTTTTTAGACTATAATTTATTTCATTAGTTCCACAACAAAACAGATAAAATTAAATAAAAAATTGTCATAAAAAAAAAATCTACTTAAAATTCAGCATGAATTTAAAAAAATAATTTATAGGGGTCTTGAATTATTTAGCATCCGCTAAAAAAATATACACAAAATACATGCAAAAATGTCTGTATGAATATGTTTACATTCCACTTAAACAACTTAAAGCACTTCTGTTCTTAACAGAAGGGAGTCGCTGTGAATTGGGGAGTAAGACGCTAGTTCGCTAATCTAGAGGTCCGGTGTTTCATACTGGTGCTGGGGGGAGAATTTCATCGCGATTTTTCGGCGTGTTTAACTTTAACAGTGTTGTAGGACGGAGTTTTCTGGCAATGAACAACGTATAGTCCTTCGGATATAAAGAAAACCGAGGTTCCATGCCCACAATTGCTTGAACCTAAACGAACCATTGGCAGTTGGAGTTGGAAATAAAAGTAGGCCGGGTAAAATTTACCTCAGAGCATACTGTATGGCGTATCACGTCCACTTTCAAAGTGGCGATTGAATTATGCCACCATATGTTTTCTTTGTTTATCATATGGACTTACAACAGATGCAATGGACTATTTCACTGAGCGGAAGATTTTCAACGTGGACAGTCGGAAACGTGTTTACAATGCTTGACCATCAGAAAATATGTGTGGGACTCCTAAGAGTTTGACCGTGGGCGAGGGCGTCGCACAACCTTTCGGGAAATCCCGCGCATGAGTACATTATGAGTAAACCGATTCACAAGTTATAGCTTTATCCCTGGGCAGATCTTCTGGAGTAGAAACTAAACTTTCAAGAACTTTGTCGAGTCATCGTCCGATTTTCAGCTGAATATAAAGCAACTTCCGGTTGTAACGCAGATTCAAAATGGCCATCACATAGTTTTAACATCCGGATGTGTCTGAACAAAAGTGAATAACAATGCTGTCATCAGCCAAACATTAATGTGATGAAAATCCATTAATTCTATTGATAAACATATATGAAAATTGAAATCATATTTCAAAAGATCTTTTCACGATTCGTTATCGGTATTTTCAAGATATATTGATTTTAATGTATGTACCTTTATAAATACTTCGCTGAGAACAAAAGTACTTCCGGGACACGCCATTTGTTCATTTCCGTATAATGAAAAAATTATCATGAATCTGAACAGAAATAGCTCACCCCAAATATAAGCACGCCATATTGAATATATTCGAACCAAGTAAACCAAGACAAAATAGATTATTAATGAATTAATCTACAAAATATTAAAAGGCCGATATTGGTGTCAGTAATTGTCACATATGTGATAGAACTATTTAAACACGTTCCAAATATGATTTTAACAGAGATCATTGCTACGATATCTGAGTAATAAAGGTTTCCTGAATCGGAAGTGTTAAACGCCAAAGGAAAGCACCAGTCATCCCTCTATATAACTGACTGATGTGACGAGTGATAACAGATACACGGCCGAATTTCTGCTCACTAATAATTCCTTCCAAGACCAAAAGTATTTGTTATGAGACGTGTTTTCCTTTGGCGTTCGTCACTTCCGATTCAGGAAACCTGTATTACTCATCTATCGTAGCAATGATCTCTGTGTTAAAATTATATTTGAAATGTGTTTAACAAACTCTATCACATATGTGATAATGACTGGCACCAATATTGTCCTTTGTGATACAAATTAGCCCTATCGGCTGTCTTATCAGAGGTAAAATGCCTATTATGTTGCCGTCACAGGCCCAGGGTATGATTTAAGATGTAGTGAATCAGCGGAAGAAAAGGATAGCAGGTTGCCTACCCAAATAAAACGTCATACTAAACACAGTTCAATTAGAAGTTTAACAACAAGTTACACTAAACAGCGACTCCCCTGTGTTAAGAACAAAAATGCTTTAATTTGTTGAAGTAGAATGTAAAAATATTCATACATATATTTTTGCGGGTTTTTTTGTGTAGATTTATTTTATCGGATGCTAATTATTTCCAGAACCCCAGAAATTATGTTTTATCAATTTTACGGGGTGGGGAGGGGCTTGGCGTCATGCTAAACACAGTTCAATTAGAAGTCAAATTAACAAGTCATACTAAACTAAGCGTTAGATGATTGACTGGGCTTCGTTTAGCGTTATACTCAACAAAGTTCAATTGGAATTCAAAAATTAACAAGTCACACTAAACAAAGGGTTATGGGGTTGGGGTTTTTTGCTTAGCGTTATATACTAAACACACTTAAATTAGAAGTCAAAAATTAACAAATCACACCCAACTAAGGGTTATGGGGTGGGGTTTTGGCTTAGTGTAATACTAAACACAGTAAAATTAGAAGTCAAATAACACGTCACTAAACCAAGGGTTAGAGGAGGGGGGTCTTAACGGGCACTCGGTAAATAAAGTTCATTTCATGACTAACATTTGGTAAAATTTGATTTCAATGATCCGCTTGATCGTAGCGATCGTTAGCAGCTGAAAGACACAGAAATTATAAACCAAAATAACACATTTGACCAACTGAAATCAGTTCTCTTACCAACCACAATTTAACATCCGACCAAATGAAATATCCAGGCCAGGTGTACACGTTGGGGCGCACCGTCGATCATTCGCCAGCATTGATTTATTGGACGTATTGACAAAGATGCAGGTAAAAGTAGTCTTGAAATTCGAAGAAAGGGTTGGCCGTAGTCCCAGCAATAATTTCACAATGCAATTCAACGGATTGCCGACTATCATTCGGCAAACCTCGACAGATTCCGGTACTCTCCGTAACCTAGACTCGGATGTATGATAGTCATTGATATGTACCTACGACCATACATTTGCGATGCGGCTTGTCGACTACCGATTTACTTTAACAGGAAAACGTTATGTTTTTACAAAAGTCCCAAAATCTGGTTAAGCTGCCCACACCCGTTGGTGGAGTCGTCCACACGACTTAGTATAATTTCTGGACACATAATGTATTTGTAAATAGTATAGTTTTTCTGCGTGGTCACCCTTTCTCTCGGTAAATAAACAACAAAGTAAATAATTTCTGGATATTGTAATACGTTTTTTGGAGTCGTCCACGTGATGTATTTTTAATTAGTATAGTTTTTTTCTGCGTTGTCACCCTTTCTCCCGGCAAATAAACAACAAAGTAAATCGTTTTAGTCCATAAATAACAAATTCATTTTGTTGTGGACGACATCACTAATAGTTGTTGACGACATCACCAATGCCATGTGGACGACTCCACCAACGGTTGTGGACGACTTCGCTTGTGGACGACTTGACTGGCACCCATCTCCTGGGCAACCATGTTTATCCGAGTCCTTTAAAATAGTTCCAAATTGGCGGACTTCATCATACAACCGAGTCTAGATGTAGGGCACCGGAATCTGTCGAGGTTTGCCGAATGTGCCGACTATAATACGAGAGTGGGGAAGCACAGTCATAAATATCAGGGGAGTTGTCATTCGATATTAGATATTCGACATGACCGTCTTCATTAGCCCATTGGGGACAGAACAATAGGAAGTTAAAGTCCACTTCATTTAATATCACAATTATCTATCTATCCATATTTTAATTTAATTTTTTAAAACATAATCGGGTGGCTAACTGGGTAAGACGCTGGCTCGCTAGCCAGGAGGTCGGGTGTTCGAACCCTGCATTGGACGAGCAAGTTCATCAAGATTTATCGGCGTGGCTCCCACTTGTCAGTGATGCAGGACGGAGGCCCGGACAATGACAGATGTCTAGTCGTTCGGATGGGACGAGAAACCGAGGCCCTGTATGTGTTAAAATTGGCGTGTACGTAAAACAATCCATTGACAGCTGGAATTCGATTTAAGAGTTGGTCGTAGTGCTGCGGTCCGGGCAAAATTTCCCTCATAGCACACTATATGGTGTATGTCCGTCTTTATAAACCCAGTTTGGAGCAGAACAGTAGGGTGTTAAAACCGATTTCATTTCATTTCCGTGCCAGTGACAGTTAGGGATAAAGTAGCCAGCGGAATCATCTTGTGAAATTTTACGGCTACGTACAGTGAGAAAAGAAAATGGAAAATCCATATTGACGACTGGAGTAGCATTTCCTTATCGCTACCTTATTTATCTATTTACTCAGAATCACTGACTTCAATTTATAGAAAATGTTCCTATCTTTAATAGAGATCTTGCTAAATTACTCATCCATAATTTGATTGGTTGGTCATTATGTGTCGAGTGTGATGATTGGCTTACTGAAATGGATTTTGACGTGCTAATCTGGAACGCGATCGATGAATTGGCACCGTCGGTAGCTTCAAGTTGGTCTCGCTGTATTATTTATAATGGACCAAGACTAGCATGTTCAAACGGTGAATTATTTAGAAGTTTACCCAATACCTATATATCGGTCTCCGCGCGCGTATCGCGAGCCAACAGTAATGCGCTATTAGCGTGTCAGGGATAAAACACTCCAACCATTTAGGCCAGTGACATGTGCGAGGCCGGCTAAAAGCAACAAACGCTTAGTTAAATTGTACGTAATCGCTTTATTGGCTTCAACGAGCATTTACTTTAGACGCGGCAGAGCAAAACATAAGGATATTAATCAAGAGAAAAAGTTCCATTCCAGCTTGTGATAACACGGATTATTGTTCTCCGGGGATTTTTAGATGGGCATCTAATCGTGGAGGGATTTTCCAATGTCGGATTTCGCAGACAGGAACAAAAAAAAACCCGTGATACTAATGGATTAGGCAATGGTAGTGTCAATAAAGATATGAAATTTTAAAATGTAATTCATTTATCTCCAATTGCTCAACAGAACGCTGTATAAGCTTAAAGGACAACATCAATTCCAGCCATAAATTATTTATTTCTAATATCTTTTACACAGACAGATATTGGATACACATCTAACCAAATTGTGATCTCGTGAGTTCTAGGTAGTATTACCGATATACCAAGGAAAGTTTATCGCCGTGGATATTTTCAAAACACGTTATTGTTGCCATGTATTACCGAACAAAAAGAGGGAAATCTAGTCGGACGGATGATATGTCTTGCCTTTTAAAATGATTATGGAGTTATCATGTTTATTTTAAGATGATTAGACAATGATCTCGAAGAAGTGAATCAGATCGGAATAAATACAAAACATGTTTTGAAAGGCGAAGAATTACTAACGTAGCCACGAAAATTTGTGATTTGTCCGAGGAACATGCTGATAAAGACATGATGATTTAACCATCGATTAAAATATACATAAGAATATAATCAATTGCAACTATACTCAACTAAAACCTGAAATAAACTATAACGCTCGTCGTCGACACGTTGCCAGAAAAAAAACCGTTTAAGTCACTTGTATTCTATATAATTGTGTCCTGTCCTATTTCTATCATCCAGTTACTTAATGTCGCTTAAACAATTTATTAGTAACTATACTCAACGAAAAACTGAAGTATCGATTTATATTTAATTATTCAAAGTACTTTTTTTTATGTATCGACATTTTAAGTTTGTTTTATATCGTCCTATTCCATTATATACAACAACTAATCTGATTTTTTGTATGGAAATTTAATCCAGATTCTGTTTTGTGTCATATCGGGAAAAGAGTTTATTTTAAAAGTGGATACTATATCATACATAGATCGAAGCGAGAAAAAGTAGATGCCTTTGTACAAGATGATTCCGGTAAGTTTTGGTATTTCGTGATTACCATAGTTACAAGACAATTTTATAATAATTCTAACCCAGATTTGTTATGTTTAGTTTCAAATAGCTTGTTGGTTCGTGTTAAGCAACTTTGTTGTAGTAAATCAGACGGTGGTTTTTACTTTTTCTGTTTTGCTAACACTGAAGATATTGTGTCGAGTGGACTCTAAACCCTTTTCTCTCTCTCTCTCTCTGACGTTGAAAACAGTTTACATAACATCATATTCAATTCCCCAATTTTAAGAGGTAGAAATTACAACACTGAGTTGACTTAAAAGAAGTTGAAGAGATTCAAAATGGAGAGTAAATAAATACCATTTACAGAAGCAGAGATAATGTAATTGAAAACAATTCACGAAGACAATCGTGAACATAATCGTGAATATTTCACCAAGTAATCGAGAACTTTTCATTTAAATTTCATGAAAATAACCAAAAACAATTCATGAAAATGACCATTAACATCCACGAAAATAAACTAAACTCTATACTGATAAATTAACGTTACATTCATTATTTTATACCGAGTTAAAGTAACGGCGATACAATAAGTTTTATTAAACGCATCCTTGAATACAACATGTAATTACAAAAAAAGGAACTTGGCATTTATTTTAATAAAAAAAAGGACAGAAAATAGTCGACCCAGAAACTACCGAGACATTTCCTGATTATGGTATGGAATTGTACTTGACTGGTTGACAGTAAAAAGAACGTGACTTCTAGTTTCACTTACTTCGCTTCGCCAAGTGATTTGTACTCGGTGTCATCAATAATTTCAACCAGGATGGCTGTACATGGGAAGTTTCAATAACGGATATTTATCTGATGGAAAATTCTAATTACATTCCAAAGCTCGTCGATTGTGATATACTTATACATTATATAGAGAGTAGTATTGTGGAATATTATTGTTCTAAGTAATATCTTCCTACCATCCTTACCCAGGTCATCAGCTGTTTACGAAGATGAACTATTAGGAAATGTGATACTCCTTTAAGGTTTTTATTTCAAAAGTATATTAACGATTTACAAAGAAAAAGGACTTTGAGGAAAGGGGATATTAATTTATTTGTGTTTCGCCGATAATTGTAGGTCGTTGCTCAGTGACAGAATTAATTTGACATTTTTGAGGTACTACAAAATATTACATTCCCCGGGAAAACTTTTAAGGAAAATGGATATTTGTTTGTGTGTTTCGCTGGAAATTGTAATTTCTGTTCGGTGACAGAACTCTTTGGTATATCAGAAACTTAATTTGTACCATTATATCAATTACAACAAAAGATTAATTTACCTGAACTCGTTGTTGGATAGATCCATGTTCGCTGTAAAAGTCTAGATTGTCTGAAAGATGAACTCATCCTTGTTGCGCGAGGAATGTTTGATAAATTAAACGAGAGATAAACAAATACCTTGAATGGAAAAAGTTCAATTATTATAGCAGGTAAGCACTATAGTTTTATGAAAATCATAAAAGACTTGTTGCTAGGATACTGCTTCTTTTACCACAAAAGCTGGTGAATGAATACAGATAATACTAGGCATTACTGTGTATAAACAGGGCACAATTATATAGAATAAGATTACTGTTAATACACAGGGCTCAATTCTAGGTAATGTTTATAAACAGGGCACAATTCTATAAAATATAATTAATGTTTATAAACAGGGCACAATTATATAGAATAAGATTACTGTTAATACACAGGGCTCAATTCTAGGTAATGTTTATAAACAGGGCACAATTCTATAAAATATAATTAATGTTTATAAACAGGGCACAATTATATAGAATATAATAAATGTTAATACACAGGGCACAATTCTATGTACTGTTTATAAACAGGGTATAATTATACAGAATAGATTTACTGTTAATACATAGGGCGCAATTCTATAAACATATATAGAATTGTGCCCTGTTTATAAACAGTATTCTATTGTAAACAGCACAATTATATGGAATATAATCCATAAAATAATTTTTATGGAATAGAAATACTCATATAAAGAACACGATTCTATAGCTGTGTATACACAGGGCAAAATTCTATGGATTACAATTGCTGTTTATACACAGGCCACAATTCCAATTGCTGTTTATACGCAATTCTAGTTACTGTCCATACGCAGGGCAAAATTCTAGTTACTGTCCATACGCAGGGCACAATTCTAGTTACTGTTCATACGCACAATTCTAGTTACTGTCAATACGCAGGGCACAATTCTAGTTACTGTCCATACGCAAGGCACAATTCTATAGAATACAGTTGCCGTTTATACACAGGAAAAAATTATGTGCAATATGCAATACAGTTTCTATGCAATATAATTATTTAGTGACGTTATGCATGCGAGAAATTTGTTTAGACAACCGAAGAACTGGATGGCCGAAGCGTGGGTTTTCTGCCACTCCTATACATCCCTACACGCAAGTCCATTATCGGGAAAAAATTAACAATATGGTAGCTCTGAAATTATCTAGTTTATGCCGAGTTGATGTTAACCCTTCTCTCTCTCTCGCTCTCTCTCTCTCTCTCTCTCTCGTTCCGCAAACTTTTTTCGTGGGTTTTCTGCCACTCCTATACATCCCTACACGCAAGTCCATTACCGGGAAAAAAATTAACAATATGGTAGTTCTGAAATTATCTAGTTTATGCCGAGTTGATGTTAACCCATCTCTCTCTCTCGCTCTCTCTCTCTCTCTCGTTCCGCAAACTTTTTTCTATTTCGAACTGTACGGGGTTCAATTTACGTGCCCGGTTAGGCATTTGGATTAGTGTGTTTCGTGACATACGAACGATTTAGTGCATTTTACTTGTCAGCCTCGCAGCGATAAAATTTAACCCAGACTGGCAATTAGCATGAACACAACAAGGAATCGAACGCAGTTTAAGGTCACTCACTTGAATTTTCGTGATAAGAATACCGAAGTACGTTCAAGAAATCGAGTTAAGAAAGATTTAAGGGAATGTGAAGTTTGACAGAAATAGCTACACGAATTGCGATTACATAGTGAATCCAGTTTTTATTAGTGGGTGATTAATACTGTAGATGTTATATATATAGACGGCCATATTACTTTTACAGACGCCCTGAGAATACTTTCAACATCTTTATAACTCATTGAACACTTTCATATATATTTAACAGGAGCATGCAGGGGGTGCTTTGTGTCTTCATGAGGCCGTGTCCCCCTGGGGGTCGGGTGTTCTATCCCTGCATTGGCCGAGAAAGTTTATTCAGATTGTCCGGCGTGATTTCCCTTTGTCAGTGATGCAGGACGGAGGGCCTGACAATGACAGCTGTCTAGTCGTTCGGATGGTGCCAAAACCCGAGGTGCCGTGTACACTTTAGCGCGCACCTGGAATTCGATGCCCGGACAAAATTCCCCCCCCCCCCATAACACACTGTATTGCCTATGCCCGTCTTCGTTAGCTCAGTACGGAACAGAACGCATTGCTGATGTGGGTCGTTTACGAGGCAGTATACCTTGATGTTGATTCCGATCCTGGGGTGTTGGATGGCCGAATGGTTAGCACTTGCACGCTGTATCATAAAAAATATCATTGAGTCAACTGGCGTGGTTTCTAATCACCGGTTGTGCGTGGCAAGGAGTAGGGTCGCCTGTCCAGCCTTGTTGGTTTTCTCCAGTGCCCTCGGTTTTCCCCAAAGGCTAAAGACCCTACGCGCAAGCCAATTATTGAAATAAAATTTTAAAAAACCATAATATATTAGTGCCGAAAAGACCCCATATTAGTTCCGATAAAAAACCCAAATAACTGGGTAAGATAACAAGTAATTGAGAATGCTAGTGCACTACGGTTGACAAGTGTCGTTGTGTTTTTCTGTATGATCATTCCATTTTTTAAAAAATAAATCCATTTTTAGGAGATTGTCTTAACTTGTTATTCTAATTCCTATTATCACAGTAAACGCCAATTTGGGTGTTTTATCTATTCTGTGAAATGACACTTGTTCACCGCATTGCACTAGCTAGCATCCTTAATTTAAAGGAGCTAAATCGCTAGTATCCGGGACCTAAAAATTGAGACACATGGGTCGCAACGCATATAATATTGTAATATGAACGTATATAAATTGATTTACATTCAATCGTCAGTTATGTTCGATGAAATATGCCAGACGTCACAATCGAACAGCAAGCTCCAGCGTCTGGTTATTCAAATTTCCAGCAATAATATTTATTGCGCATGCTCTCCAGATAAGAATGTTGTCACCGTTTGACATGACTTGTGGAATATGTCTAGTCTCGTTCTTCGAGTCGCTTGTAAAAGTCGCTGAAACGCATTATGGTACACGATTCGTGTACGAATGGTAAAAATATCTTTTCCTAGTAAGACCACAACACCAATGCTGATTTAAATTGACAAACAGTTCGTATTTTCAATGTCGAAGACTTTGAATGATATTGAGTTTGAGACTTAGCTACTTTAAACCGGATTTTACTACCAAGCTGGTTATATTTTTGGGGGTGAGGGTGGGGGGGGGTATTAGGTATTTAGGTGATAACATTAGGATGGGGTCACTAGCCGGGTGACTTGGGATTATATTTAACTACTTAGTTGATAGCATTAAGGTAGGGTGGGCCTCTAGAACTTTAAACTATTTATTTTGGGGTGAGTAACGTGGGTTTTAATCTAGTTATATTTAACTTCATAGTTGATAATATTTGGCTGGTGTCACTTTAATTTTAAACTGTTTATATTTAGGTGTTGTAACTAGGGCTTTAATCAAGTTATTATTGACTACCTAGATGAAAATTTTGGTAGACACGAGGCCTTTAAACTGGTTATATTTAGGTATTGTAACTAGGGCTTTAAAGGGACAATAACACTCTTGCTCGCATGGCAGGTCCAGAAAAAAAATTAGCCTTATTCTAACTACAAGATGTTTATGTGTCCTACTTGTGGTGTAAATTATCCATTACATCCTATTTTACTTGTCCAGAGGGCTCGAAAATATGTTTAAATCCAAGTTGCATTTGAAAGTGCTTACGTAAGGCTTTTCAAACCGTGTTACGGCATGTAGTTGTATTTTTCCAATTTTTAAAATTAGGTGTGTTAAGATGAAATTTGTATCATTTATTAATTGAAATATTGTAGAATGGTACAAATTGTTGACCAGAATAAAGATTGGGACATTTTATTCAGTTACAACAAGAGTGGTATTGGGGCTTTAAGTTGGTTATTTTTGAGTGATATATTGGGACTTTAAACTACATGATTGTAGTTATATTTAACTAGCTTGTTGATTATATTTACAAGACTAGATAAATATTTGGTATATTCTGTAAGAGTTATAGAATTGTATAGCAATCTGTATAAAGTTATTGTTCTGTTGTTCTGTGTATATATTAATGTATGGTATATAAATATTGTAAGCTATATATACTTCTGATTAAATACACACAGATATACCCTCGACGAGCTGGCGCATATCTTTTCTTTCCAGATCTTTCTTCATTTATCATTTTACGTAATCTTGTTAAAGATACATTATGAGAGACCAGATAAAGAGCTGACAGTTCTCACTTTAATAGTTAAAACTAGATAATGTAAAGGGAATTTGCTGAAAATATCAGTAAAATTGGTCCACTGTGAACCAAGATTCAGCGATTGAAGTTTTGGCATAGCCTCGATTATTATTACTAAAGTCGGTACGATAAAAACACATAGTCTCGATTATCCGTTTCATGATTAAATAATGATGGAAAGTTATGCAGCAAATTGGACCATAGTCCACTAAAAATCACAGGCGGCTTGCGATGCCATCGAGAGTTGATTATGGTCTGGATACGTTAACTGATGTATAATCAAAAATTAAGATAATATTTCCGGCCGATAGAAAGACATGCAATAGGCAATTTTGGCTTTTGCATGTGTATGTTTAACCGTTATTATATAAATGAAATGACACTTCCTGGAGTTCTGAAAAAAACCGGGATAATCTTCTCGCATATATGATGTCATAACTATAAATCTTGTTAAATTGTCATGGACCTGCCAAAAATAAAGAAATGGGGTTTAACACCCCTTTTGTTCTGTGAAAGTCCTGTATGTACCAGGACGTTAACCCAAATTTCATTTCGTCTCCCCCCCCCCCCGCTTTGAGTCACCGAACCCTCAACGACCAGGCTTTACCAAACGCACCAAGTAACACAATGACTCATGTTTTGTAACTTATTGATAAATGGCTATCTACGTTCTCATGCAAAAAGTGAATCCAGATTGATTATTTAATTAAGAAAAACGAGAAATAAATATCAACTATAGACAATCTCCAGGTTTAGATTAAATTGTATTGAATTTAAATAAAAACGTTGGCCGTTTTGGTTTTCGTCTGTTTCGACCAAATACCGTTTATCTTTGCCATTATTGACTATTTTGTTGGACCGATATTCAACTGTTGTATCACAAGATCCTTCATTTGAGTCAACTGGCGTGGTTTTGATTCCCTGATTGTATGTGATAGGGAATAGGGTCGCCTGGCTAACCTCGTGAGTTTTCTCCTGGTCCTTCGGGTTCCCCCTACTGCTAAAGACAACTATGCGCAAGCGAGTTATTAAAATATGATTAAACATTATGTTCCCTGTGAAGGACAGCTGTCGAGTCATTCGGATGGGACAAAAAACCGGGGACTCGTGTATACATTGACGTGCACGTTAAATATCCCTTGGCAGTTGGAATATGATATAAGAGTAGACCATAGTACCGCTGTCCGGGAAGAATGTCTCTCATAGCACACTGTATGGCGTATGACCGTCTTCATTAGCCCTGTCGGAGCAGAAAAGTAGGGCGTTAAACCCCGTTTCATTTCATTCACATCAGCAAACATAGATTAGTCAGGGTTGATTTAAATATTTGCTACTTTTTAACCGAGGTTATTACACAAGTCTTGTACCAGACACTCTCTGTCTTATGTCAGTTGCTAATTATATACCCTCTATTTAAAAAAAAAACATCAACGTATCGCGTAACGTGCATGGCTTCTGTCAAATATTTTTATTCGGCCATTTTTTTTAATAAACAATATCATGATATGACGTACAGCACATGTTGCATATGATTTGATACAAGAACACTGAGTCAGGTTCATTAATTATATATACTAGGTTGAGTGAAGTCGAGATTACTCAGGCATTCTTTTCACCGACAAAAAACCCTAGTTAATTAAATTAGTATATAAATTGGCAAAAAAAAAGTTTGAATAAAACAAAAATGTGTTAGATTTTCATCAAGTTTTGACAAGTAGCTTTCATTTATTTCGTCAACACTGATTATAGTTTTGGAACTGGTTGAAAGCACGTCAGTAAACAGTGGTGTGAAGGGGGGGGCAACCTCGGGGGCTTTCAAGAGGAACGGGGGCATTTACTTCAGATGAGGAAAGACAAAGAGAGAAATGGGGTTTAACGTCCACTCGACACAAACTAGGTCATTTCGGGACTGGTGTATAGTTCACTTGTATTTCAATACTTAGCTTGCGCGTAGGGGTCTTTAGCAGTGGGAGTAACCGAAGGGTCCTGAGAAAGCCCACGAGGTGAACAGGCGACCATAGCGTTTTGATTAAATTTTTTTATCTAAATATTAAATAATCCATATGAGAGCATACGAGAGCTAGCTGAAAAGTTCTAAGCCGGAAAGGGGTTGAAACAAACGTTTAGCTAAGCACCAACAAGTAACACCATTTCATACAAACATAAAAACTGCATCTGTTATGGTATTGTTGTCTTCATATCAGACGATCTTGCGAACCTTTCCATTGAACTCAGACATACAGACAGAAATGTGGTTTAACGTCCACTCGACACAAATTTTGTCATTTTGGGACTAACACATATTATTTCAATAATTCGCTTGCGCGTAGAGGTCTTTAGCAGTGGGGGGGGGGACTGGATGACCCGGAGAAAATCCACGAGGTTGGCCAGACGACCCTGCTCCTTGTGCTAACCCCCTCCCCTGCGCGCACCGTGTACACCTCGAGGGTGGAACCACCGACTTGGCACTTTTCAGCCAGCCTTCGTATTTAGAGCGGATGAAGTCGTGGGAAATTTTAGATTTTAGCAAAATACAGCTCATTCATATAAATCAATAATTGTATTTATTCACAACTCGACCATTAGATCTAAATTTACAACACCTGGTGCCACCTGTTCCTGTCATTTATATTCACGTCTGTTATCAACCCAATACCTGTGGTGTTTTCAAATCAATCATGTCTATGATAATGAAAAGATAACATGATAAATATTTTTTTTAAAATTAATAAATGAAACAAGGCCAATTAAATGATATCCTGTGGAGATTTCGAAAATGTGAACAGTCCATATGCTGATTACACTATTTTACCTGATTACTCTATTTTGCCTATACCGTTTGTTTTGGGAACACAACCAGTGTAGGCTGTCATTAATAGTCCATATAGGCCAATCATTACACTATTTTGTCTATACCGTTTTTTTAGGACTTCGAATTTTGTCTAATGGTTTGGATTGTTCGTACTTGGTTTTATGTCATGAAAAGTTTGGAAGTTTAAAGTGTTTACTTATATTGTCAGAACTGTGCAACAACATGTACCACATTGGTAGCACGTACAATAACTCTTTGCAGTTGGAATTCGATGATCAGTGGACTGAAAGATCGCTGTCCAGGCAAAATTCCATTCACAGCACACTGCACTATCGCTGTTAGTACAGAAAAGTATGACGTTAAACTCCTTTCCATATAATATTTAAGTGAAAAAAGTTGAATTTATATCAGGGAGTTGGATGGCCGAATGAATAACACGTGCGCGCTGTATTATAAGGTCTGGCATTAGGTCAACTGGCGTGGTTTTGATTTCCAGGTTGTACGTGACAAGGATTAGGGTCGCATTCCAACCTTGTGGATTTTCTCTGTGTCTTCTTGGTCCCCCGGTTTCCTCCCACTGTTATTTAAGTCCCCTACGCTCAAGCGATTTATTGAAATAAAATTGTACCATGTGTTTGTCCTGAAATGAACAACATGTAGATTGTGTTTCGTTTATACCAGAGTAAGCCGATGAATAAAACTGTATAATCCTTGACTGACATTAGGAGATTGAGCACATTGAAACACAACACAGTTTATATGGAAATAACAATCAAGTGTTTAACACCCTACTGTTTTGCTCCTTAACTGGGCTAATGAAGACGGGCATACAATGTGGCCCGCACAGCGACGCTACGGCCTACTCTTATATCGAATTGCAACTGCCAAGGGATCTTTTACGTGTACGCTAATGTTTACACGGGGCCTCCGTTTTTCGTCCTATACTACTGGACAGCTGTCCTCCTCAGGCCCTCTGTCCTGTCACTGGTTTGTACACATACAGCACGACGTTTCAGCAAGTATCCTCTTGTCGTTATCATTTGTGCTTCATAACGACAAGACGATACTTGTCGAAACGTCGTGCTGTATGTATACAAACCAGTGGTTGTGTGTGAGAGAGAGAGAGAGAAAGAGAGAGAGAGAGAGAGGGAGAAATGGGGATTAATGTCCATCCGACACAAACTTGGTCATTTTGGGACTAACGTATGGTTTTTAATTTTTATTTCAATAATTCGCTTGCGCGTAGGGGTCTTTAGCAGTGGGAGGAAACCGGGGTGCCTGGAGGAAACCCACGGGGTTGAGAAGGCGCCCCTATTTCCATGTCACATACGCTCACACTAGGGCTCGAAACCACAGCCGCAAGCCAGAGGTGATCGGCCAGCTAGAGGTCGAAGCGCGGCACTCTAGACCTAAGACCACTAGGCCATCCCAATCCCCCACCAGTGGTTGTGATTTCCATATAAATTGTGTTGTGTTTCAATAAAACTGTACTCTCTTGTTTGTCATGGTACCTGAACTGTACTAAAGATTTTGTTTACAAGACTGTCAATCTTAATAAATATAGCTGTTCATCTCTTTATCTAACAGGTGATAATCCATTTTTAATGGTTTGATTGCGTTATACAGACGCGCCAATCAATGATGTTGTATTAAATATAATAGAACACGTGACCTGAATAAAAGAAACCCCGCTAAGACATAATAACAACTAACAGTCTTTAATAATAGCCCACTTATAAAGTCAATAAAAATTCCAATGGCATTTGTTTTCATGCGCAACATTCTTTCCATCATAAATCTGCAATGTACATAGAAAAGGACGGAACTCCGAGGTTCCTGTGTACACGGTGCGCAACAATCATTTCCAAAATAAATCTGCAATGTACAAGAAAAGGACAAAAATCCTAGCATTTGTTTTAATGCGCAACATTCTTTCCATCATTCCCAAAAAAAAACGGCAATGTACATAGAAAAGGACGAAACTCCGAGGTCCCGTGTACACGGTGTTCCAACAATCATTCCCAGATAAAATCTGCAATGTACAAGAAAAGAACAAAAATCCGAGGTCCTGTGTACAATATGCATACACATGGAAGGGTCCTTAGCAGTTTGAATGCGACTAACATTATCAGAAATGCCGCTGCTCAAACAAAAATACTCTAATAGCACCCGTTGCGACTTGAAATGAAATGAAATCAGGTTTAACGCCCTACTATTCTGCTAATGAAGACGGGCATACGCCATACAGTGTACTATGAGAGAAACTTTGATCGGACAGCAGCGCTACGGCCTACTCTTATATCGAATTCCAGAGATCTTTAGCGAGCACGCCAATGTGTATACAGGACCTTGGTTTTTCACCCCCATCCGAACGTCTGGACTGTTGTTCTTGTCAGGCCAGCCGTCCTGCATCACTGACAAGGGGGAACCACGCCGGAAAATATGGATGATGAACCAGACATCCAGGCTAGCGAGCCAGCGTCTTACCATTTAGCTACCGTTGTCAGATTCTGCTTATGTCTGTCTTGTTTACATTAGTCTACTTGGTGCCAAAAGGTGGGATGTTAACCTCGATTTCATTTCATTTCATAATTTAAAACAAAAATGCCAGGAAACCGAGATTAGATAAGGAAGGAAATGGGATGTCAACTGTCGTGGGACGCCATAAAGTCGGGTATTAGCGATTCACTATATAAGTGATAAACGATTAACGAAAAAAAATGTGACGTGAACCAAAGCTGAAAATAGGAGGTTTTGGCGTCTTTTTACCCATGACATCATATCTGCTGGCTTCACAGTTGTCGCAGTTTTATCTAGAGACGGCTTTGAATAACTGTGTTTTTGAAAGAGATATAGTATTGTTTTGTCTAATAAAACATGGGAGCATATTCAATATAAAGGGATGCTTTAGTTGTCTAGATGGTGGTAAAGTTGTCTAGATAGATGGATGGTATATGGGTGGTAAATTTGTCTAGTGGAATGGGATGGTAAAGTTGTCTAGATGGGTGGTAAATTTGTCTAGATTGATGGATGGTATAGTTGTCTATATGGGTGGTAAATTTGTCTAGTGGAATGAGATGGTAAAGTTGTCTAGATGGGTGGTAACCTCGTATAGATTAATGAAAAAGTTGTCTATTTGGATGATGTAGTCTAGATGGGCCGTAAGGTTGTCTTTTCGGGTGGCAAATTTGTCTAGATGGTCGTTAAAGACCCCTAACTTAGCAAAACCTGTAAGTCTCACGTTTTTCTTATCTTATGATAATTTTTCACATTTAAGTTAGTTATTGTGTGTCTTGACTATGCCCCAGCTCGTTTGAAGAAGATGTCATTTCATTATATCTTTGTAAATACTGAACGGAGCTATTCTGGACTAATATTCCCTTCAGGGATTCAATTTCACAATATTGTCGTCTTCTAAAGATTGTAATTTTATAACAACAAAAATATATTAAAAATTCCAAAACTCGAAAGTAAAGTTTTAAGTAAAAGCAATTGCCAAATTTATTAGGGTTGGTATGAGGCTGGTATGATGTAGACAGCGCCCACCGCGATACACACGCCTGTCCAACCTCGTGGGTTTTCTCCGGGTCATTCGGTTCCCTCCCACTGCTAAAGACCCCTACGCTCAAGCGAATTATTGAAATAAAATTTAAGCATGTTAGTTTTGAAATGACCTAGTCTGTGTCGAGTGGACGTTAACCCCAATTTCTATCTATCTCTATCTCTTTCTCTATCTCTCTCTATCTATCTATCTCCTCCTCCCTCCCTATCTCTCTCTCTCTTTCTCTCTCTCTCTATCCCTCTCCCTCTTTCTCCCACCCACCCTCTCTCTCTCTCTCTCTCCCGCAATACACAAGATGGCGTCAATCACAATTATCCTCAATCCGTGTGGATTGTAGAAACGGCGATCTTGTAGTCCTCACGATCAATTGTAAACGGAAACTCTGCAACAAATAAAATGATAAATCACTGATTGAAATCAGCCAACGGGACGAATGATGATAGAGAGAAAAAACGTGCATTTAGTCATTAAGTCAGATCAACGTTTAAATATTTGGATACGACTTTTGATTGTGAAGCGCTAATGACTGTATTTGTTCAACTGGGATTTAACGGCCGCCATCACACGGTGGTCGCCATCATCTTCAATACCAACCCAATCAAATGCGATAACGGACACGAAACGAACCATTGAACCCAGTTAACAAAACCGAAACGAAATATTGGAGGAAACTAAGCGATTCATTAAGCGAAGAAAATTCTATTCAACAACTTGGCTATTCATTTCCCGTCTAATCACTGCATTTACGACATTCATCATTGGTTCTATAGTTCCACAACTTGTTGAATCCATCTTACTGATATTCAAGCTTGCTTTTTTTACTTATCGTTAGATTTCGGCTACTTTAACGCGCTTACTTTTAGGACCCCATTATACAAAAAAAATATCTACTTAAAGAAATGGTTTGAGTTTCGTTTAAGTGCCCTTGAACGATAAATGAAGACATTTTTATTTTCGTAGACCAAAAAAATAAAGGATATTATGTTACGTTTAGACAAAGGATATTTTTTTTTGTACTTTAGCTACAAGGATTTTTAATGTCATGCACCTAACAATATTTTTGTACTTTAGTTTCAAGGATTTTTAATGTTTAAGGATATATGAATGAATTAAATGGAGTTTAACGTCCTACTGTTATGCACTTAACCTGAGCTAATTGAAGACGGGCATGCGCCATACAGTGTGCTATGAGGAAAATTTTGCCCGGGCAGCGGCGCTACGGCCTACTCTTATATCGAATTCCAACTGCCAAGGGATATTTTACGTGCACTCCAATGTGTACACGGGACCTCGGTTTTTCGTCCCAACCGAACGACTAGGCAGCTGTCCTTGTCAGGCCCTCCTTTTGCATCACTGACAAGGGGGAATCACGTCGGAAAATCGAGATAAACTTTCTCGGCCAATGCAGGGATCGAACACCCGACCTTCAGGCTAGCGAACCAGCGCCTTATCCACTTAGCCACCGTGATCCCCTTTAAGGATATAGAACAGAAAATGTTCGTTAAGAATATCTACAGGTGAAACGCAGTAATTGTGGTTAAAACTGCGTCGTTACAAAATATGCCATGAATATGTCATAAAAATATCACATTTCTGACTAATTTTCATCCCAGAGAGAGAGAGATAGAGAAAGAGAAGAGAGAGATGGGGTGACTAACAATGTTAAATAAGATATCAATCTCCCCGCTTGGGTGATCGGGCATGATTTTTTTGTGTAAATGGTAATGATACGGAGAGAGAGAGAGAGAGAGAGAGAGAGAGAGAGAGAGAGAAAAGAGAGAGATGGGGAGTTGGGGGCGGGGCTTTGCACAAAAAGGCAATGAATATGTCACGTGACAATTCTATCACGTGGCATGATCTCTCTATCCCAGGATCCGTCCTACACCACAGAATGTACCAATGGTATGGTGTTATCAGGTTTTCCGGACAGAATAACCCATGTTTGTCTCATTTTCAGTGACGACTCAGAGATCGATATGACTCAGAATTTATGAAGGCACAATTCCAAGTGAGAATACAAATGATGCTGGGCGATAATACTGTTAAGAAGATTACGTGTATTGTGGGAGCTTATTATATAAACTCCCGCCATGTGTAGGGTTATAAAAGCTTAATATAATCCAATTATATAATTACAACATTTGTCTGATAATTAATAAACAGATGGGCACACGATCTATAACCGCCATTTTGAGGAAAATTATTCCTAGGTACTTACAGACTTTGTGCGTCATTTGCAATTTTTGGAATAATATATCAAATTTTCAGCGGATTATATTCACGCTAAAATGTACCCAAGTTATTTAACATTAAATTTATATAAATAAACGTTCCCGTGTATATGGGTTTGGGATGACCTAGTGGTCTAGAGTGCCGCGCTTTGACCTCTAGCTGGCCGGCCACCTGTGGCTTGCGGCCGTGGTTTCGAGCCCTGGTGTGAGCGCATGTGGCATAGAGATAGGGGCGCCTTCTCAACCTCGTGGGTTGGAAAACCCATGACGTTTGACAGGCGACCCTACTTCTTGTCACGTACACCTGGGAATACGAAACCCCGCCAGTTGACTCGATGACAGGCTTAATGATACAGCGATTTCAAACGCGATATGCTATCAAGTGTCTGGTATATATTGCAAGGGTTTTATTAAATTCCATGTATTGCTGTTTAACTACCCGCCAATTAAATGTCAACCAGTGTCAACCGTCTTTAACAGTGCTATCGACAAACCAGTCTTCCTGTCTTCATCACTGTTAGAAAAAATTGTAATTGTTTTTAGCTGACATAAGCAGGTTTACAATCAATTTTCTATTGGTAATTTTGAAATCAATAACTGTACGTTTATATGACTATGACAGAAGAACAAAAACGCTGGAATATTAGACTTGTATCTGGTATTATTGATTCCCGTGCTGTACTGTAGTCAAACGAAACGCACGTTGAGTTAACAATGTACGTGGTGAGCTCCCTTGGGTTCTCTCTCCTACATTTCGTTGCTCGAGTTCCTGTCATTGTAGCATTTCGTTGATGAAGTCAACGCTACTATGTCACGTGCTGCGGTTACGTTATCGTCATTTTGAACATGGACGTGTAGTTCCAGCGCGAATAAACCACGTGCGGTGCTTCGTTTATTGAATCTGGAATAGTTAATGGTGCCGTGTCATCGGAGGTAATCTGGGATAGAAAACGTGTGTTTGTGTGAATTAGTTGAAATTCGTATAACTGTGAACATCAAATAAGGTACTAATATTTGTCAATTGGTGATTGGATTCATTTCAAGCTCGGGGATTGTCTGTTATGTACTTATGTACTGTTAGTTCTGTGTTTGCTTTAAGTGGTTACATTGTCTATCGTAGTATTCCGAAGATTTACTTAAAATTGGTGACTGGATTCAGCGATTGTCTGTTTTGTACTTATGTACTTTTAGTTCAGTGTTTGCCTTTAGTAGTTACATTGTCTGTCAGTGTATCCAGAAGGTTTGCTTAAAACGATACAATCCTTTGATATGATAACTAATTGCGACATTTATGCTTTGTAAATTGTATGGATGAGCGTAATGCGACAAGGAATCTCGACCAAGTCAGGGATGTGAACATAAATGAAGCGACACATTATCATTAGATCTACCTGCGTGCTTAGCTGCTCACGGTAACGGCAATTATGGAGAATACCTCTGATACTTTAATGTTTTTATTTTACTCTAATCAAATGTGGATACATATAAATATTGATTTGGAATGGGTGAGTAAAGGAGTTTTATGGTCATCGTGAATTTCTTTTTTTTAAGATTGTTACCCGATTGTACTAACACTATACCACTGGACAGGTGTTCTCTTCTTTTCTTTTGGACGGTTTGTCAGTGGTGCCGAACTGAGGGGCCTTACTATGGCAGTGTATAGTGGTTGGGTGTGACGAAACACCGATGTCCCGTGTACACGTTGGTGTAACGCAAAAGAGTCATTGACAGTATGGAATTCTCCTCTCTTGGACAGTTCGTTTGTTACCCGTTGTCAGTGGCTCCGAACGGGGAGGGAGGGGTAGCTTACTATGACAATGTCTTATCGTTCGGATGGGACGAAAACCCACAATGTTCCGTGTACACGTTGGTGTCCACGCAAACGAATCATTGACAATTTGGAATTCGATTTAATAGTAGACCATAGTGCCACTGTCCGAGCAAAATGTCCTTAATAACACACTGTATAGCTTATGTCTGTCTTTATTAGCCCAGTCGGTGCAGAAAAGTGGGACGTTAAACCCCATTGCATGTTACACGGGGATAAAACGGTCGATCTACTCTAGACGCCCATTATCAAAAACAATACCCAGAAAATAAAATGCTGCTCTAAGCTTTCGTTAATATTTTAGTGTTTGAACTTGAGGCATGGTAATAGTCTTCAAAAAACGTCATTATCTCTCGCCAGTTTTCTGTAGATATAAAAAGAATATAATGCTATGTCTGAATCTGACACCGAGGGCGAAGATAAACCTTGGATTCCTATGATGTATAAAAACATTCCTGTGCTGGCACAAAAGTATATAGAAAAGTCTCCCATAACCTGAGGGTGGGTAGACTGAAAACCGTCAAGAGATTTTCTCTAACTCTCACTAATTAGTTGATATTCTCCAATTCACCAAGGCAATCCGCCATTAGATGACTTTACTAATACTTTACAATTTCTTTACTTCCCCAGAGAAGATCAAATTTAAGGGTGATAACTCTCAAATATTAGCCTTTATTCACCGAACCAAATTATCTTTTGATTGAAGTAAGGCTTATTACGTAAAGGGGCCTTGACAATGGACGCTTTACATACAGTTATTTAAGGTATCGTGACTAACAGTTTCCATTTTTGTCTGAGAGGTTTTAAGTTTCTTGATTCAATTCTAAATTCATTCCATCAAGCAGCTCGGTTTCGACCCAGAGCATGTACCACTTGGCAAACCTCGACAGATTCTGGTACCCTTAATCTAGCTGTAGGGTACTGGAATCTGCTGAGGTTTGCCGAGTGAGAGCAATGCATGTAGGTGGCTACAAGTAGGGTCATTTGCCTCAACCTCGTGGGTTTTCCCCGGTTTTCGCTCACTGTTAAAGCGACCTAGGAGTGAGCCAATTGTTGAAATGAAAACATCGTACTATATGTTTATGTTATTCTCGAATTGAACCAGTTTGTGTCGATTTGGCGTTAGACGCCATTTCTCAATTTGTCCCCTCAATTTTTGTAAAGAAACCCAAAGCAGATGCGTTACAGGCGCGTTATTTGGATAGATTGGGTAGTTTGCCTAAATTCGTGAATTTTCTCTGGTTTCATCCTACTTCTCTATGTTATACCACTTGAGCTCGGGATCTCAGGGTGACAACACAGTCAACTGTTGAAATGCCTCGCATCCCAATAAAATTTCCTTTCTCCTACTACCACAACCAGAGTTTCGCTTACCCTTTCCTTGCTATGAACATCGGATAATCATTTCGCTAACCACATTACATTTCTACTAGATTACTTCCTTTAACTTTTTTTTTACTGTATCCAATATAACGTTTTAATTAATTAAATGAGAGTAAACCCATTTATCTTGTAATTTTATACCAATTTGTTATATTACAATCTTATACAATGTATTTATATCTTATACTAATGCCCTCGGGAGATGAACTTTTCAGATCCTACAATCATATAGTGTACTTTTATAATACGTTAATATTTATGGAATAAATAGTGACAGAAAAAAATGCCTGTTGAAATGACCTAGATCGAGTTGAGCGGGAGTTAAACCCAAATATCCCTAGTTGTGTCAGGAAATATGTAAGTACCGAAATGACCCGATTCGTATTACGCGGACGTTATTCGCCGATTTGTCTTGTTTTAAAAAATTACAGATGAATGTACTCTTAGCCGGGGAAGTCACTGTGGCTACTTTGGTAAGACGCTGGCTCGCTAACCTGGAGATCGGGTGTTTGATCCCTGCATTGGCCAAGAAAGTTCATCCAGATTTTCCGGCATGGTTCCCTTTGTCATTGATGCAGGAAGGACGGAGGGCTTGACACGGACAGCTGTCTAGTCGTTCGGATAGTACGAAACACCGAGGACCCGTGTACACATTGGCGTGCACGTAAAGATCCCTGGCAGTTGGAATTCGATATAAGAGTAGGCCGTAGTGCCGCTGTCCGTGCAAACTTTCCCTAATAACACACTGTATGGCGTATTCCCGTCTTCATTAGCCCAGTTCGGAGCAGAACAGTAGGGCGTTAAACCCCATTCCATTCCATTTGTAGCCGTGTCTTGGTCCACAAATATGTTAGTCCCGAAATGACCTGGTCTAAGTTGCGCGGACTTAAACCACAAATGCTATTTACTTAAAGCTACAGACTCTTAGCAATAGTTTTGTATCGCGTGGAATTAGACCTCGATCTCTCTCTTTATACAAAGCTATAAATGTGTGTACTGTTAGCTCTAGTCCTGTCCGCTATAGTTCCGAAATGACCTGGTTCGTATTACACGTACGTAAAGAGTCGATATATCATTTTTAAAAACTATAATATATGTATGTTAGTCCCGAAATGACCTGGTCTATGTTGCAAATGTATTAAACCTAAACTTACTCTTTAATGTACAGCTCTAGTTTTGTACGCAAATATGCCCGTTCCAATATGACCTACTTTGTATCGCGCGGAACTTAGGCCCCAATCTCTCTTGATTTATGTGTACTTTTAGCTCTAGTTCTGTCCAACCGTCCTGTTTTCCTGACAGACGTCTCAGAGCTCTTTAAATACGCTGCGATAGATTGTTTGGGGGCTTGGGGCCATTTTATCTGAAAAGTACAAAGTCTGTATCCATTTTTATCAGGATTTGTATCTTGAATAATAAAGAAAAATGGCGGGAAGAAGTCGTTATTTGACGCTAGACCTATTCACCTGGGACTACATGGTTATTTTTTGTGTGAAAGTTACGTTAATTGGATGTGATTATTAAATCTCTTTGTGGGTTTGCTTGATGAGAACGAGGAGAAAGAATACTATTGATCCCGTTTAGTCCTGGTCGCCATTTATTGACTGTAAAAACTACAGCTCATATTTCTCATTGTATTAACGTTTGACTTATTAACCAGGATTTATATTTTGTATAATGGATGTTACAATACATAATTATGATTAAAACACGTGTTTTGACTGCGTACGCGCTGTATCATAAGGTCTATCATATCATTGAGGCAACTTGCGTGGTTTCCAATCCCCGGTTGTGCGTGACAAGGAGTAGGTGCGCCTGACCAATCTCGTGGGATTTCTCCGGGTCCTCCGGTTTTTCTCCCACTGCTAAAGACTCATGTGCCCAAGCGAATTATGGAAATTAAATTGAAGCACATGCTAGTCCCTGAATGACCTAGTTTTTGTCGAGTTGACGTTTAACCCTCTCTCTCCCTCTCTCTCTATCTCTCTCTCTATCTATCTCGCTCTTTCTCGTGTAAAATAACCCATGTCAGATGAGACACAAACGCCGCTGTCCAGGCAAAATTCTTCCCTCGTTTTACCCACATAACCAGAAAAAATAAAATCAACAATATATTGGCCTCAAAACTACCGAAGTTTGACGAAACTTTAAACAACCCTTTAAATTCCGATTCTCCTCTATTATTAACTTGATGGACATTTTGCGGGATGTGTCCCATTCTATTTAGAGAAAGCTCACTTTGAGAATTTCTTATCAATGTAGAAGTTCAAAGACACCTTGATTAGAAATAGCATTAACAGATTTTAATGAAATTGCGATCAAAATGAGAAAGCAGTGTTTGTAGTTAGCTCGCAGCCCTTTGAAACTTGTATTTGCTTGTTTTTCGTTGAAGAAATTAACTCGGTTTACGTTATTAATTCCAAGAAAACTGATCAAAGACGATTTAGGGTAATCAGGGAATTAAGATTGTAATTACAGCTAATGGTAAATCATCCATTCAATCATTCATTAATTAGATTATTTGGTTGTGGTCGGTTTTACCCATAACATTATCACATAGCTTTATTAAAATCCAGCTTCCATTTATGTCGTCTTCGGTTTCAAATGAATGTTCATGCGGGCAGGTTCCTTGTGCGGTTATTGTGGAACACGGCAGGTAGTCATCAAGGGGCGTCGGTTTGCGTGTACAAGTTTGGTTGTAGTCGCTCTTACTGTCGCACTACTTTCAGCGCCATCGCGGAGCTTTATTGAAATCAAGCTTATCCATTTATTTTGTCTTCGGTTCCAAATGTCCATGCGGGCTCTTCTTGCTATTAATGAACTATAGGCACGTGGCCATGGTTTGTTGGCGCAGGCTAAACCCATTTTTCAATCTTTTGTTTGCAAAAATCGCCATTCAAGTCCATTTATTCTGTCGTCGATTTCAAATGTCCAGGCCGGTACGTCGAGCTGTTAAGGAACTAGGCAGGTAACCCTGAAACGGGGATTTTGTTTACTTGTGCAATTTTTTTAGGCAAGTTCCATCTAGTTTGTGTTTGGTCTTCGGTTTCAAAGGCATGTGGCCTTAAAAATGTTTTTTGTTTGTTTGTGGGCGTTCCACCAACTTTGTCTTCGGTTTTAAATGTATATGAGGGCACATCCATAAGGATCTAGGTACGTGGTCATAAGATGAAGATTCCGTTTGCTTGGTTAAGTTTAAATCGGTTCTCAATCTTTTGTTTGCGCAAAATCGCTTCATGTGTTTTAGGCGCCATAGAAATACCGCGAGGCCATTCTATATCTGGCCTATGCTTACAAATAACCCATTTGTACATAAAACATAAAGAATGTGTATCTGCAATGGTTGGATCGATCACTGATTGCGAAATGTGTCATAAACAATTCAAATTATGATATTTTTTGAATGAGTGAATGTTTTAAAACCTAGTTTACGATGACAATCATCGTTAGTTGTACTGTAGATTATATTGTACAAGCTTTCAATCAATACTGTAACGTTTGACAATCTTTAAATCTGCGGAGGCTAACTTCGTAAGACACTGGCTCGCTAGTCTGGAAGGCGGGTGTTCGATCCCTGCATTTGCCGAGAAAGTTCATCCAGATTTTCCGGGGTGGTTCCTCTTGTCAGTGAAACAGTGGTTTGGTTGGAACGAAAAACCAAGGTCCCGTGTCAAACTGGCGTGCACGTGAAAGAACCCTTGACAGTATGCCATGCTGTCCGAGCATCATTTCCCTCATAGCACACGGCACGGCGTATGTCCGTCTTCGTTAACCCATTAGGAGCAGAACAGTAGGCTGTTTAACCCCATTACGTTTCGTTTCTGTTGGCCCCAAATTAATAATTAGACATATATCCACATGAAAGCCTATAATCACCCGTCTAGACCATCCTATTGTCGTGACTGTGAATGGATTAAAACACGATCGCTATATAAAAAATGAATATCAAAATGAAAAATCGAGATTTTGTTTATTATCGTATCAATGTTTGCAATGGAAATCCAGACTTCGCTATTCTTATCAAACATTCAAACATCAGTCAGTAATTTAACTTTAATTTCGTCATATTCCTTTTTCATTATCTCATTTTAAACTAATATACCGAGAACCACTAGCTCCTCATCTACATAATGTCATCTGGTGGGTTGTTCTGAAAGTTGAATCTGAAAAAAGAAAATCAGTACAAAAATGTTTCAAAAATATATTTATCAGTAACGATTTTGCGTTGAAAAAGATCATTGAGCACAAAAATAAAAAAAATGTACACTATAATAATTTATGGGGGGGGGGGAGCTATTGTCCATTTGACCACACTTGTCGATTAATCATATTCATCGAAATATCTGATTATAGGTGCAATGCTATATTTAGTCCAACAATGCCATTTGTTGGGCTGCTAATCCCTTCCTTATTTAGTTGAATCTGAAAAAGGAACATCGGTCAAAAAAGATAATATGACGAATTAACAATTTCGGCATCCATGCTGAATGATGTGTGCTATGAGGATAATTTTGCCGGACAATGCCGCTACGGCCTACTCTTATTTCCAATTCCAACTTTTAAGGGATCTTTTACGTTCACGTCAATGAGTACATCGGACCTCGGTTTTTCCTCTCGTCCGAACGACTAGACGCTATCCGGAAAACGGCGCTACGGCATACTCTTTTTTCGAAAACCAACTGTCGTGGGTTCTTGTACGTGCACGTGCATGGGACCTCGGTTTTACCTCTCATCCGAACTACTAACGTTGTCCGGAACACGGCCTACTCTTATTTCGAAATCCAACTGTTAAGGGTTAATAATGTACAGTATTGCTTTCCAATAATGGAAATAAATATCGGTCGATCCCTTTGTAGGTTGATGGCCTAGATACGATGATCACATTTTTACTAATTATAGTAATAACAGTTACTGATTAATATTTCATAATTATACAATAATATACGACAATAAGAAACATAGAAGAATTAATGTACGGGCACATCTGGCACGCCATTTTGTAATAATTACACAGGATGTTTCCAATCGCCAATAAACTATACGTACATCGTTATGTATTTATTTATGAGCATGTATTAACGATAACTCGGAGAGATGGTGAATAATTGACCAATACTTGGAATGTATCGAGCGCCATTTTGACATAGATAAATCATTAATTTAAATACAGTGTTATTCGTCTGACTGGATTTTTTAAAGGTTTATACAGAAGTTTAAATCAATCTGTCGCCCTGAGACCTGTTTTGCGAAATTTTAACTGAGATAAAATCCAAATTTTAGTAATTTGATTTGATAATGTTAGATTGAACTTAGTGCTTAGCCAATTGAAATAACTACTACAATTTAGATTATATCTTTAGTTAAGATTTCGAGAAACAGGGCTCTGATTTGTGTGTGAGATAGGGAGAAAAGTGGTTTAACGTCCACTCCACACAAATTAAGTCATTTCGGGACTAACATATGGTTTAAGTTTTATTTCATTAGTTCGCTTGCGTGAGGGGTTTTTTAACAGTGGGAGGAAAACGGGGGACCGGTAGAAAACCCACGAGGTTGGACAGGCGACCCTGATTTGTGTGAATGAGTAAATGGCTATGGGTGAAGGGTGAGGGGTAAGGGTTGTTTTGGGGTTGAGGACGAGGTTCATTTATTTTGAACTTCATACGTCCTTATTCCTATCCCAGTTGTAACTGACCTCGGTGACCTTAAAATGATAATACAAATGGCCCCAGTAACTGAAAGATTGCTATTTTGTGTTGCTGTCATTTGGCCAATTTTCGAGTTTCATTTTACCCGTTGGCCGTGCTGTCGGGTTGTCGCTTTTAACATTGTATTTTTTGGGCGGTGGTCGTTTTGTTCGCCTGCCATTTTATCTGGTTTCCGTTTTATCCGGTTCTCTTTTTACCCGGTTACAGTTTTGTCCGATTGTCATTTTGGTCGATTAATTGTCAGGTTGTCATTTGTAATATTGTCATTTTTGACCGATTGTCCCTTTGTCAAAATGACATTTTTCAGGATGCCATTATATTCGGTTGCAATATTATCTGTTTCACTTATGTCTATTGTCACTGTGTTCATTGCCATGTTATCCGGCTGTCAATATGTCCGTGGCCCGTGGATAAGTAATAATATGCTAGCCATACTAAAATGACAGAAAATGTTTACCGATTGTTTCTAATATTTGATTTCTAGCCTAATATTCACTGCACGTGCAATACAGCTCCCTTAAGTCAATATCGCACACGATGCCAACAATCCCATTATCGTGCAACATGGCTTCAAGAATTTGTTGAGGGTTTTAACTCCCACTTCATAAATCTTCAATTATTGTGGAAAAAGCTTTGAAATATTGCTTTCCTAATCAAGGTTTATTTTTCAAAGAAAAAATCCGCGCATTGATATCAAGGGTTCGTGTAACCCTCTTATAGCCTCGATTAGTTTAAAAGTTGACATTTACAAAGTTGTTCATTAACACTTGATGTGGCTGAAGTGCGAGGTTTTATTATATTCAATACTGGAAATGATAGATCTGTATAACCTGACATCCGGGACTACATTAAGGCGGTAATTACTCTCTTCTCGCGCTTCTATTAATTGTATTCATAGGTAGAGGTTCCTTCGATCTATTGGGCGACGATAATGAACTTATTGATCTAGTAAAAAGGTCACTAGCGAATACTGATCAAAGTTTTTAAATGTCTCTTCGTTTCCAATCGACTCGAAGGAGATCTTATCCCAACATGGCTTCTAAGATTTATCGCTTTGCTTTTCTTATTGGCAGAAGTCGGCCGCTTGGCACGTTGTTGATAAGGCCGCTACAGACATTGATGGGTATTAACGGTTTTAAAGAAGACGATTGGGCTTGATAAATGACTTAAAGTGGGTCAAATCGAATATTGAATTTAATTTCACTCGGGTGATATAAATGAACAAATTGGTTTCAGATGATATTTTGATATCCCAACTGTCGAAGAGACGTTAACTGCTGGTTAATCTGTATACATATGTGAAGTCATCGGAATTAGATTTAAAACTTTTAATGGGTTGTCGTTCCCACTCACCAAATTTATTCCAAATAACCCGAGGGGTTAAATGGCCGATTGGTGTGACGCGTTGTCTAGATTTCAAGCTTCAGGTATTGACACTGCTAAATATATTGCCCCCCCCCCCCCGATGCTCTATATCTCTCTCTCTCTCTCTCTCTCACTCGTCTGTGATTCCAGTGGACTGGACAATTGCTGACAGGGATCTTGTGGGGGGGGGGGGGTCGCCAAAAGACGTGACGTGAGCCTGTGAAACAGATCAATAAATTAAATTTGCGATAGAATAAACGCTTTATTCGGAATAAATGACGAAAGGCCCAATACCACTCTTGTTGTATCTGAAAAATATGTCCCAAAATTTATTCTGCTCAACAAATTGTACTATTTTAAAATATTCCAATTTCATCTTAACACACCTATAATTTTAAAAAAATGGGAAAATTCAACTTTTTGAATTGAAAAACCTTTCGTAAACCTTTTCAAATATGACTAGGATTTAAACATATTTTCGAACCCTCTGAACAAGTAAAATAGGATATAGTGGATAATTTACACAACAGACAGGACACCTAAACATCTAGTACTTATAATAAGGCTATCATTTATTTTCTAGAGCTGTCAAGCCAGCATGGGTGTTATCGTCCCTTTAATGAAGAAGGTGGTATTCAAAAGTACTAACATTTAATTCCGATGTAAAAATAGTCTAGACTATAGTCTATTCTATCATAATGGATCAGTACCTATGGCGCCGGCATCTCCGGGTTCGTGAGCCAGCGACATACTCAACGAACCACCGTGGCTCCCCGAGTTGCTAAGTACGTCGTGAAGAGATAACTATTATTACCAGTATACTAGAGCAAAGAGACATTACAGCGCCATTTTAAAATTCATATGTATCACGTCGAAGTCAATAATATGTAGTAATTGAAATGATTCGGGATCTAGTGATGCGTACAGAAACACTTCCATGTTACATGCAGTCTGCACGCGCCAACAATTGTTCCGCCATTTTGATTTCGAGAAAACAATGAATAATTTATAGATTTGTCCGTTGTTAATTGTTGACGACAAACTTATAGAATGTTCCCAGTCGCAATTTGAAATTGTTTCATTGTTCTAGTTGGGAGAATATACAAAATTTGATATTGTCTCAGGGGAACAATTCGTCTGCAACGCTTGACATGCGCATTGATTTTTACTGACTTTAGTATAGCAATACAAAGAGAACATAAGAGCATATTATGTTGTCATTGTTTGTAAATTAGCAACAGAATAGAAAGAATTGAAATGTCGGAAATGGTTGTAGTTTAACACACATTGTTTAGTGGTAAATTGTCTTCTTCATTTTAAAGTAACGCAATCTAATTAAAATATAAATCTATATTTCGTTTCGTTTTTTATACTTTCGATGGCCTACACTATGTAGTAAAGACAAGTAAAAACGAAATTTGAACTATAAAAAACGAAACGAAATTGGGTCTGTGTTTTAATCATATTGGAAATAATGAGACAGTTTTGGATGTTTAAATAACTAAACAGTTTTGTTTCTAAAAACTTAAACTGACTTCTCGTTAAAATAACTGATCTGCGTTAGTGGTAAATACTTCATTTGTTTGAATATCAGTTTGGTGTTGTGTATAAGAAATAAAACGAAAGTTTATATTTGCTTAAGCCCGATGTGTTGATTTGTGTAAAAAAAAGAATATAATTAAGTCTCCGGTGTTTGTGTCTGTTAAGCCAAGTCTTCTGTGCTGATGTCTATTTAGCTACGTCTTCTGTGTTGATGTCTATTTAGCTACGTCTTCTGTGTTGATGTCTATTTAGCTACGTCTTCTGTGTTGGTGTCTGTTTAGTTAAGTCTGGGGGGTTGGATTGTTGAATGGTTAGCGTGCGCGCGCTGTATCATTGAGTCAACTGGCGTGGTTTCGAGTCCCTGGCTGTACCTGACAAGGAGTAGGGTTGCCTGTCCAGCCTCGTGGATTTTCTCCGGGCACTCCGGTTTCCTTCCACTGCTAAAAACCCCTACGCGCAATATGGAAATAAAATGGAACAAAATGTTAGTCACGAAATGAACTATTACCTGTCTAGTGGACGTTAAACCCTCTCTCTCCTCCTCCCCCTCTCTCTCTTTATCTCTCTATCTCTCCCTCTCTCTCTCGTTCAGTCTGTTTTGTGTTCGCCGATAGTGCCAATATTTAATTCGGATTAAAACCATTGGCAGTTTGAAATCAACGAAGAGAAGGTCGTCAAGGCAACATGAACCAAGCGTGCATTGTCAACATAACCACACAAATGACAATCCCCGTGTGTTTGTCTTATAATAAACGAACTGTCGTCATATCGAGGTACCATAAGACACTTGACGTGCACGTGAAAGAACCATTTAATTCAACAAAGCAAAGATGGATATACTGCTGTCCTTGCATAACTGGCCCTAAAATCACATTGAAATGCGCGTGTCCGTCTTCGTTAGCTCCGTCAGTGCATAAAGGCAAGACATTTAAAGGGGCCAGCCCGAATTTCAAAGAATCTGAACATTACACGTTCATGAACGTATGCAATTTAAACGCCAAAATATAGAGGGATAGTGTATTTACCTTGTCTGAAAATTTCAGCTCAAAATATTGAGAAGTTTGGACGTGAATACCAAAAAAGTTTAACTGGACACTTGCTCTTTTAAGTTTTTCTTTTATATTTTTATGGTCGTTTTACTTGATAAGCACGACAATATTTGATACCAATTTTAACTTAGTCAATAGAGAGCTTTAAAAGTGAGTCAATAGGGTTAGATTGAAAGCTGCACATATATAGACTCGTTTTATCCAGACACTTCTGTGAAATGCAAACAGAACACAGGTCTTAGGCCACCGAGCCATACCGGCGATTAGAAGTTGTTTGAAAACGTATCACATAGCTTGAAAAAATTGCTCGGATGTATGTTAGAGGCTATTAAGGGCTTTTCATACAAAATTAAGCAGTTTTAACCCCCAAAAATCACTTTCATGTCCTTCTCAAGATAGAAATAGAAACCTGTAAACTTAGTTTAATATTGGGTTTACTAGGCCGATAAATTCCGTTTTATCTCAACACTGACATATGAGCAAATCAAAATATAAAATCCAATTAAATGGCTTCTTTCATTTGAACCCAAATCGAAAAGTTCGTCTACATGTAAGTTAAACACCATTTACGATGCTTCAGAGTACTTGGATTTTAATTATTTTTAATCTTTTTTTTCAGGTGCTGAGCAGCAGTATGATAGTCTGACAGAGTTATCCACCCTTGCCTAACCATGTCTGTATCAAATCCAGTAGGGGGATACCCTACTACCGGTTTACCCGGTCACTATGGTAATACCACAGCGGATATATTCACTGGAAACGGAAGTATGGCTGGAAACACCACGGCATTGTCTCTTATGACGACGGGAACGCCATCATGCACATGGGATCAAGTGCTTGGTACAACCGTTTGTGACGTGATCCAAGACACCGTGACGAACGCTACCGTGGCGAACGCAATGTCGTTTGAACCCGCGGAATCGCTGTTTGTTACAATATTTTTAGGAATATTAGCCGGATGTATTAGTGTGTTAACAATTCTGGGTAATATCCTGGTATTACTGGGATTCGGCTTGGAACGAAGTATACGACAACCTACGAACTACTTTCTTGCCTCTTTAGCTGTGTCCGATCTGCTCATAGGAACCTTCTCCATGCCCTTGTTTACACAATACTTATTACTAGATTTCTGGCCGCTAGGAACGTGGCTATGTGATCTGTGGCTTTCATTGGATTGGACCGTCTGTCTTACGTCGCAGTACACAGTATTTCTAATCACGATGGATCGGTTTCTCTCGGTGAAAATTCCGGCAAAATATCGAAATTGGCGAACGGAACGAAAGGTGCTAGTGATGATCGCCATCACATGGATTTTACCCATGTTTGTATTCTTTACTTCTATTATCGGTTGGCAGTATTTCGTCGGTGAACGCAAAGTGCAAGAATACACGTGTGAAGTTCAGTTTATGGGCGACCCGTTGTTCGTGTTTTTATTAACTCTCGGCTACTACTGGATAACCTTAGTGGTAATGTGCACGTTGTATGCCGGCATCTATATGGTGGCTCTGAAATTGCAAAGAAAGTCTGACGCGAAACAAAAAATACTGAAATCTGCCATGGAACTAGCCGCTGATCACGGTGGTCTTCGGAACACTATCTCAAACAGCAGTGATAGTCCTGTACCAAAAGCTAAATCCAAAAACAAAAAATCCACCATGGAAAATAACAAGCCCGCGAAAGGTATGACAAAAACCACGAGCTTTAGCAAACAGAAACCGAAAGATAACGACGACGATCGATCAAGCAGTCCCGCGTTTGCTTCTGATGAAGAGAACAGTAGTAGCCAGGGAGCAGGGGGCGGATCAAGTAAAACACCTCTGACCTCCAATAACAAACCGAAACGAATCAAAGAACAAGAGGGGTTCATAAACAATGCATTACAACCAGATTCGTGTAAGCTTCATAGGTCCCCTGTAGAGTTCCTTTTACCAACTCAAATGCCGGGGATTAATCTGCTCCCTAATCCAGAGGTACGAGTGGATTTTCCGAGTGAAATTGGAGCCGACCCATCCACTCATGTTATTGACATTGACATGTACTCCTCCTCTGGAGAACGAATGGAGAAATCCTCCATCCCTTTATTGCAAAATGAAATTTTCAAAGGAAGCAAATATATCGACGAAAAGAGCTTCCAATCACTAAACTCCGAGAACATTAAATTTTTAGTCGACTCTGCTCCCAACGATACAGCCGACGACGCCGATGATGATCAGGGTTCACCAGTATGGAGGCGACGTTCTTCAGTTGACGGTGGTATCTTGGTAACTGTTGATGCACCATCTGGTCCAGCACCTTTACAGGATAAACGGGAGTTTATGTTGGATGATGAGGTGGCGGCCGACTTACAGAAAGGCGATAACGGCACAAGTAACAACCAGGCCCAATTAACACCCGAAGACGCTCTCGAAGAAAGAGGTATGCAACGTTTAGCTCTGGCTGCACGGAAACGCCGTAAGAACGGCCGCCTTCAAAACTTAGTCAAATCCGTGCGTTCTAGGAACAGTAGGCGACGCAATCGCCGAGAAAGAAAATCAAAATCAGAAAATCGAGCTCGCAAAGCATTACGGACCATCACGTTCATTTTAGGGGCCTTTATTTTATGTTGGACCCCATATCATATTATGGTGTTAGTAATTGCAATCTGTCAAGGTTTTGGCTGCATTAATCTCAAGTTTTATAATTTTACCTACTGGCTGTGTTATCTGAATAGCCCCATCAACCCATTCTGTTATGCGTTCGCTAATGCACAGTTCAAGAGGACGTTTATTAGAATTTTAAAGTTGGATTGGCACAGGACGTAGCGTAATGTTATTGTTGGTGCTTACATAAATACATACTAGGAATTAGTGAAACTTATTTACATAAATATATATGTATGCTAATGTGTATTCAATATGTTCGTGTTAGTGGTTAATCCTTCCAGATTCATATTTATACCGTATTATGTCGCCGCGGTACACGCCGTGTTGTATCGCCGCGGTATCTATCACGTATTACGCATATAAAGTGAAAGTGTCATGACCATATATGATGATAATAGATAATTAACTTGTAATTAGATTTGTTTATATTCTATGCCGACATTATCCTGTGTTCTACGTAATATTGCTCATGACGTAGTCTCGTTATATCATACCCGATATAATATAATGAATATACAATGTATAGTGTTTATGTAAATAGGCCACTCTATTAATGACGTCATCAATACGTGCTTACATTGGTGTATTTGCAATTCATGTGATAATGGAATTAATGTACGTATCTTAGGTTACAGTGTTTACAATCATCAACTCTGTTATTATTCATTACGGGCTTGATAAAGGGACGTAACTCTAATCGTCTAATTACAGAATCCAAAAGCAACACATGATACTAATTTGTAATATGAAGTTTTCATGACATAAGGATTTCTTCTAAATGCACAAGACTCCCACAGTCACGAAAGGACAGCATAAGTTGTGATAGCGGTGTGTTACCCTTCAATAAATATTGGCACCAGAAAAAAAGCACTCAGATCCAGCCTCTGACACGACGTTTGTCCTGACTTGCACGTCTAATTCATCAAGAAAAATGGGTTATTAATTTTAAAAACAAACATCCAACGAATTCACGTTTCATACCTATTAGACATCGTATGCAGTATATTATTTTTAGGTATTTTTGTGAATGTTTAATTTTTAAAGATCTAATTAATTATGTGCTTTTAGAAACACATGCTAGTCGCTGTTAATCGCCTTTTAGAGGCAGAATTGATATTGACAATTCTAAACATTTCGTCATTTAACATTATATTATTTTCATAACGTCGATGCGACTGCAAAAGAAATAATTTCCAAGATTTTTAAATGAACAGGGATGTGTTAAAGCCCTCCCCCTCCCAATACCAGGGCGGCAGTGCAGGGTATCCAATTAACCACTTATTATCTTACCTTTCTCACTTGTACTTATACTCAGTCATTGGGGAGGGGGGGGGGCATAACCAAACATCTGGAAGCCACTGTTCGTCATTGTATGGCAATATATATGTCTGTTAACCTAAGTGCAACATTCAGGTAATAGTAAACTTCACGCTTTTAAGATGCTCCAGTTCCAGATGATTGAGGAGAGATTATCGTATTTTACCATGATACACGACCTTTTGGCTTTTATGGGGGATATACGATATTTTAAAATAAAAAAAAAAACAGGGCTACTAATAAAAATGGACAGAAGTAAGAAGCATTTCTACATACTTTTGCAGTCGCATCGACACTGACCAGGATGTAGGATTAAGACCTTATAATTAACAAAATGAACACGCATTTAAAGATATATAATGTAAGATTTAGATAAAGAGCTAGCTGGCCGTTCTGCTGTGGTAGTTTAACAAAAAGAAAATGCAAAATAAATATTTTGAAAAACTCGCTCAAATTACTTTATTCTCAGAAAGTTATGAATATTCGATGGCAGTTTAAACACAGTCCGTTATAACGTTAACAGTTGCAATTCATTTAACATCTTAGCCATCCAACGGTATAGCAAATTGATTTTGTCGGTTGTGTGAATAAATGTATAATTTATAATTTATATAACATTTGAAGCCAGAAAAAAAAGGCAGATTTAGCTCTTACATAATGAATGTATCTTTAAAAGATTTAACATCTTAGCAATCCAATGGTATAGAAAATTCATTATGTCGGTCGTATGAATAAATGTATAAATAGAAATTTAAATAACATTTGAAGCCATAAAAAAATAGGCAGATTTAGCTCTTACATAATGTATCTTTATAAAAATTAGAATTAAGGAATTATACAGGTTATTGTTATAAAGAAAAGTGTAATTAAAATACAGACATAATATATTTCGTTTCGTTTTTTATACTTTCGATTGCCGCCACTAAATGAAGATCCGACCGATTGTAGTTTGAGGTTTTGTCAGGGATCATATGGGCGGTTATTGACCCTATGACGTCATAAATTTGATTAACCAATCAACGTTGGTGTTTCTATTGGAATACCCACAGTTCCGTACTTCGCACGCCAAGAACTCGCCGTAACAGATTGATTCATTGGCTGATTCCCCACATCAACCAGAACGCCGGTTATATAACAACGTTTAGTGTAGTAATGGTTATTATAACGAAATTTTGAGCTGTAAATAACGAAACGAAATAATTATGATGTGTGTTTTAATCACATTGGTATATTATTTAAGATGTAGTACAACGCATTATTTGTTCACCTTGCCCCTAACGTTCACGATTCATTTGCATACATAAAGATGGGTGGAATTGTGTGTAGAATGAATTTGGTTCTCTATTTGGTAACAAAATGTCTTCATTCAGATCAAATGTGACGTCATTTCAAGATATCGTCACGCTAAAGCAGAAACTGCGAACGTCATTCTTGAAAATGAATACGGTGGTAGACATGATTAACTTTCAGAATCGTTAGATTATTAAGCCAGACAGCCTAGTGAGAAACACTCCAAGAGGACATCCTGGTTTGTTCAGTTGATCAATGGAATGATATAGGGTTGTAACGCCCTATCTTTCTGTACCGTATGGTCTAATAAAGATGAGCCTAAGCCATGAAGAGTACTATGGGGACATTTCCCCGGACATCGGCGTTATGTATGGTTTAATGGTCGATACTGAGAGATCAAGTAATATTATATTGATATTACACGAGGCCTTAGCCGAGTGTTGTTTCAATAAAATAAACCAAGTACGAACAATCCAAACCATCAAACAAAATTTGAAGTCCTAAAAAAACATTACGCAATGTCTTTAGCTCGAGACCATTAAACAGCCTAAAATCCCGCACGTGCTTTTCAATGAAATACGTCACGCCAGTCCAGTATTTCATCTAGTATAGATAATGTACGATTGGCAAGTTGTCCGTATATTTATTAGAAATAATGGTGCACCAACATCAAAGGATGACGTCACATCTATATTTTAAGATCTGTTATCAGTACACTTAAGGCATAAAATAAATATTAGATAAACAATGTTGAGGGCTTTGTAAGCTGTGTTTTCTCTGCACAGTTTTATTTGATGTATTTTAGGTATACATGTAATTTAAAAAGCGAAAGTACTTATTTGTGCTGTTAAAGGCTATTAGTTCAAAATTTTCAGATTTGAAATTTTATACAAAACAGTTTGATTCATGTCGTTATTAATTGGTCAACACAGAAAATCAATTTGATGTAACCTGGTTATTTTAATAAGTTATAAATTTAAGATGACATAAACTATATTAATATGAAGAATAAATATTTGCTAATTGTAAACAGAAGAAGGTGAAATGTATTCATATTAGGCTAGATATCGCTATACTATAAATGTGTTAAATATGCCGTCAACATGTTGAGACTAACAAGTTCCTTTGATTTAAAAAGAAAACTGATGGGCCCATAGCGGAAAATTTCGAGTATTACACTCATGGGTGTCCTTGTAAATAGAAGTAAATTTCTAATCACGAAGAACCACCTTTTCGTAAGAACTAATGTAAAACAAAAATGCCTTCTGGCATGATAAATGCTAAGGTGTGTTTTAGATAAATAAGCATATTTTATCACGTGCACTTAACCATCATTTGGCATAATATTATTAAGTTGTGGTTGGATGTATTTTAAGATTCCAGAAAAGAGCATGGTTTCGATGTTATCCACATGGGTTTAACCTCTACTCAACACCAACTGGGGTTTTCGGGACTAACATATTGTTCAAATGTTTTTTTTAGTAATTTGCTTTCGCGGAGGGGTCATTAGCAGTGGGAGGAAACGTGGGAACCCGGAGAAAACCCTCGAGGTTGGATATATGACCCTATTCCTTATCATGACACGCGTTGGGTCTGAACCACGCCATTTGATACAATGACAGACGTTGTGGTCTAAAGCACGAGCTTTAAAATATTTGTCAACCCATCCCACACCCTCTTCATTGTTATAGCTTGGTGGTCTCTAGTACATTTAGTTAACACGTGAGGGTTACTGCCAACAGCGAAGCTGACGGGGCAAATGATGATTCCTCGTTTGGATCGGACGGACACCCGTGTACATATCGACATACGCGTATAATAACTCTTGAGTAGACGGAAGATTCTATCTAAGGCTAGATCGAATATAGTCTAGCACAAATGACGTCATATGTGGATTGCGGGGTAGGGTAAAGTTTAGGTCTAGGTCCATGGTTAGGATGTGCTAGACCGTCTCCGATTTAATGTTCTTCCTCTAACCTCGCATTGCACACGTTACCATGGAAATAAAAGTGACCATACGTATTGTGGCGAGGAGACGTTAGACTCCATTATTCCACTTTTTGAACTCTAACAAAACGAAAAGAAATAGGATCTGAGTTTTAATCAGGTGAGAATTGCTCGACATTTTGGTATAAATTACGTTTCGAATGGGAATACGGAACCATGGTAAGTTAGGCTGAAAATTAAAATCAAATTGTGGAAATCTTATCAGCTTTCTTTTACAAACCGCAGTTCTAATTTATAGCAAGGACGGCCATATTGGCGTACAAACGACTTCATTGACATTTTGTAGCGTCTCAACATTCTGATCACGCCCTCGACAATCTTTAAATATACGCTTCGGGTGGTAGAAGAAATTTACCTCCAACGTATATTTGAATTATGATCTCCCAAGCGGTCACGATGTACTTCGCCATATTTAACAGGATCGATTGTGTTTCAGTGGGGTCTCGGTTTCGATCCCGATTCTAATCGAGAATGTTTTTGCGGGATCGGTCAGTGCCCCCCCCCCGCCCCTGTCTGTGGTGTAGAAAGGAAGGTCTGGTGCCTAATCGGATGGTACGAAACACCAGTATGTTATGTACACGTAGACGTGCACGTTAAAGAACCTTTAACAGTTGGAATTCGATGAACAGGATACCCGTCTTCTTTGGCTTAGTTGGTGAAGAAAAGTAGAACGTTAAATCCCATTTTATTATCATTTGATATTTCTTTTGTTAGTGTAGGATGGTGGTCTTGATTTGGTGACGTTAGTTTTCATGGTTCCTCGAAAAAGTCTTGAAAGATAACAACTAGTCACGAACGATTGGTCTTACAAATTAGAAATTTGATATTTATCAAAGCATCAATTATGCTTCTAGCTAAAATTTACGAACTTCGTTGTATGTTCAATAAAAAATAAGATAGAAAGAAAAAATTTGTTGAAAGAATCTTATTCAAGGATTATATTCCGGGCCTTGATTTGCTAGGATTTTAAATAGGAAATTGATGACTGCTGTTGGCTATCGAATTCTCATTAGTATAAATTTCACTTGTCACAAAGAAAAATGATTCCGCGTCAACAGCTTCGATATTTTCTACGTCGGAGACACTTTTGTTGTGTAACAATTGAATTGGAAACAAACTGACTTTGAATTTTGTGGATATTAATGTAAAAATCACGACGGACATTTTAAAAACGAATTCATTAAACATCAATTTCGAAGGGGTGTTTTTGTCATTTTTTAAATTGATGATAATTGTTATAAATCGGATTGTTCATCTCGCGGATTTAATTATTGATGCAGATACGACTTGCTGTCTGCCCAATGTTGACCTCTTGTTAATTAAGGACCCTATGTTCTTGTTTGATCATTTGACAATTAGGATTTGTGATATTAAAGCGACAGACCCAGAGAATGTAGTGGGTAAAGTTGCCAAATGGTCTAATGCGTGCGCTTTCGATAATTAGTGGTGTGGTTTCAATTCTCAGCTTGTAGGTGTAGGGGCGCCTGTTAAACCACGGGGGTTTTCTTCCATAGTTAAAGGCTCCTACACACAGGCGAATTATACAAATTACATTGAACAACAATCATGTTTGTGTAGACTGGGCGTTAAACGCCGTTTCGCTATCATCCTTTCTCGGGTTCATAAATTGTAATTTTAGAAATTTTAGGTTCCTCGAATTTATAGTGCAAGTTGCGAGTGATCTTATATACGTTAAAACTCACTTATTTTTATTTTCACGGTACTGTTACCCTTTCTTGGTCGTGAAGCCATCTTGTTCTTCCCGACTCTAGTTCTTCGACGCTTTTCGGAAAAATAGTCTCCGTTAAGTTAAGCACAATCGACACGAGACATGCTTATTTCTCGTACAATTACGCATCCATTCGCGGACTGTCAGTTTTGATATTTCCTATTCATTCCAAGATTAGCTCGTAAAAGTTCGGCCAGGATCTGGGTCCAAACAGCTGCTCATCGTATTGTTCTTTCCGGCGACACTCTTCGAAAAAAGCCTAAGCCTCCGCCAATTCAAGTACAGTCGACATGAAATTGTACATGCGTGTTCCAAGATGGCGATGATGATGCCATGTAGAATTCCTGGTCCATAGTCCATAGTGGTAAATAACCTAATGCTGCATGCTTACTTGTTAAATTGTTCAAGACTGTTAAATGGTTCTAGATGTTTTTTGTTTAGGTTTATTAAAGTTCTATTTTGTAATCTTATCTATATTTTTATCCCTACGTCTCGTGCAGCTCGTGCTTATATTTATCATAGAGGTATAATACTAGATATTTGTTAACGGCCGGATAATTGGCCGCTTTAAAGAAACCGTCTCACTTTCAGAATCTAGTTTACATTAAACTTATTTTATTGCATCGACATATCATTTTACAATACAAAAGAATTAAACAAAAGTTACTTCATTCTGAGCTGCGTTATCGCCATTAGAAAAACAGTGTCGTCTCGGTTGTCATTGCTACGATAATCTCCCAGGCGTGGCTTCAATAAGATTAAAATGGGGTTTATCAAAAAAAGCTTATCCAACTGGTGGCACTGACTTGTTAATTGTACTGTTATAATTGCAATGGAACCAAAGCATTCACTGGCGATCAGTAGTTTTGAAATTAAACTAGTAAGATAATATAAAGTATGTTCTCGGATTCTAGGAGTCACTCGATACCGTACACGTGATTCGTCCGGCGTTAGGACACAGAACATACACATATTACAACGAGAGATCATTTCTCTGTAACATTTACAGCTGGGTAGACTGGAATACACCATCTTACTAGTACCCATTTACAGCTGGGTAGACTGGAATACACCATCTTACTACGCCATGTGTAGCTGGGTAGACTGAGCTACACCATCGTACTACGCCATTTGTAGCTGGGTAGACTGAGCTACACCATCGTAATAGTACCCATTTACAGCTGGGTAGACTGAGCTACACCATCGTACTACGCCATGTGTAGCTCGGTAGACTGAGCTACACCATCCTACTACGCCATGTGTAGCTGGGTAGACTGAGCTACACCATCGTACTACGCCATTTGTAGTTGGGTAGACTGAGCTACACCATCGACTTCGCCATTTGTAGCTGGGTAGACTGAGCTACACCATCGTAATATAGTACCCATTTACAGCTTGGTAGACTGAGCTACACCATCGTACTACGCCATTTGTAGCTGGGTATACTGAGCTACACCATCGTACTACGCCATTTGTAGCTGGGTAGACTGAGCTACACCATCGTACTACGCCATTTGTAGCTGGGTAGACTGAGCTACACCATCGTATTACGCCATTTGTAGCTGGGTAGACTGAGCTACACCATCGTAATAGTACCCATTTACATCTTGGTAGGCTGGACTGAAAAACAAGGATAATGGAAATCACTGCCTATACCCCAAAAAACAGTTCTATATACATGAACGTTACGATCATCGAATCCTAAAACTGAATACACAGCGACAGACTATGTAAGTGGCATCAGATGTTCCCAATGAGACGGTTTCTTTAATTCATCTGTTTTAAACACAACAGGAGATATCTTGCAGGATTAAAACTTCTGCTTTTTTTTCTTCAAACTGAAGTTCGGAATAGTCGGGTTTATATGTGTGTGGTAATCACAGAACACTATGTTATAATATTAATAATAATAATAATAATAATAATAATAATATATTAGTCGAAATCATTGTTTATGTAGAATAATGGTCTTTCTGCTTGTTTGTATTCTGTGGCTAGATCTAGTATTTATTGAGCAAATTGTCAGTAACAGTAGATATGTATTATCTTATTTGTTTTGCACTGTAACAAAATTCTCTTAATTGTGATTGGTAGAAAAGCGGCGTCGAATGAGAGAGAGAAATGGGGTTTAACGACCACTCAACACAACTAGGTCATTTAGGGACTAACATATGGTTTTAATTTTATTTCAATAATTCGATTGCGCGTAGGGGTCTTTAACAGTTGGAGGAAACCCACGCCGTTGAGAAGGCGGCCCTTATATCCATCCCACATACGCACATAAGGGCTCGCAATCACAGCCGCGAGCTAGAGGTGGCCGGCCAGCTAGAGTTCGAAGCGCGACACTCTAGACCACTAGGCCATCCCAACCCCCCTAACGTCGAATGAGTATATAAGTCTGCAAAATCTCCTGGGCGACTCTTGTCTACGATATCATCCTAGGTGGAAATGAACGTTAAACTCCAGATACGACTTAGTTACTCTAAGTACCGTAATAAGAGTCTGATAATCGGATAACAGCTAACGCTGGACTCTTTACGTCACTGACAAGCCACATTACAACTAGTATGAAAATAAGGCTTTTCACCATCTCGGTTCTAAGGCTATTTTAGAATCCTTACCGTCTATTTTCCACCGTGATTCTTCTTTCATCACCAAAACAAATCATTTCCTGTCACAACCGACACAAATTTATAATAATCCAACACTTTTTCCATGTAGAATTCGACGTTAGAAAACATCAACAACATTCATTTAAATCTGGCGACCATTGAGTGCTGACGCCTGCGCAGACCAATTCATATTTTACCTCAGCCAATATTCCAAATTGAAGAATGGAATTTTTACCATAAACGAAAATTCGTGATGTACACGTACATTAATTAACGGACTTACTGGGCGACTTACTGCGATTGAATATTCCCTGGGTACTGGACTCTCTTTACAGCAGTGGCCAAAAATTCTACACCTCAAAACTTTATTCTATATGGCACCAACAATGAAATTCAATCATTGGTTTATTGAAAAAAAGAGTGGATTAAAAAGATAATAATTAAATTTCATTTCAATTCTGGTCAAATTCGAAGATTTTCAAGCTGAGGACAGACACTAATTTTCATACACAGAGAAAAAATCACCGCGTCGATATGACAACTGTTTACAGTTTCCAATCAACGTAGCTACCACAGGGGTACGCTACACAGCATTTATTGTATTTATACAGTCACACGGGAATGTGAACATTTTATTATCAAATATGTAATTTATTTGGAACCTAGTACCTAGTCACTGCTCGAGTTCAGAATTAATTAAACATATTGCGTACATTATATGTTCCGATAATAAAAATTCATTTAAAAACAGACCGCGTTGCCTAGTAACTGAGTGAACCAAATCGAACTCGCGCGGTGCAGATTTTATTACGTCACGGGTGTTTTCTTTGCGTCAAATTGTTTTCTTGTGTTTTTACGTCATTAAAACCGTCAACAATCGCGAATGAAAGAATTCAAAGAAAAATATTAAATATTTTTGGCTACAATGTCGAAAAACACCGTCGGTTTAGTATTTATAAGACTGTTATTGTCCATTTTATACCGCTCGTTCTCGGCCTCTAATGATTTAAGCGTATCAAAGGGACAAAAACAGTCCTCTAAATTATAAACAGTCGGTGTTTATAACATGCAAAAAAAGATGTTTAAATTATCAATGTACTCTTTTCAAGCCTTGATGACAGCGTCTGGTAGTAGCTTTGCGAAAGAACTTGTGAAGCAGGATTTTGAGCTTTCATAACATTATGTAAATAACCGTCTATGTTGTGAAAGATTTGCATTTTTATAACCTATACGGAAAAATTCAACAAACCTCAAAGTTGAGAGTCGAACTTCATTTTTTCTTTGGTTATTAATTTGTTTTATTGTATTTATTTTGCTCGGATAGATAGTATGTGTTTTAGAGTTATCCCACTGTTCTGCTATTGGTCGATTTATGTTATGTTGCTCTCGTTATTACACTAGGGTCACTGGGTTAACTAAAATGTATAACCTGCTCTAATACGTCACTCTTTAAGAAATCAAAATACCACCGTGACGTAGAAGTCGTTAAAGCTGGTTATCCAGTCTATAAGTGAAGTATAGAGTTCGTTCCCAGCACTGGATGCTCGCGTTGACTATGATTTTATATTTATGTGACGTTTAATGATCGCAGCTTTGACGTAGATAACGAAAGAAACTCGAAATACAGAGACATGATTGACGGTGACTGGGGGCTCTTTAGGCCGTAAAATGTATGCTGTGGACTTTCGTATTCAAAGGATGGTGCCCATTATTTTTAAAGCGTGTTAGTCTCATTAAACATCCCTATTTCTATGTTCATTTTGAGTAACTGTTTAGGGTTAAAGCTAAGATTTTCAATAAATGTGGTAAGGTGAACGTCAGACGTCACAGCTTACTTTCAATATTCTAGAAACATATATAAAGATAATCTGGTCAACTGTTATCCAATCTGAAAGATTAACGGACCAACATTAATTGGAACAAAACAAATACACAATAATGAATGGTAGTGAAAACGAACGGAATGATAATCCTACATAAGATAGAGTAGGTCAGAGGCGGGGATCATGTACTAATCTATAATTCCATAGCACTGTGATCAACCCAATACTTGGCCAGGCTATTTCTACGTGACTATACATTATTTCTGTCAGTTTATAACAGCCATATCTGTTTTAATGTGCAGCAATGTCTTTGCAAAGAAGGAGTATCACGTTTATCATCAGTTAATAAACGAGGGTAGCCACGAACGAGGGTGCACAATTTAGATGAAATGAAATGTGGTTTAGCGTCCTAATGTTCTGCTCATAAACTAGGCTAATGAAGACGTGTGCACAATTTAAAGGGAAGTGACTTATAATGGCCTTATGCATGGGGTATTTTATCTGGAAGCTGCGAAAAATTACATTGCTTTACGCCACATTATTACATTACTTAAATTGTATTATACACCAATTGAACCTGTATTGTTGCATTACATGAGAATAATTTATTATATTACTTGAAAATGTATTATGTAATACTGTATCATTACATTACATGAGGTTGTATCATTACATTACTTGATGCTGTATCATTACATTACATGCGACTGTGGCTATACATTACATGGAAATGTATATCGCGTTACTTGTGACAGTAGCATTACATAACTTGAGACGGTATACTGTGTTGTTACATTACATGAGACGGTATTGTACGATACTATAGTATAGCATTACTCAAGATTATTTCATTTCATTACGGTAGTTGAGGTTGCATTATGGCATACTCGCGTCTGTGTCATTATATTACTTGAAACTGTATTATCATATTACTTACAACGCTCGTATTACATTACTTGAAAATGTAGTAATACGTTACTTGAAAAATTGTAGTAATACGTTACTTGCAACATTGTATTGGTACATTAATTGAAACTGTATTATTGCATAGCTTAAAACTGTATTATGGCATAGCTTAAAACTGTGTTATTACAGATATTAAAACTGTAGTATTACAATACTCGAAAGTGTAGTATTACATTACTTAAAACTCTGGTATTACAATTCTTAAAATCTGGTGTTAAATATCTTGAAAATGTAGTATTACATTGCATGGGTCTGTATTATATTTGTTCGAAGTTATACCATGCTGTTACTTGAAAATGTATTGCATTACTTGAGTCAATTACAATATTACAGTTCTTGTAATTGTGATATTATATTACTTGAAAATGTAGTATTACATTAGACGGGTCTGTATTGTTATATTACTCAAGATTACATCATTACACCACTTGCAACTATATCATTACATTACTTATAAATAGAGTACTTCAGTCTGTTATATCGATACATTACTTGAAACTTCGATATTACATTACTTGAAAATTGCATGGGTATTATTATTATATTACTCGAGGTTATATTATAACATTACTTTCAACTATGTTATTACATTACTTGAAATTTAGTATTATATTACCGGAGTCTGTTATATCATTATATTACTTGAAATCGTGGTATTACATTACTTGAAAATGGAGTATCACATAACATGGATCTGTATTATTATATTGCTCGATCATTATTATGATATGTAATGTTCATGCTTTTTATAAGATTTGTTGATATATTCTACCGAAGTAAGAAGAATTATTGCAAACTTGTTAATAATTGTTGTACATTAAGAAATAAAATATATCTTAGCAATTATTGTCTTTTATGGAAATGAAAAGGAACTGTTCGACGTCTTACTTTCTGCACCAATTTTACAAAATGGTGGCTTGCCTTATAGTCGCAATATCTGCGGAAGCACTTCCCTAACTGTCATATGCAATGTGCTTGTAACGGTGCTCACACATAACGGTGCTCACACATTTTCGTAGCTTCTACAATGTGATCCCGGTATTTAGTTGTTGAGATTATTGATTTTTCTTTTAAACAATGAAAAACCTAATTTAGTTGTTGTTCGTGTTGAACAATATGTTAGTTGAAACATTAATCAGCTATACACTGTTTGAACTCTTATTATCTACACACTGTTTGAACCGTTACTCTTAATTAAGGATTAATTTTACATCTGAATAAAAATAGACATGTCCAATTAGCATGGTGACTGTCCTAGAAACGGTAGAAAACCTAGAATGCAGGTCCAAATAGCCTTGTCTTCGATATCACCCTTGTTGGAAGTGGACGTTAATCTTCAGAAACGAACGAACCTGACGAGCACAGTATCTGCCCTAGAAACAGTATAAAACCTGCAGCTTATGTCAATTAAGCATAGTAACTGTCCTAGAAACAGTATAAAACCTACAGTTCATGTCCAACAAGCATAGTAACTACCCTTGGAATGGTATAAACCTAGAAAGCATTCCCACCAAGTATAGTATCTGCCCTAGAAACGGTATAAAACCTGCAGTTTATGTCCACCAAGCATAGTAACTGTCCTAGAAACGGTATAAAACCTCCAGTTTATGCCCAACAAGCATAGTAACTGCCCTATAAACGGTAAAAAAAAGAATGTATTCCCAACTAGTCCTAGAAACTCTAGAAGATCTAGAACCTAGAATGCATGGCCAACTATAGCACAGAAACTGTCCTAGAATCGGCAGAAAACCTAGAATGCAGGTCCAAATAGCCTTGTCTCCGATATCACCGTTGTTGGAATTGGACGTTAATCTTCAGAAACGAACGAACCTGACAAGCACAGTATCTGCCCTAGAAACAGTATAAAACCTGCAGCTTATGTCCTTTAAGCATAGTAACTGTCCCAGAAACAGTATAAAACCTTGAGTTCATGTCCAACAAGCATAGTAACTACCCTTGGAATGGTATAAACCTAGAATGCATGCCCACCAAGTATAGTATCTGCCCTAGAAACGGTATAAAACCTCCAGTTTATGTCCACCAAGCATAGTAACTGTCCTAGAAACGGTATAAAACCCACAGTGCATGTCCACCAAGCATAGTAACTACGCTTGGAATGGTATAAACCTAGAATGCATGCCCACCTGTGCCCACCAAGTATAGTAACTGTCCTAGAAACGGTATAAAACCTGCAACTAATGTCCATCAAGCATAGTAACTGTCCTAGAAACAGTATAAAACCTGCAGTTTATGCCCAACAAGCATAGTAACTGTCCTAGAAACGGCATAAAACCCAGAATGTATTCCAACTAGTAGAGGGATTGTCCTTGAAAGTGTAGAAGATCTAGAGCTTCTGTTGGTTGAGGTATGCTCGTATTCGGTCGTTCCAGTTGGGTAGCCCGAAATGCAAATACGGAAAGTTCAATCGGATATATCTTACACGAATAAAATTCCCATAATCTGTCGAAAGGTTTCAATCGAGCCAGCACGAGAATCTTGAGCGCCAAGGCAAGTCCAAACATCAGCTGTAACGTTTGATTATACCTCAAGATTCATTCTAATTAAAACACGGATTCTATTTCGTTTCGTTGTTTATAGTTCAAAATTTGGTTTAAAATGTCTCTACTACAAAAGGTTCTGGAAGGGTTGTTATAACCCGCGTTCTGGCTGATGTGGTGGATAAGTCAATGAAACGGTATGCAGGGAGTTATTGACATGCGATGTGCGGAACTGTGGATATCCCACTAGAAACATCAACGCGGATTGGTTAATCAAATGCCTGACATCAGGGTGTCAAAGGCCGCTCGTATGACTCCTGGCGCTACCTCTCACCACAACTGGTCAGATCTTCGTGTAGTAGAGGCCATCGAAAGTATACAAAGCGAAACGAAAAACAGTCCTGTGTTTTAATCAGATTGCTCAAGATTTTGATCCAGTCACATATATTTACGGGATTGGCAGGTGCAAAACTGTGCCATGACGCAGTTCTGTCAATTGGGAACTTATAATACTGACAACCGAGTCCTCCTAAAGTGTAGTGAGTAGCGCCTCTATATTGAACGCGTCACATTTGGTTTCGTGATTGGCAGAACTGTTTCAGGATGCAGTACCGTCAATTGGGAACGTTATGTATGAATGAATGAAATGGGGTTTAACGTCCTACGCTTAAGCACCTAACCTGGGCCAATTGAAGACGGGCATACGCCATACAGTGTGCTATGAGGGAAATTTTGCCCGGACAGCGGCGCTACGGCCTTCTCTTATATCGAATTCCAACTGCCAAGGGATCTTTTACGTGCACTCCATTTGTACACGGGAACTCGGTTTTTCGTCTCATCCGAACGACTAGGCAGCTGTCCTTGTCAGGCCCTCCTTCTGCATCACTGACAAGGGAAAATCACGCCGGAAATTCGAGATGAACTTTCTCGGCCAATGCAGGGATCGAACACTCGACCTCCAGGCTAGCGAACCAGCGCCTTATCCACTTAGCCAGGGAACGTTATGTACTGACAGCCAGCTTCCTGTAGCGCCGCTATCTTCAACGTGTCACATTTGTACTGACAACTGAATACCCCCATTGTGATCTCTGTAGCGCCGCCATCTTGGACGCAATGCCTTTGGTCAAAAAGTCAAGCACATAATAATTAACCTGTTTGGGTTTTTTTTTCTTTCCTCCGACTTTTTTTGGTATTTTTTTTTTTTTTTTTTTTTGGTATTTTGTATTTCCTATAACACGAAAAGATGAATGGCTGTGTTTTCCTCTTACGAGTTTGATGTATCTAAAGTTATCATATTGAATCAGTAGATCAAAGCCATACCACAGAGAAGACATTAATAGTTTAATTGGATTTTAGTTATTTATCAATTAATCGTGTTCTTACCAGTCGTTCTATCCGCTACACTGTTGGACATCGGTCGTAGGAGTTTCCTTTATACAAGACGTTGAACTGACATTCGCGCCAATGTTTTAGTGCAGTAGACAGATGTAAAAGTTGTCAGAAACATTACGATTGATTCCATATAGATCCGATGAATATGAAAATTTCAACAAGGAAACGCCCTTGACTTGAAGTCATGGGTAGGTCTAGTCGATTGGATCGGATGGACAACCTAGGATCACCAATGTACTGCACATCGAAACTCAAAACGCCGCTGTTCGAACAAAAGGGTTCGCTTCATGGTGTTTGTCTGCGGTCCGAGCTGCCTTGTATGTCATGCAGTGCTAGCCGAGACATCTCCTAGAATATTTCCGATTAGGGGTGCAGGGAAGAGGAAATGTCAATGGTTCGCACAGCAGAATTAATATATATCGAGAAAGTGCGACTCAGCCCCCGATCCAGGATTGTGTCATGGGGGGGGGGGTATACATTGGAGCAAAGGGTAATCATCAGAGTGCCAAAAGCATTATAGTGGTTTGGTATAGTCCCCAGAGTCTTTATCGCGGCCTCATTCCGAAAGCAATTGTATACGTCGCTGGCTACAGATGACCAGTCTCACTGCGGCTGAGGGGGCGGGGACCACGCCCCCCCCCCCCTGGATCTGCGCCTGTGGACGAGGGTAAATCGTATCCAAGTTTCATTAGAGTACGTGGCATAAGAGTGAATAATGACCGGTTAATAGTTCCGTATAAGGCCTTTAGTTTCATAAATAATTCAACTAATTAGGTGTGGTAATGTATAATAAATAAGCTGACTATGACGGGTACACAGCTAGAATAATGGCGGAAAATCACGAGCAACAAATCATAGACTCGTGATCTACGGGTAGTTTCTGATTTGTTGGTTCCTTAAAAAAATGTTCATGTAGCAGACAGGCTTTAAGTTATATTCTTGGCTGTCTAGTTTTTAACAAAACGGTTTTTAACAAAACGAGACTAATTCAAAGATAGACATACACCGTGTAGTGTATGAGGGATAATTTACCAAGACGTTGTTTTGTTTTAGCATGCACGATTTGTTTTGATGTATTTGATTCGTTTTGATATCTGTTGATTGATTTTGATGTGTTGATTTGTTTTGATGTGTTGATTTGTTTTTATGTGTTGATTTGTCTATAGTTGGATGTACGTCTATATAAGCTACGAATATAAGTACATGTAATATACTTATGGGAGGGGATGGGGCGCCAATATAATATCCAAGTCACTGATATTAATCATAGTTAAGTGTGTCATTTTATAACTGAAAGACTGCCAAAAGAACATGTGGAGGGGGCGCCAGTAGTAGGGTAGCCTATATGGCTACGCTCGTGCGTGCATGCGCAGACGCATGCACGTGCATGCACGTGACCTTGCACGTGTTTGACCTTGATGACCCCTAGCACGTGTGTGACCCCTTGCACGTGTTTGACCCCTTGATGACCCCTTGCACGTGACCTTGCACGTGCAGAAAGAGAGGGCGCGCGCGCGGAAGAAAGAGAGAGAGAAGAGAGAGAGAGAGAGAGAGAGAGAGAGAGAGAGAGGAGGGAAGAAGAGGGGAGAAGGGGGAAGAACTCTTTTCCATTGATTAAGTTGGCCCTGAAAAGGGCCGTTTGGTCAGACTAGAATGCCAGAGTACGCCGCACTTTATGTCGGTTGCGTCTAATGGCCTCCACTAATTCGGGAGGAGGTCTTTTCCTGGGAGGTGTTTTTAATACCTCGTCAGGTAAGACAAAGATATCGTCTGGGGTGATGATGGCAAGAGTATCACCCCTGAGATACATCAGCGTGTCCGAATTGGGGTTTTCACCGAGGCGAATGATCGGAGCACCGTTTGCCATTGTGACAAAGAGAGATGAATGTTGTGTCGTTTTATAACCGTTAGGACGAATCCATTTGATATGACGTCACACGGACGAGTCCATTCATAGCGTGGCGTTAGAGCGCTTAGGATAACGTTATGCAACGTTATGCATCGTAGGGTGTACGTTGAAGGCTAAATATAGATGCGATGCAACGATATGCAACGTAGGGTGTACGTTGGAGGCTAAATAGAGATGTAATGCAACGTTATACAACGTATGTGCAACGTTATATCACGTGGGGTGTCACGACAGGGATAAAAGCGAGCGACGGGAGCGGTTCTGGCATTTTCACGCTATCACCGAACGAAGAAAGATGAGTTTTACATTACGCCCCGTCGATAGAAGATACAGTCGCTTATTTAGAACCGAGTCGCTATGTGTAGACATAGACTTTTTGGAAGATTGGTCCCACGTTCCAGCCGCTGATGTGCCTCAGCAACTACACAACACCGTTGAGGCCATCATTGAGGAAATTCGCCGAACTTTGAACGCCAGCGAAAGTGACTACGTACGAATTGCCATCAGTCACCCGGGACTCAAAACACCTATTTGGTTACCGTTTCGAGAGTATCGTCTGTTAAAAGCTGAAGATGTTTTACAGAAAGTGGCTGCCGTCTTACAGAGCAATGAGGAATTTCGACTCGATCAACGCATGTCCATGAATATTTGTCACGTGTCCCCTCCCGATGGTAGAGGTAGCGGAACAAACGTCAAGAAGAGACACTGCGCTAATTTCGATGAGTACTTAAAGAAAAAGAAATGCCTCGTCACTATAAAGAATACCGATGACTTGTGTTTCCAGCGAGCCATTGTCGTCGCTCGTCACTATGCGAACAAACAGGACACACCTGAATGGGAAAGGGAGAAGAAAAGATTAGACAGGAGGACAGGACCCCATTCGTGGCAGACGAAGAAAACAGAAGCACTCATCGATGCCGCCGGTGGAACCAAGGAAGCTTGTACGGGGATGGAAACGTGGGAACTGTACGCCAAGTATTTGGGAGGACAAGGATACCAACTTAACATTTTTTCTCAAGCCATCTTTGGTAAGGCCATTTATCGAGGAACAAAACACGTCACTGGAACACCAAAACAGCTGAACCTGTATTTACACAGCAGACATTATGACGTTATTACTTCCATGCCCGCCTTTGTGGAAAGGTCGTATTTTTGTGAGACCTGTCAAGTGGGATACCATAGTGCCGAGAAACATTCGTGTCACGTCATGTGCCAAGGCTGCAAGAAAGTGGGTCCTCCCTGTCTACCCGACCCCAACACAAAGACGTGTTGCTGTTGTCATCGTGTGTTTGTGAGCCGGCAGTGTTTCGATAACCATCTCGCTACCCGTACCAGAGCCAATGGCAGTATATGTCATCGGTGGAAGAAATGCGTAAAATGTCAGAAGGAATGGGACGTCATCGCAGCCAAGCGAAATTTAGAAGAACATCGATGCGGAGAATACAAATGCTCCATCTGCCGTGAGTGGCACACGGCCGCAAAACAGTTTTGCTACATTCAACCGTTAAAATCACCCATCGACATGGACAGAGACAGAAAGACACAAATCGACAAACAACAGAGAACAACGTTGACCCGTTTCGTCTTCTTTGACTTTGAATGCCAGCAAGATACAGGTGAACACATTCCCAACTTATGTGTTCTGCAAGTGTGCTGTCACTTTTGTATCGATAACCAAGAACCCTGCGAGCACTGTGACACGTACTGGAATCACCAACGGGAAATTGTGTTTAAAGGACCAAACACACTGGACGATGTGGGCAAATGGTTTTTACAACTCGCTGCTCACGGTACGGTGGTAGATGGTCGGAAAAATGACAGTCACGAATCGAGTCCCGTGATCGCCGTGGCTCACAACTTTAAAGGATACGATGGACTGCTAATTTTACAGACGCTGCACAAACATTCCGTCGCGCAACCTGAAGTTATAATGCAGGGTGGGAAAGCGATGACTATCACTGTTGGTACGGTCAAATTCATCGATTCCCTCAACTTTTTACCAATGGCTTTACGGGACATGCCCAAAACCTTCGACCTGCAAGAATTGAAGAAAGGTTATTTCCCTCACCACTTTAACAGACCGGAGAATGAAGATTACGTGGGCGCTTATCCTCCCAACACCGATTACGATCCGGATGGCATGAGCGTGTCGGAACGAGAGAAGTTTCACGCGTGGTACCAACAACACAGTCACGACGTCTTTGATTTTCGCCAGGAAATTTTGACCTACTGTAAGAGCGATGTGGATGTCTTGCGCCGGTGTTGTGGTGTGTTTCGCGAGATATTCCTCATGGACACGGGCATCGACCCCTTTGAGAAGAGCCTGACCCTGGCCTCCGCCTGCAGTCGCGTACTACGCACACACTACCTGGAGAAAGACACACTCGTCGTCATTCCTCGAGCCCTGATGCAAGAGCCGACATCGGGTCAAGACTGGCATCGCTTCCAGCCTCGACAACAGTCCAACAAAGCACTTCGTTGGTTGGAATGGGAACAACATCGACAGACCATGGCCGCTTTCCGGAACCAGACCCCTCTACCAAACATTCGACACGCCCGCAATGGTAGTGAATGTCGAGTCGGCCCTTACAGTTTAGATGGTATGGACACGACCACGGGTACAGTGTACGAGTTTCACGGCTGTGCCTTTCACGGTTGTCCCAAATGTTTTCCGGGTCCCGTCCAAGACGTTCAACATAAACATCCCTACGATCCCTCGCGCAGTATGCGAGACTTGTACCAGAAGACCCAGGAACGTCACCGTCAACTCCAGGAACAGTACGGTATGCAGACCATTCGCGTCATGTGGGAGTGTGAGATGGAAGAAGAACGACGCCATGATCCCGAGATGGACGAATTTCTGATTGGATTGGAAGATCAGCAATGGCCCGCTCCCGAACCTCTGATGCCCCGCAACGCTTTCTTTGGCGGAAGAACGAATGCCATTCAACTGTTAGTCAACGAGTCGGCCGAAGAGATGCGCTACATCGACGTGGTGTCCCTGTACCCTTACATCTGCAAGTACGGTACCTTTCCCATCAAGGAACCCACGATCGTCACACAGCCCGATCAAGACCAGTGGCAGCAGTACGAAGGGTTGATCCAGTGTTCCGTGTTACCACCTCGTGGCCTGTACCACCCGGTGCTCCCGTTTCGACGAAAACAGAAACTGGTGTTTGCCCTGTGTCGAAGCTGCGTCGACGAACACATGCAACAAGGGGAGATTGCAGAATACCAACCGTGTGATCACACCGACGAACAGCGAGCCTGGGTGGGTACATTTGTCACTCTGGAACTGAAGAAAGCGGTGAGCCTGGGATATCGCGTATTAAAAGTGTACGAAGTCTGGCACTGGAAAGAATTCAGCACCTACGATCCCGAGGCCAAAACGGGTGGTCTGTTTACGGGGTACATTAATCACTACCTAAAGAAGAAGATGGAAAGTAGCGGCTATCCCGACACCTGTCACACCGAAGAAGACAAGATCCGCTTCGTGAACGACGTGTACGACACCGAAGGTATTCGTCTGGATCCCGCATCGATAAAACCAAACAAAGGGATGAGGGCGTTTAGTAAACTTCAGCTCAACACGGCTTGGGGAAAATTCGGACAGCGAGACAACTTTCCCAAGACAGAATATATCACAGAGCCCAGCGTCTTCTTTGAAAAAATGTTGGACGTGACCCAGACCGTGCGAGATGTACAGTTAGTCAACGACAACATGGTCTTGATGGAAACGTTGAAAAAAGAAGGACATGTCGCACCCTGTCCCATCACCAATGTGGTTATCGCCGCCTTCGTCACGGCCCAGGCCCGTTTGAAACTCTATTCCGTCTTGGAAAAGTTGGGAGAGCGCGTATGCTATTTTGACACGGACAGCGTCATCTACCAATATAATCCTAAATCATGGAATCCCCCGGAAGGTTCGAGTTTAGGCCAGTGGAAGAACGAGTTGCCCGAGAACGTCACCATTAAGGAATTTGTGAGCGGAGGACCAAAGAATTATGCGTACAGGCAAAGCGATGGAAAAACGGTATGCAAAGTCCGGGGATTCACCTTGAATTATCGTGCCTCCCAACAACTGAATTACGTCATCATGAAGGAGAACGTACGGCACGTCAATCAAAACGAACCGCTTGTCATCTCCAATCCGTTTAAGATTTCGAGATCACGTGATCGACGTCTCTGGACACGCCCCGAGAACAAAAAATATAAAATCGTGTACGACAAGCGTTTAGTTCAATTCAATGACAATGGCCAACCGATCAACACTTACCCCTATGGATACTGACTTTCATTTGTCAGGAACGTGGCGACCAAACAGAGAAGATGATGAATCAGCAGCAACGAATACGGATATGGTCGAAAAACTCAGAGAACGATGGCTCAACTTCCGTGTCAGCAAGTGTTATTTGCCAATAATAGAAACAAGTCAGCGCCAGGAGTGTTTCGGCTGCAGTATGGCTCACCTCAGTGTGAGATACCATGCGTGTCAAGGACTAGGTGTGTCTTCCATAACGGGCCAAGCCTCGCACCCTGTTGACGATTACAGTCACTACCTCTGGTTGGACGAGCCGAAATCAGAAGACGTCGATAAAGTATTAGACAGTCTGGTGGACGACCCATGGAAACGAGTCAAGACCTGGGAAGACGAACGACGATGGCAGGAAGATGTCATGCAAGCCTTGAGAAAGTACTGGGAGATCGTTCCTGGGTTTAAGATGGCGGTGATCAAACGCAAAAATGGAGTGTGCCCCATACGCGTATGGATGGAGCAGTCATCGGAGAGAATGTTATATTGGGAACTGAATGAAATGGATACCGAAAAGATCTCTGACATGGTGATAGAAGGTTGGGAATCTCTCGGCAGACAGCTGGGGGTCAGTGAAGAGTATATTAGTCACGCCAAGAAGATTTACCCAAACGACACACGGAAACAAATCATTAACATGTTCAACCAATGGCGAAGAATGTACGACAAGGAAGCTGGCTATAGGCTGTTGGTACAAGAAATGCAGGGAAACATTAAGCGAGCCAATCTAGTGACGTTGATGGAAGCCTGTCTCGCGAGTGGAGCCGTCATCGCTTGGGACGACCTGCTACCGTATATGGGCAACCTGATGTACCAATTGATACACGGGAAGAAATAGACTCGAATCAGTTAGTTTTATGTCTGTTTTTTTATTGTACAATACCGTATGCAACATGAGCAGAAATAGGAAGAACCGTTTAAGATTTTTAGATCACGTGATCTCTGGACACGCCCCGAGAACAAAAAGTATAAAATCGTGTACGACAAGCGTTTAGTTCAATTCAATGACAATGGCCAACCGATCAACACTTACCCCCATGGATACTGACTTTCGTGTCTCGGGAGGATGGCGACCGAACAGAGATGGAGACGAACCGACAGAAAATACAGATTTGATCGAGAAACTAAGACGACGATGGCTCAATTTTCGGGTCTGCAAGTGTTACCTACCCATCATAGAGGAAAAGCAACACGAGGAGTGTATTGGATGCAAGTACGATCACCCCAGTCAGAGATACCATTCGTGTCTGGGATTGGGCGTGTGTTCCATAACGGGCCGAGCCTCACACCCTGTCGACGATTACAATCACTACCTCTGGTTGGACGAGCCGAAACCAGAAGACGTCGATAGCGTGTTAGGCAGTATGGTGGACAACCCACGCGACCGAGTCAAGACGTGGGAGGACGAACAACAATGGCGGGAAGACGTGGACGAAGCCTTGAAAAAGTTTTGGAGTGTGGTTCCGGGATTTAAGACGGTGTTGATCAAACGCAAAGACGAGTTCATCGAACCCAAAGAGAATCCCATACGTCGGTGGATGGACGAGCTACCAGAGAAAAAGAAACGATGGTTCCTGGATCAAATGGATATCAACGTCATGTCCGGTAAACTGGACGAAGGCTGGGAATGTATTGGCAGACATCTGGGAATCAGAGAAGCACGGATCAGTCAAGCCAAGATGAGTCATCCTAACAACGCGCGCATGCAAATTTTCACCGTGTTCAACCAGTGGCGACAAAGACATGGTAATCGAGCCAGCCTGATGACATTGTTGGAGGCCTGTCACGTGAGTGAAGCTGTCATTGATTGGGAAGAAGTGCAAAAGTACGTGGAAAGCCTGGAAATCATAGACTAGACACGGACCAATAGAAACGAAGGAAAAGAAAGAACCAATCAAAAGAGAGTGACGTCACAATCAAGGGTATAAGAAGCCAAGTCTCAGATTAAAATTTCATTCTACTCTCGATGGCTAGTCAAGTTTGTTTCTCCTGTAACAATGTCGGACACTGGTATAGAGACTGCCCTGCTCGTTCCCAACAGCAGCAACGAAATCCACAACCAAGACAAGACAGATCAGCTTATGGTTCCTATGGAAAATGTTACCGCTGTGGAGAACCAGGACACTGGGCGCCCCAGTGTGGACAGCGAGCCGAAGCCCAAAAAGCGAAAAGTGACGAAGAAAGAAAAGAAGACGTCAAAAGAAAGTGTTACGGAATCAAGAGACCCACCGACGACAACCACAAATGTCTCAACTGTGGACAGCTTGGTCACGGCCTGCTCGAGTGCGAAAAAGAAATCCAAACAGAAAACAACTTTGAAGCCGTTGCCAGTCGCATGTTCGACAACAACGTCGATATGCCCAGAGACAACACCCGCAGTCAGCGATACTGGTACTGGTCAGGAGAAGCGTTCGAATTCTACAGGCGCTACAAAGAAAAACAGAAAACAGAAGCCTGTCAGTCCTCCAGTTATTACCCCAACTACGAGTGAAACTGACGAAACCCCGAAGCCGGCTGTTATTTTGTTGGCGGAGAAGGAAGCAGAAAGTTTTGCCCGAGCATTCATCCAGTATGCGGGTCCGAGAGATATGACCGAAGTCTTGGCGTATCCCCCCTGTTTCGATATGAGCGAATGGGTACCCGTTGTCGTCACGTTTGCTGAAGTGGAAGACTGGCACCCACACGATACGATGCAGAAGCTGTTGGGAAAAGTGTATTGGATTCCTCGTGTCCTGAGAAACGTACCCTGGTTGAGACAAGAGATCCTGAAGAGAGAACGCGTTAACTAACATTTTTTCTTTTCCTTTGTACTATATGTTGTATTGAATGTATTTTTGAATGCTCTTTTTTGTATTTTTTGTAAAATAAAATCTGTTCTTATTTCACTCCATGTCTGTTGTTCTGTGGTGGGCGCGAAGGTATAAAAGGCAGGGGAGAAGGGGATCGGGGGACAATGCAAGATGGATGTGGCGTTCAAACACCCCTTTACCATGTTAGTCAGCGGTCCAACGGGGGTTGGCAAGACGGTCTTTGTACAGAAATTTCTCCAAGCGTCTCTGTTCGACATCCCTCCCCAACGCACCGTGTGGGCCTACGGGGAATGGCAAGAGAGTTACGAACACTTTCCATACACTTATGTCAAAGGATTGACGGATATTGACGACGTGATGGGGCAAGTCAAAGGGCCCCAATGTTTAATCGTGGATGATTTGATGGGGGAAGACACGGAGATATTGCAACAGTGGTTTACGAAAAAAAGTCATCACCACGACACGAGTGTCATTTACATTGTGCAAAATTTGTTTGACAAGCGACAGCGTACCATCAGCCTGAATGCCCATTACTTGGTTTTGTTCAAAAATCCTCGAGACGCCTCGCAAATTAGTGTGTTGTCCCGTCAGATGTACCCTTCCCATACCAAGTATATGGAGGAAGCTTTCAAGGATGCGACGAGTACCCCTCGCAGTTACTTACTCATTGATTTGAAGCCCGACACACCCGAGACTCTGCGGTTGAGAAGCAACATTTTACCCGAAGAGGAACCACCCATCGTCTACGTCCAAAAAGTATAAAAGGGGGACCTGTACCTCGAATTGAATCTGTTTGTCACGATGGCTCGCACGAAGAATACGCAGCGGAAACACCCACCTCCGACCCTTCCCCGGGCGACGTTCCCGACCTTGGCACCGGACCTTCGTGGTCCCACGGTACGAAGGCGCACTCGTCCGAACATGAGGGCCCCCAGAACCCAATGGTTACCCCCCTCGTTGACACCACCCACGAGTCCTATGTCTCCCTTACCGCTCACACCACCACGCTTTTTCTCCCCAGTCACACCCCCACGACCCATGTCACCACGTTCCCCTTCTCGGTCTCCCTCGCCGATCTTTCGAAGACCACGAAGACCACGAAGAGAAAAGAAGAGTTCTATAAAAGGATTGAAGGCGTTCATTCGCAAGTTACAACAACTGACTCCCGATATGGCTTATGGACAGCTGGCCAAGAATACGGGCAGGGCGCGTATTGGATTGTTGCAGTGGTTCAAGTTGGCGGCCAACCATTTGCTGAATGATAACATCCAACCCCTGCATGCACAACACAAGAAATGGGTGGAACGAAATCGCCAGGTGTTGACCCAATTGACGGAGAAAAACATGCCGACGGCTGAAAAACTCTCTCTGATCATGAAACCCGGAGGACGTGGATTTTTCGGGGGCGTGTTGATTCGTATCTTGCTGCGATGGAAGGAAAGGCTGCAAGAGGAAAGAAACAAGAAACGAAATAAATTCGTTCGACGAACCGCTCAGCGTGGAAAGGGTCTGAGTGCCAAAGAGTTGAATCAACATCGAGCATTGCTTCGCAAATTGACTAATCCACAAACATCACCCAACGTCAAAAAAAAGCTTCTCAAACAACAAGGCGGTGCTATCGGTGCCTTGCTCGCTATGGCCATTCCAGCATTAGCCCCCTTGGTATCTAAACTATTGGGAGGACAACAGGGTGGTAAACATCCCTGGACACGAAGGAGCGAGAGAGCGAACGCTGGGTTTGCCGAGTTCAAGAAACTATTTGGTGGATAACCCGTGGGACAGAAAGGTATAAAAAGGGAACCGGTGCACGACCCCGAGCTCAGTCATGGAGACACTGCGGTATCTATTGAACACTGCACCGAAAGACCGTCCTCTTTTACTCGAGACCCAGCCCATCGTCGACGGTGTGTGTGAGTGTATTGGAAACCTGATTCGTGGCAACGTTCCTGTGGCCGACAAAGAAATCAAACGTTTGAAAAAGGACGCCCCCTTGTTACGACGTTTGGGCACGTCTAAAACACCTTGGAAGACCCGTCGGCGACTTCTGAAACAACAAAAAGGAGGATTCTTCACCCGGTTGTTTCGGTCTTTTCCAAAAGATGAAATTCGCCAAGAAAATGAAACTGGTACCCATCGACGGACCCACCGACGTCAAACCCGTCAAAGTCATGCAAGTCGAACCCGTGTACGATCGAGATCCACTGCAGCAGGCCGTCGAAAATGTTCACCAAGACATGCAACGCGTGCTAAACGACCCAACACTGGGCGACGAAAATAAAATGCAACGGTACGGACAGTTGTTACAGCGTTATCAAACGATGCAAAAGAAAAGAAAACAGGTCATTCCCTTGTCGGACGAAAACATACCCGAGCACAAAGAAGAAGCAGCTGTGGTGTCGGAGATACCCATTCTGGAGTCGGTTCCCCGAGCCTATCAACATCGAGCTCGCCTTTTGTTGAAACACATGAAAGAAAAGACACCTTGGTCGTGGAATGAGAACTTGGAATTGATTCGGAATGGCGTACCCGTACCAGGTACCAATGCCATTGACATTGTGAACGATTTGGTTCGTCGGCGAAAGAATACCCAGGCCCCCATGGGATGGTTTGGCGTGATGCAAAGTTTAAAGGCCACGAACGTACCGCGCGAAGCCATTGGTAATCAAGAACGATGGAACGTATTGTCCACGCCACCCACACGGCCTCCGCCGCGACGTCCGAGAAAGAAGAAAATCTCCAGTACGGATACCCCTAGTACATCTACCAGAAGATGGCTGTCTTTGCAAAACCTATAAATAGTCTGATCATATGCCAATCGATTGAAACATGGAACGAAAGCTGAAGAAAGTATATTACGACCCGAAACACCCGGCCGCTTTCGGTGGAGCCCTGGGCCTTCACAAAGCTACTGGTGTGGCTTTGGACCAAGTCAAGACATGGTTGAAACAACAAAGGGCGTACACCTTGCACAAACCACTGAAAAAGAAATTCTCTCGGTCCCCCACGGTGGTGGCCGGGATAGATCACCAATGGCAAGCAGATTTGAGCGATATGTCGGCCTTGGCCCAACAGAATGAGGGATACAGGTTTTTGCTGTGCGTCATCGATGTATTTTCCAAGTACGCATGGGTGTTGCCTCTCAAAAACAAGACGGGGGACAGTCTGGTGGACGCTTTTCGTCGAATCTTTCAAAGTCGACAACCTCTACGACTTCAAACGGACAAAGGTACCGAATTCCTCAATCGAAAAATGCAAACGTACTTGAAAAAGAAAAATATTCATTTCTTCGTGACACACAACGTCGAAACCAAGGCCAGTGTGGTGGAACGATTTCAACGGACATTGAAAGAGCGTATGTGGCGATACTTTACTCATCGACAAACACAACGGTACATCGATGTGCTAGACGAATTGGTTCGGGCTTATAATGCTAGACGACATCGTACCATTGGCATGGCACCCAAAGACGTTCGTCCCGAACACGAATGGATGTTGACAACACCTCCACGTCCCACCAAAAAGAAAAAGAAAACCATGGACACCGGCACGACCGTACGTTTGGCTTTACCGAAACATGGGGCTTTTGATAAAGGTTACTGGCCAAACTGGACTCTGGAAACATTCAACGTTACACCCAACATCGGTCCCGGTTACAAACTTTTGGACGAAAGAGGTGAACCCATACAGGGTACCTTCTATCCCGAAGAATTGCAAGCGGTCCAAGTCAACGACGATGAGATCTTTCCCATCGAAAGAGTACTCGAAAGAAAAAAAGACAAAGTTTTGGTGAAATGGTTGGGCTATCCGGCGAGTTTTAATTCGTGGATCGACAGGACCAGTCTCCAAAACGTATAAATAGGAGCGAGAGACGTCAACCTCAGTCAACATGCAAGACGAAATCACGTCTACGTCCGCGAGTGCCCACAATTGGTCGCTCTTGGGAAAACGTGTGCCACAAGCGGAAATTGTCTTTTTCTGTCAAGTGATTTTAGTGTACGTCGTGGCGGGTGTTTCTTTGTCCCAGTTGGCCTTCAAACCCGACGGATCGCAGACTACCTTGTGGACGGCTTTGCTCTCCAGTACCTTGGGTTACCTGTTACCTTCACCGACCTTGAAAACCAAACATAATGAACAACGACCGACCCTTTTACCTCACGCTTCCTAGTGACAGTTCCATGTCGTGGTATCCCGACAACAAAGTCTCCACGTATCACACCCACCTGGAACCGCCACTTCTTGTCGATCATCGGGATTGGGAAGTGGGTCTGTCCATGATCACGTTACCTGACCATTGGCAAAACATCGATCAACGAGACAACACGCTCGGCTTACGCATTCATCCTTGGTCGCCCCCGAGCACGGCGTCCGAAGTAAAGATATGTCGGGACCGCCACAGGATTGACCCGTCGAATTGTTTCAAAGGTGTAAAGGGTGGTGAGATCAAGGGATCGATCGAAATGGAAACGCACATCAAGAGTGACGACTACGAGTCGCTGAGACACATCCTGGATGTCCTGAACACTAGACTGGATGATTTGTGGAACCTGACTCCCATCTACGATCATTTAGCCCATCAACCCGAACGTTTGGATCCCAATAACAAGGAAATGACCGACGAAGAGAAGAAACAGCAAATCGCCTACGAAACTCGAGAGATGATGCGTCAAGGGGCCGTATCAAGAGGTTCCTTCGTGTCTTTCAAGAAAGACAACACCAACGATAAAGTGTATCTGAAGATCAATCACGTGCAGACGCTTTTCTGGTTGGACGTGTTGCCGAAAATCGAACTTCGTCTGTGTGGTCCCATCGTGTCCATGTTGGGATGGACTGGAAACGAAATGATGATTTCCCTGCAGTCAATCGAAATGACCGGCGAAGATGGCCAAAGTCTACGGTATTTCTACGCCCACCACATCGCGAATCTTCAAATCCAGTTCGATCTGTTTTACATCTACACGGACATTATCGAACCCCAGATCGTAGGCGACGTGAAGGCTACTTTGTTGGACGTGATTCCCAGTCGACGATTGTATCACCGCCCCGCCAGGATTCACTACTTACCTCTGAAGTACAGTCGACTAAACTCCATTGGTCTCTATATAAGGAACGGAATGGGGAAAGCCGTGCCATTTCTCGACGGTAAGGTGGTGGTCCAACTTCATTTTCGCCGCCGATGATGATTCGAGTGTACAAAGGTGGAGTGCTCAGACAGCGAGGGGCTGGCAATGGTCTGGTAGTGTACAAGGGGGGAATTCTGAGACAACAGGGTGCCGGTCGATGGTCGGGGTTATTGAATGCCGTCAAATCGGTCGGGAAGACCTTGTGGTCGGCGGGCAAAGAGGCCGTGAAAAAGAATGTGGTCCAAATGTTACCCAAAGTGGGGCAAAGCGTGCTCGACGCCGTCAGTGGTCGTGAAAAATGGAACTGGAAGAAAGTCGCCCAGGACACGCTTCGCCCCGCGTTGTCAAACACGATGTCCGACACACTCAAGAACGTGGTCGCCCACCTGGAACCTATAAAAGACCCCTCACGAACCCCGTCCACTTCACATCGTCCGAAGAGGAAGAAGAAGCCACAGGTCACCTCTCACAAACGACGTAAACTAGATATCTTCGACCATGGCTACGCAGGTAATGCGCAATGATTCCTGTCCCTGCGCGCGAGACGAATTGCAGAATTTGTTCAGTGTACCCGACACGCAGACGGCCATAAACAAGGTGACCCACATTAGAAAGTATCCACTGACACCCGACCTGAACCACGATGGTCCCATCGAATTTTATATTTCCAATGCCACCACCGATTTCATCGATCTGGCCAACATGACACTACACGTGGCCCTGAAGGTGACCAAGAACGACGGGGGAGACCTGGATGCGGATAGTCAAGTCGCACCCATTAACAACTTGTTTCATTCGTTGTTTAAAGACGTCAAATTACGCCTGGGAAAGGATGCCGAAACTTTGGTCACCAACTCTCTGCCCACCTATCCCTATCGGGCTTACTTGGAGAATTTGTTGAGTTTCGGTAAGGGAGCCAAGAACGACCACCTGTCGAAACAAGTCCTGTGGGAAAAAGATACCGCCGGACAGTTCAATTCCACGAAATCCGTCGCCACCAATGGGGATGGTGGACGACAGGCACCGACTAACAAAGGATTGGAAGAACGCCAGAAAACCATCGCTGCCAGTCGCACCTTTGAATTGCAGTCACGTCTACACTTGGACATGTGTTTACAAGATCGGTATTTGATTGACGGTGTGGACCTGCGGTTGAAATTGGAAAAGCAATCCACGAAATTCTTTCTGATGTACGGTGAAGGCAACGATGCAGAAGACTACAAAGTCGAGTTCACCAAAGCCTACCTGGATATCCCGTTCGTCACTCTGGCTCCCAGTACCTACACACGGGTGGCTGCGCAACTTCAATCGTCCAACGCCAAGTATCCCCTGAAGCGTGTGGTGGTCCGCGACATGGTCATTCCCGACAATCGCACCAGTCACGTCTTAGACAATCTGTTTGTCAACGAAAGCCTACCAAAGAGATTAATCGTGGGTATGGTACGTAACACGGCCTACGATGGAAGAAAAAACAGAAATCCCTTCGAATTCCAACACAATCAATTGGAAAACATCAAATTGACCAAGAACGGTGAAATTGTAGACGAATACGACGTCAACTTTCCCCAGCGACAAGCCATCACTCCCTACCTGGATTTGATGAAAAGGGTGGCCGTCTTAAACACCCGAGAAGACCTGGACCTCCCTTTCCACGACTATATCAATGGGTACACCTTGTATTGTTTCGATTTGACCAACGACCACGGAGCCGATGGTAACTACTTTCATCCCAAAGCGGCGGGTAACCTGTCTTTGGAACTCAAGTTCGCTGCGGCCCCGACCAATCACCTCAGTCTTGTTGTGTTTGCCGAATACGACAATGTCTTGGAAATCGACGCTAACCGACAAGTCATCACAGATTGGTGAGGCTCTCTCCAATCAACAATTGACACAGACTTTAGAAAAACATCTCCCTGGTAGCGTTTTCGGGGGTGTATGGGCTCGTAATCATCTGGATATACTACGCCCGACCTCGTACCCTAAAGCCTACGTCATCAACACGGACGACGAAGACCAACCCGGCAAACACTGGACCGTGTTTGTATGCGAAGGACCAGATCACGTTACCTTCTTCGATTCGTACGGCTGTCACCCTGATGTCTACGGAGAAGCCTTTCGACGTTTCGTCCGAGATCTACAACTCCACTACCAACCCCGATGGATTCAAGGACTCGACAGTGTTGTGTGCGGACATTATTGTTTGTATTATCTATGTCATCGATTTCACGTGCCCTCCACACACGCCCTCTCCGTTTTCGGTCGCGTGTATCGTGTAAACGATATACTAGTCGAACAATGGGCCAGGGATCATTTCCCCGATTTGCAACCAGACCAGAAGAAGGGACAACGGTGTCGATGCTTTTTTGCTCTGTAAATATGTTTTTTTGTGTTCAATGCCTTTGTGTTCAAGTTCAATTTTGTGTTCAATAATATGCTTTGTAAATGTGTTCAAGTTCAATAAAATGTCGACAACATATTACGTGTCTGGTTTTTTTGTGACGTCATGTGACGTCATGTGACGTCATGCTATTCTGATTGGTGGAACATGGTATCGCCCCAACACATTAGACTCGTCCCGTCCCGAGCTATAAATAGGAGTGTCGAAGCCAAAAGAAGTCAAAAAACAAAATGGATTCTAAGGATAAGAGAGTCTGTACAACTTGTGGGGGATATCACCCTTTGTCTAAGGGGAACCGGCCAGAAGCAGATTACCTTGTCTGCTTCTGGTGTGGGGTAGATGTATCGAACACCTATCATAGGCGGTCAAAGCATGCGGTCAAGTGCGAGAAGCGACCTGTACCACGGTACTCGGCAGAGCATCCAAGATGCTCCTGTTAGTTACATTTTGAAGACCAAACGGCCCTTTTCAGGGCCAACTTAATCAATGGAAAAGAGTTCTTCCCCCTTCTCCCCTCTTCTTCCCTCCTCTCTCTCTCTCTCTCTCTCTCTCTCTCTCTCTCTCTTCTCTCTCTCTTTCTTCCGCGCGCGCGCCCTCTCTTTCTGCACGTGCAAGGTCACGTGCAAGGGGTCATCAAGGGGTCAAACACGTGCAAGGGGTCACACACGTGCTAGGGGTCATCAAGGTCAAACACGTGCAAGGTCACGTGCATGCACGTGCATGCGTCTGCGCATGCACGCACGAGCGTAGCCATATAGGCTACCCTACTACTGCGCCATTTCTCGGGGCACTGTGTATTACTGAGCGACATTTTAACTATGATTAACTGAATTCCATATAATTATGTCCTGAGTATTTCCAAGATGCATGACTAGATTTGTTGCTTATGGGAAGCCTTTAATAAATACTAGTGACGTCACCAATATTGTCCGGGCTAACCTTATGCGGACCATGTGATGGACCACGTGATTTCATTTATCACAAGGCCATTAGGCTAACGTCGGGAAGACAGTTATTGACCCCTGTGCAGAGATTCTTGGACTAAAGGAAAGTTAACGTCACTAATTGCACCAAGCGTTCCTTGGCAAATAAATCGCCATGACGATCATTGGTTTATAAGACGAGTATAAATACTTCTTTAATCACAGACTGGGGAGTGATTTTAAGACGTTGTTTACTCTGTGACCCCTGTGACCTCACGAGACGCTTCTATCGTCGTTTAGCGGTTACATGCGGCAATATTAACGACCCTCAGACGCATTATTGACAATTATCTGATTCTCATTCAGTCGAACAAAATGGTGGTTGGTATAAAATTAGCCACTGTCTCTAGAAATTCATTAATGTTCGTCAAATCATCTCGATTGATTTTATCTAAACATAGATACAATGTCTAGATAATCAAACAAACATTGATACATGTCTCGGTTTACAGACTAAGAAATTACAACTGGGCTAATGAGGAATATTTTGCCCGGGCAGCGCTACAGCCTACTCGTATCTCGAATTCCAGCTTCCAAGGGATCTTTTACGTGCATGTTAATTTGTACACGGGACCTCGGTTTTCGGTCCTCCGTCCTGCCTCACTTACAAGGGAGGAACCACACCGGAAAATCTGGATGAACTTCTCGGCCAATGCATGGATCGAACACCCGACCCACATTTATTGTGAGTCGTATTGTTGTTCGCATTTGTTGTGATCGTATTGTTGTTCGCATTTGTTGTGATCGTATTGTTGTTCGCATTTGTTGTCAGTCGTTAGTTGTTCACATTTGTTGTGAATCATATATCACGTATCTCTTGACAGTTGGAATTCGATATAAGAGTAGGCCGTGGTGCCGCTTACCAGGCAAAATTTCCCTCATAGCACACTTTATGACGTATATCCGTCTTCATTAGCCCCATTTCGCAGGAAAACAGTAGGACGTTAAACCCAATTGTGAATCATATATCCCTTGGCAGTTGGAATTCGATATAAGAGTAGGCCGTGGTGCCGCTTACCAGGCAAAATTTCCCTCGTATGACGTATACCCGTCTTCATTAGCCCAGCTCGCAGGAAAACAGAAGGACGTTGAACCCCATTTCATTTCATTTATGTCTCGACACTAGTTTCTAGTGAAGAACCATGTGTTATACTGTGAGGTGTAATTACTATATTAATCATGATGCTGGTAGGAGATATGACGGTTAGAGAGGAAGAGAGGGAAAGGCTTCCATATAACGATACACATTAATCATTCTGGCGGATCTCACTTAATCATTATCCGTTATTATCAGTTAAAATGGTCACCGAGTCAGTCGATAATTGTTTATCAATATTCCGACTACCCGTGTTAAACCATGCTTTACTTAATATATTAGATTAACCACGATAAACCACCACTTTGATGTCATTTTCTAATCTCAACGATCGCTTTTACTCTCGTAAATTTCGCTTGTATATTTATAACTTTGTTTACTACCGATTCTTTAATTTCACTGAAAATTGATTTTCAAAAATGAATATATCTTTCAAGTCGTTGGTTGGTTATATAGTGGTAATATAAATAAAATGGGGTTTTACGTCCGGGTTTTCGGCACCAACCGGGATAATAAAGACGGACATACGCTATGGAGTGTACGTGCTATGAGGGACATGTTACCTGAACATTGGACTTTCGCTTTGGGTTCCTTAATGTACACGCCAACGTGTTTATTGGTTTGTTTCGCCCCCTCCGGACGACTAGACACCAAATTTTGCCTACTACTCGTTTGGAGGGGGGGTGGGATACATATTTAGAAATTTGTGTCTGGAAATCCGGGGGGGGGGTCAGTTGTGTAGGACAAGAAACCGCATGGGGACGAAACGCGTATATAGTAGAATAACAGTTCGAAATAATGCCTTAGCACCATTGTCCGTGCAATATGTCACTCCTAGCACAATGCATAGCTTATACCCGTCTTCTTTGACTCGGTTGGGACAGAAAAGTTGACAATAAACCCAATTTATAGAGACGAGATATCCGATCTTCCAGAAAAAAAATATCGTGACACGTCACTTATTATATTTACCATGTCTAGGTTCTTTATATTCTTGTGGGAATATTGAATTTATGTAATAGGTTGCTGACAGAAATTTAACGGCCACTGAACTTTCCAAACAAATGCAACAGCGTGACCCCAAAAACATAACTTAATGTCAAAGATTATTAACATCTCGTGAACAGAAACAGTCGATATGAATCCAAACGCCTGGCACTAAAATATACCATTTTTTTTTTCTTTTGCCTGATTTTGGTTCGGTAATCAAACGTATTCATTAAGATAGTGTAAACATCGTCGGATAAATAATTTTAGATGTCGATTTATCTATTTCAAACCTCAGTCATAAATCAAGAAAACCGTTTCAAAAATAACCAAGATTTATTATGACAGTGTCAGAAGAGACAGCAAAGTAAACATAAATCAATGACGTGTTCAATTTTGATGTGACGTCACAAATGTTTGTTTGACCTCAATCGATGAATGAAAAGCAATGGAGGGGGTCAGCGGCGAGGCTTCGCTATTACTGTCATGGCGTCAATAGTGTTGTTGATGGAAGGAAAGCTTGCTAATGTAACTGCAATATTATCAATCAGGACTGTAAATGAGATTACCCCGCGCCATTTGCAAACGACTAGTTTTAGTCAACGGCAATGTATTAAGTTCGAGTACGATTCTCATCAAAAATCGATGAGGGCCAATCAGGTATGATCTCTAGAAGCTAATATAATATACGCCGTAGATTGGCATCACGATTCTCCAACATACAAACTAGATTGCTAAGTTTATGCCAACTGGCCTCAAGGGATTGCGTGGGGTAAAACCAGGCCATTTAATATAAAGTTTATATAAACAGCCATGCCTTCAGCTACATGTCGGAATAACTCGTCTAGGCTGACTAGAATATTATTATTCTGTAAAGAAACACACGAGGCGCAATACTGATCCTTCTTAATGACAATGGTGTCAGACGGGGAGCTTGACGCGAAACAGGGTCCAGTTGTTAGGATGAGGCGACACCTCCGGCACGTGTAGATATTGACATACACGTTTGTTGAAATATGACGTAGAGTATGCGAGCTTCGTTTTGTGTTGAAAAGTGGGAATGTTATCCCCAATTAAAGGGACAATAACACTCTTGCTGGCTTGACAGCTCCAGAAAATAAATAATAGCCTTATTCTAAGTATTAGATGTTTAAATCCAAATCACATTCGAAAAGGTTTACGTTAGGCTTTCAAATCAGTTAGTTAAATTTGTCCATTTCTTTAAATTAGGTGTGTTAAGTTGAAATTTGTATATTGTAAAAAAGTGAAATTTGTTGACCAGAATAAAGATTGGGGCATATTATTCAGTTACAACGAGAGTGGTATTGACCCTTTAAAGGGCACAGAGGTCTATTCGGGACTAACATATGTTTTAATATTATTACAATAATTCGCACAGGGATCTTTTGGAAGGGGGTGGCGGAGGACCCGTAAAATATCCAAAAGATGGGACAGACGACCCCACTCCTTGTAACGTACAGCCGCGGAATCGAAACCACGCCAGATTACTCAATGGCAGAAGTTCTGATACAACGCGCACATGCTAACCATTCGGCCACCCAACCTTATAATAGACAAAAATGCCTCAAAAGGTGCAATACGAGACTAGTTCAAATTTAATGGCAATCACTTGCGCACAGTTACTCAAGTCACTGCATTGACTTGTGAAGTATATTTTGCTCTGTTAATTACAAATGGCACCTAAGACTATAGAGATCATAGAGAATAAATTTTCTACAAACAATTATAGAAAATATAAACAAGTTGTTTCGAGAGATTTATTTTGAGGAAATCACTTGGGTAACCAAATCTTGACGTCGAATTGGTAAACCCTTACTTAGAAATGAAATGGGTTCTACTGTTCTGCTCCGTACTTAGACAAATTGTTGAAACACATTTGATTTAACAACAGGGATAGGAGTACGGTAATCCTAATACGGATTAGCTCGCGGTTATGTTTCGTGGTTAGAGTAAACATATGTGAAACAGATACGGTGTCCGGAGGTGTTGTTATATTTATTAAAAACCAGTTGAGGGAATATATTAGTCGAGTAATCACTTGACACAAACTGTGTCATTTTCGGACTAACATAGTTTTCAATTTTATTTCAATAATTCCTTACGCATAGGGGTCTTTAGCAGGGGGGGGGGGCATTAGAGAACCCACGAGATTGGACAGGCGATTCGAAACCACGCCAGTTGACTCAATAGCAGGCTTTATGGTACAGCGCGCACATTACCCTACTTCTTGTCACGTACAAGTTGGGAATATAAACCACGACACTTACGGAATGACAGACCCTATGATATAAAGCGCACGCGTTAAACCATTCAACCAAATGAAGAAGAAGCTATAAGAATAAAAATATATCTAACAAATCTTAGATGTAAAAATAATCTGATTTTTGGTGCTTTACAAGGCACTTACGCAATGACAGACCCTATGATCAAAACCGCACGCGTTAAACAATTCAACGAAAAGAAGAAGCTATATGCATAAAATATATCTAACAAATCTTAGATTGAGGATGTGATTGTTGGTGCTTTCTATATTCCAACATAAAGGTCAATTTTCTACAATAATGAAGATGTACACTTAGGTATATACTATAAATTATTCACAATACTATATAAGTGATATGGTCCAGTTAATCGTGGGGAAACAAGCTGGATTCAGCAAAAGATATCCAACTATTGGCAGTTTTTTTTGTACTAAAACTATAGTAATTGTAAGGGGGGTCACGGTGGCTAGAAAGTTGGTAAGGCGCTTGCTCGGTAGTCTGGAGATCGGGTGTTCGATCCCTGTATTGGCCGAGAAGGTTCATCCAGATTTTCCGTCGTGGTTTCCCCTTGTCAATAATACAGGACGGGGGCCTGACAAGGGCAGCTGTCTAGTCGTTCGGATGTGACAAAAAACTAAAGTCTTGTTTATACATTGGCGTGCACGTAAAATATCAATTGGCAGAGAAGGCCGAAAAAGTAGGAGCATAATTGACGTGGGCCAATGAATACAATGCTGCAAAGTATTTACAGAAATGGCAAGAGTAATATTTGAGGCAAAGGTTATATAACGGGGAAGTTCTCGTACCCAATCTGGGGTCAAACAAGGCTACATCCTGAGTCCTTTTGTTTGTGTTGTTCATAAATGAGCTTGGCGAGTATTACCTAAGAAGGAAAAGTGTGTGTTTTTTTATGTAGTCGAAAATTGATAATCTGTCTCACTATAAATATTTAAAAATCATTATCTCCAGTATTGCACAAATCGTTATTAAAATGTAAAAACGAAACTGATGTTAAGAATTTTCATGTATTTACATTTATTAAAAAGATAATGACTTGATTACACGAGTTTGCCTATACCGATTTTTGACTATTTTAGGACTTCGAATGTTTTCTAATGGTTTGGATTGTTCGTACTTGGTTTGAATTTTTTTTATTTCAATATAATCTACATACATCAATATAAAATTGCACTTTTCTGTAATGTGTGTTGTTTCCATTTGTCCATATTTAAAATAAGTAATATATTGATTAACTACGAGTTTATTTTATATTGAATCAATTGGTACCATTGGCTTTTTCTTCTTTCTGTAATGTGTGTTGTTTCCATTTGTCCATATCTAAAATAAGTAATATATTGATTAACTACGAGGGGTCTTTTTTTATTTTGAATACATTTTGTATCATTCGCTTATTTTCTTTCTGTAATGTGGGTTGTTTTTATTTGTCCATCTCTAAGTTAAATAGAATAACACATTGATTAACTACGATCTTTTTTTATATTGAATACATTTGGTACCACGAAGTATTTTAATAAAAAATATTAATTATTATTATTATGTCATAAATACTATGTCTCCGAAGTAACTGGTTAGAGGTAGTATTAATAAATACAGTATTTACCACTTTAAGTTTTCAATAAATTTTTTATTTGAACTGAACATACACAGGGTGCCTTTCTGTTGTTAACATTAGTGTAAACTTCAAAGGCTTCCAGTCATTGAATTTTTTGTCATGTACATGTGATATATTAAACCTATGACATTGGAGAGGAAGAGGAAATGCATCCATATAACAACACAGATCAATCATCCCTGACGGAGCTCACTTATCATCATCCGTTATTATCAGTTAAAGTGGTTAGCTTAATGGTATGAAATTAAATGAAATGGAGTTTAACGTTCTGCTTCTCTGCACTTACTTGGTTAAAATGACGGACGGACATGGCTACAACCTGCTCCTATTAGGAATTACAAATCTCCCGTCATAAGTCAACACCTGGTAACTCATTTTTTGCAACACCCAGTAACTCACCTTTTGCAACACCTAGTAACTCACCTTTTGCAACAACTAGTAACTCACCTTTTGCAACACCTAGTAACTCACTTTTTGCAACAACCAGTAACTCATTTTTTGCAACAGCCAGTAACTCACTTTTTGCAACACCCAGTTACTCACTTTTTGCAACATCTAGTAGCTCACTTTTTCTTATTTTGAGAAAACAAAGTAAAACATAATGAATAAATATGAAACCCAAGCTTATCCATTGATTTGACTATCGGGTTACTAGGTTTTTCTGTGGCATACCAAGCAAATGAAGGACGTTGCTAGGTTCTGGCATGAGTGTAACAGCTTACATAATCAAAAGATTGGAATATCTAGTACACCAACAGGAAGCACATACCCTAGTAACTACAAATTTCGTCCTAACTCAATTTTGACAAAAACGTGAGTTACTAGGTTTTGACTTTTCACGGGAGAAATGTCAGTGTCTTTTACATGCACGCCTACATACACGGGACCTCAATTTCTCGTCCCACCCGAACAACTAGACACTGCCCTTGTCATTTTCCCCCACCCAGAGGCCGCGGAGCGGGTCCGATTTCGGGGGGGCTACTGACCATACCCTCCTCCCCCCCGTAACCTTTTTTCGCTTTTTTGAGCTTTTGGCGACATTTTATTTTCACTATTAAAAATTATTGCCGGGGCTAAAGCCCCCCTAGCCCCCCCGGCTCCGCGGCCCCTGCCCCCACCCCGTCCTTCACCACTGATCAATACAGGGGGGGGGGGGGTATCACCGGAAATCCCAAGAACTTTCTCAGCCAACGCTGGGGGCGAACCCGAAATCTCCTGTTCTCTAAAAGTTTTAGAGATACAACAATAAGACATATATAACGCGTGGTAGTTAAAAAAGGTCGACTATCCATCATCAAGGGTTAGATCTATTTGATAAGGCTAACTTAAAGTTTGGTCAAAGGTCACGAGATGTAAACAACCCTAGACACAACGCTTCAGCCCCCCCCCCCCCAATAATTTGGCCAAGAGTACTCTTTTCTCCTGGTTATTGCGGCCCCTGGATCCTCGCCTATAGGATAGGGACCTAGGATGGAAGCCCCCCCCCCCCAATCTAGAATTGCTTCCGCCGCCCTTACGCTTACTCTATCCCCAACCTCCAATCTCGCCAACAGCCACGTGTCCTAACCTATTAACATCTCAGCGACCTTGATGAAAATTGAGCTGGCTTTAGCCATCATCGAGGGTTAATTGACAATAAAATACTAGTATAAATAATTATAGGTAATGGGAGATAACTACAATATTTGGTGCTGTTCGTTACGGACTAGTAATGTAGTGCGACTTATAAATAGACAATTTTACCCTTAATTTTTGTCCTCCCTTTTCTCTCCATTTTTGGGGTGACTTTTTGGTGTAGAATAGGTGAAAAGATATCAAATTTGCAATTTCAGAGCAGTTTGGGTAATACTGGTGATATTACAGCGGAGGGATAGGGGATGTAAAGTGCGATTCTGCAGAGCAATCATTGTGTCAGAAATGAGATTTTCCCCCTAAGTCAACTCCAAATCCCCGTAGCAAAAAATCTAAACGGTCAATCCCCTACAAATTTACCAAGAGCAGATTGCCAAATGTGGTCCCCGTTGTGCCTATAATGATGGGAACCAACGGAATGTTGAGCAAAAAAAGAAACAGTCTGTGATGTTACAGCCATTTAACATTGAAGTCAATGGGCATTACTAGTCTGATTCCTTACAAATTGTCTTGAATACTAAAATAGCAACCCAGGCATTTAGTAATGCTGGATAAGAAATTAGATGTGGGTTCTATGGCGAATACTGGGATCGAACGAGGATCTCTTGTCTTTCAGTCCATCCTCTCACTTTGTCAACTCCCCACTCACTTCACCTTTATAATTTCCATCCTCACCTTTAGACGCACCAGCACTTTTATAATCACATCCATTCCCTTTGTTAATCCCCCCCACCCCTCAAATTTAAAACTCCACCCCTTCCTTTATAATCCACAGCCTCACCTCTATAATTCTATCCCCTCATTATGTAAACTTCCTCCCCTCATATTTATAATTCCCTCCACTCCCCTAAATAATCCCCCCTATACTTCACAAATCCATCCCTCGTCATTTTACAAGGGTAGCAAATCAGGCCTGAGACCTTGGCACAGATCGTGCGAATGATTTCGATCATTACTGCAGGAAGAAACCGAAGAATTCGGGGGAAACCTGCCTGATCGGACAGGAGACCGAATATCCCCCGTCTCACCTTTACAATTCCATCCCCTCGCTATGTTAACTTCCTCCCCTCACTTTTTCTTTTCTTCTTCTCCTCACTATGTTAACTACCTCCCCTCAGTATGTTAACTACCTCCCCTCACTATGTTTACTACCCCCCCCCCCCACACCTTTATAATTCCCTTCGCTTGCCTCACCTTTATAATTCCATCCCCTCACTATATGTTAACTACCTCCGCTCACATTTACTTTACTTCATACCCTCACTATTTTAACCCCCCCCTCATCTTTATAATTCCCTCCCTTCTCCTTTATAATCCCCCGCCTCAACTTTATAATTCCATCTCCTCACTTTGTTAACTTCTTCCACTCACCTTTATAATTACCTTCTCTCGCCTAAATAATCCCCCTCCCTTCCACCTTTATAAATACATCCCCAACTTTGTTAACTTCCCCTCTAACGTTTAATTCCCTTCCTTTATAACCTCCCTCTCATTTGTATAATTCCATCCCCTCACTGTGTTAACTTCCTTCTCTCACCATGACCTTTTTTCCTCTCCTCATTATGTTCCCCCCCCCCCCCATCACCTTTATAATTCCCTACTCTCCCTTCACCTTTATAATTTCATCCCCTCACTATGTTAACTTCCTCCCCTTATCTTAACTTTTCTTCCTCCCCTCACTAAGTTAACTACCTCGCCTCACCTTTATAATTCCCTACGCTCACCTCACCTTTATAATCTTTATAATTCCCTCCCTTCTCCTTTATAATCCACCGCCCCACCTTTATAATTCCATCTCCTCACTTTGTTAACTTCTTCCACTCACCTTTATAATTCCCTACTCTCGCCTTAATAATCCCCCCTCTCCTTTATATAATTCCACCCCCTCACTTTACTTTTCTTCCTCCCCTCACTATGTTAACTACCTCCCCTCACCTTTATAATTCCCTACTCTCGCCTAAATAATCCCCCTCTCCTTTATATAATTCCACCCTCACTATGTTAACTACCTCCTCTCACCTTTATAATTCTCTGCCTTCTCCTTTATAATCTCCCTCACCTTTACCTTTCTTCCTCCCCCCACTGTGTTAACCCCCCCCCCCCCCCACACACACACACCTTTATAATTCCATACTCTCGTCTAAACTTTTTAATTCCATCCCCTCACTATGTTAACTTCCTCCCCTTACCTTTACTTTTCTTCCTCCCCTCACTATGTTAACTTCCTCCCCTTCCCCTCAACTTTATAATTCCATAACTGTGGACCACATCTTTTTAGGGTGCCTGAAGACAATTACTTCCTGACCGACATAAAGGCCTTGCAACATCGTTGGCAAGTGTGTGTGTACCTCGAAGAGGACTATGGAGAAAATAAATGGAAACCGTTGACTTTGTACAGGTCTTTCACGGATAGACTTCGAACTTTTCAGCCACATCTCGTAGTTTATTCCTTTTACTATTGCGTTTTATTATCGCGTCTTAGTTTATATAGGCAGTTATTTGTGTCAATGCCCACAACTTTACATGTGTTAGAAGGAAATTACCACTTTAGTTTATAATTCTGTTTAGTGAATCAAACCTCGAGTAGGATACGGTTTAGATAGTGATGAACATTATTGGACAATAGATACGAACACTATCATAACCGGACGCCACTATAATAGCTATATGCAACAATTCTTAAGGGATTGGTGAATAATATTTTGTGAAACGGAGTCGTATTCGAATTGAACTAGCGAAATATTGTTTATCCACTGGGGGTTGAAGTAGCTCGGTAAGTACGATATTGGATCGCTATTTGGGGTCTCGGGCTCACTCTCCGTGTTGGCCGTGAAAGTGCGGAGAGCCGGACACGGACAGCGTCTAGCCGTTTGGATGTTACGATAAACCTAGATCATGTGTACACATAAGTATGTATGTAAAAGAACCAGTGTCTCCGTGTTTGTTTTAAGGTCAGCCGCGCTACGACCTACTCTTATTTCAGTTACCGTCAAGGGATTTGTTTAACGTGCTCGCTTATGTGTACACGGAACCTTGGGTATCACAAAGCTACCGCTTAATGTGTTTTAATGTAAAGAATCAACAGAGAGACTGTTTAGCAGCGTCAATGTATTTTAGTTGAAATTGTGTAATTTCTGATTTTAGGTCGATCTCTAAATTACGATATAACAACATGATGACTACAGAGAATGTAATTATTGTGTGTTGGCTAGTTTTACCAGTCTTTACAGCCGAACCTTTAACGAAAGATGCAAACGACGTTACCAGCCGTCCAGTTAGCTCGTACAAGCCAGACAATATTTCTTATACTTTTCAGCTCAAAACTTACAATGGAGCAGAGCGTATAGAAATCCACACCGATATAGTAGCATTAGCAAAACAACACCCTGAGAAATGGACTGTGGATCAACTAAGCCGATATTTCCCCATTGCACGACTACTAGCATGTAATCAGCAATGTATCGGTGAGACGAACATACCACTGGGGGAAATAAAAATGCCGTATATAAAATGTGAGCCGTGTTATTGTGACGAGTCATGTAGCGTTTACGGCGATTGCTGTGGTGTCGTCATAAGGACGTCGCCACAAAAAGATGGACAACAATGCATAGACAAAATCAAAAACACGACAATGGAGAAAGGATTGCTAATGATGACGTCATGTCCGGACAACTACACCGACGATCACGTGCGAGATTTATGCCAACTGCCATCTGATGGTTGTGGTGTGTTGCCTGTGACGTCATCAAGTGGGATAACATATTTGAATAAACATTGTGCAGTATGTAATTATGATGAAGATTATAATGACTGGCATCTTAATATGGAAGCCGGTAACAACAAAGTAGACATTGGCGACGCAATGGCGGATGTGTTCGCGTGTAGACGACGTACATACATGAAGACGCCACCCTTAGTACAGAACAGGGCAATTCAAGCAAGCACATGTGACCCCGGTTTGGTAACCTGGTGCAGCACACCTCTATTTTCAACGGCAGCCATTTGGCCGGGAGAAATAGCACAATTAGAGAAATTGGAAAAATTAGAGAAAAGTTACCAATCTAATTGTCATCGACTTTATGATCCTGTGGCAACTATGGAAGGTGGGAATTTTTTGAATATTTTCTGTTATGTTTGCCGAATCTATTACAACAGTGTCAACAGAGGATTACCGGCCATAATCGGTATAACAAACATTCGATCTGGTGTTGTTTATCATGTTGCAGCTAAGCGCCGAGAATATGCCGAGCCGGTTTATTTTGAGTCTAATAATTCAACGGAAAAGTGCAGTCATCCAGATTGGTTTCATCCGTATCAGGTAGGTTGCAGTGATGAATCTATCCCGAGAGGGAGCCACCGTGGCTAAGTGAACAAGGCGCAGGTCATGTTGTTGGGTTTTTTACTGACATTTCCCGCACAGAGCCTTTCCCCCAGGACCGACCACCTCGTAAAAGACAGTGCCTGCTGTTGTGTCTTTGATTGGGTGAAAAACCGAGGCCCCGTGTGTAGGCTATACGTTCGAGAGGACAGTTAGAACTCAATAGATGGGGGTGATGCAAAGTAGGACGTTAAACCCAATTTGATTCAACAATTTATATCCCTAGAACAGAACAAAGTTAACAGTGAACGCCACCACCCAGCTATTAATGGACTAGTAACTTCTTTGCACTTGAATCCCCTTACACAGAGAAAGGGGGGTTGTATGGCCGAATAGTTAGCACGTGCGTGCTGTATCATAAAGCCTGCCATTGAGTCAACTGGTTGTACGTGACGAGAAGTAGGGTCGTCTGTCCAACCTCGTGGCTTTTCTCCGGATCCTCCAGTTTCCTCCCTATACGCGCATACGAAATATTAAAATAAAATTAAAACCGACATGACCTGGTTTGTGTCGAGTGGACGTTAAACCCCATCTCACGCGCTCTCTCTCTCACTCTTTCTCACTCTCTCTCTCTCTCTACATAGAGAAGCAAATTTGAATTTTTCTAATGTCACCTTATTATAATTTCAGAAAAGATGTTATAGGATGTTTTGCTCAGATAGGTTAGTACTTGAAGCTGGTGAATGTCTTCCCATGCATGATGATCTTGAGTCATTGTACCACTTACTTTTTACAATATACGATGGCCTCTACAAATCACAAATGGGACTACTAGCAAATCGTATAAAAAAGGATTTGCAGACGTTGGGAATTTCCAAATATGTTATATATTTCGGAATACTTGACGAAAGAAATTCGAATTATTCGTCTATCCGTTTATTCTTTGCCCTCCACTCTTCTCGATTCAAAATCTTATCACAGTTATTATCTTTTGTCAATAAAAATTGGATATTTGGTCAACAAATAATAACATTCGATGCGATTTTATCGCAGAGTTGGCGAACGTTACAGGAGATCATTTCTGATGTTTTGCTGCTAAGGTGCTGTAAACAAGAAAAGTTTGACGATTCCCATTACAGACAGACTGTTGAACTTTATGATCTATATCTGTGCCCCCATGTATTGCAAAACGGCTCTGAATTTGACGACGTTGGCAATGGCTCTATAATATTGTCCAATACAAATTTAACATTAAATAAAGGGCAATATCACAACGGTCCCAACGGTTTTATTAAGATATGTGTAGGTACGCTTAATGCCAAGTGGCAGTTTTATTTGCAGCAGAGTAACTCTAAAGTGGAATCCCCGCCAGATGAGTACGTCAACACAAAACTGGAACCACACCGGGCTGATTTTGAACACATGTTCTCCATTTTCCAATTAACTTTTCTTGTCGTGTCTTTACTTCCGCTATTTCTGACATTTCTAACCTATTGCATCTTCCCTGTTCTGCGAACTTTGCCTGCAAAAAACAACATGGCGCTCGTCGTCTGTTTGTTTCTGGCACAACTGGTGCTGGTGATCGGAAGTTATCTGCCCACAGACACTATTGTTTGTAAAATATTTGGCGTACTTATTCATTATTCGTGGCTCTGCGTTGTCTTCTGGATGAATGTTTGCTCCTTTCACATGTTTTCGGTGTTCAGGGGGTTAAGGGCAGCTAGAAGCCAAAGTTCTCCTAAACGAATGATGAAATATGCGTTGTATGCTAATGGTCTATCGTTACTTATAGTTGTTATGGTGATTGCCTTGTCTTCGGCCTTTTCCGGTACTATTGGTTACGGCAGAGGGCAGTGTTACTTAGAAAAGACACTTTTAGTGGGCGTTGCCTTTATCTTGCCCCTGTCTTTAGTTATTGTTTGCAACCTAATTTTCCTAACACTAACAATAATCTCGATCAACAAGACCTCTAAAACAGCGAGTCTTGTTGGAAAAGATCGGCATCACGCTAAGGTCTATATCAAACTATCAACCGTAACCGGTATCTTCTGGACAGTCGATATCCTTTCAAACTTTTTCTGGCACGACCCTTTGAGGATCATATCCACCATTTTGAACTACAGCCAAGGTATTTTTATTTTTCTGTCTTTTATGGCAAATAGGCGAATTGCCAAATTGTGGCTGGGTCTATTTATCAAAGAAACCCCTAAAAATGTGGCTACGACGCCAAATGTTAACAATGGCTCGAAATCCGAAACAACGACAAAACTATCCTGCGATGTCACTAAAAATTAAAGAGATTAACCTTAAAATTAATGGGATGCGTTATGTAAGGTTTAGATAATGCCCCCGTCAGACCGAGTGGCGTTCTTACTGCCCTGCTGCGACTAGAAAATGTACAAGATCGCCGGTAAACGTAAACACATGGCGTGATAAATGAATATATTGAAAATTTCAGTCAGATTACTTCAGTTTGTGCGAAGGTACGGCTGTTTGGATAATAACAATGTCTCGAATGTCATAAATTCTTCAGTTGTTCAGATAGTAAACAAAGTCTCGATTAACCAGTGTTTGATTAAATCATTAAACGACTATTTTGTTTCAATCCACTGAAAATCGCGACCACCCGTTGGACTAGAGGGTTGATTCTGGTCTTGGTATGTTAATAAATGTCTAATTAATAATTTATATAAACATTTGAGAACAACAGCAATTAGACATACAGTAGGCAGATTTAACTCTATAATTTAGCATTAGAGAGAGAGAGAGAGTGAAATGGGGTTTAACGTCCACTCAACACAACTAGGTCATTTCGGGACTAACATATGGTTTTAATTTTATTTCAATAATTCGCTTGCGCGTAGGGGTCTTTAGCAGTGGGAGGAAACCGGAGTGCCCAGAGGGAACCCACGGGGTTGAGAAGGCGCCCCTATCTCCATGCCACATACGTTCACACCAGGGCTCGAAACCACAGCAGCTCGCCAAAGGTGGCCGGCCAGCTAGAGGTCGAAGAGCGGCACTCTAGACAACTAGGCAAACCCAACCCCAAAAATTTAGCATTAACTCTCATCACATCAAATAATGTATACATTAAATAGCCGTAAATTTATACTCCGTAAATATAAGAATGAAGTCAACACGATTTGTAATTGAAGGACAAAGCGCTTGAATTATTATCTGATATTCTGTATTTGAGTTTGTTCCGATATACCGTCATGACGTCGGTAATTAACTTATTTTTAGAGTATATTGAGTTATCTTGTTTGATTGACATTTTGTAATTAAACATATTAACACAAGGTACAATTTTATCGATACACAATTACTGAGTTTAATACAAAGCGACGTTTCGATTAAGCAAATGATAAAGACGAGAGTATCCTCGTCGAAACGTCGCTTAGTATTAAACTCAGTAATTGTGTATCTATAGATTTGTACCTTGTGTTATATTGAGTTAATTCATTATATCGTTATTACCATTATGTTTTGCAGGTTGAGTTAATTCGTTATATATCTATTACCATTATGTTTTGCAGGTTGAGTAAATTCGTTATAAAGCTATTACCATATTATAGTTTGCATGTTGAGTTAATTCGGTATATAGTATTATTATGTTTAGCACGTTGAGTTAATATATAGTATTACCATATTATTATAGTTTGTATGTTGATTTAATTCGATATATGGCTATTACCACAATGACATTATGTTTTGCACATTGAGTTAATTCAATATATAGTAATTGCATGTTGAGTTAATTCGGTATATAGTATTACCATATTATAGTTCGCACGTTGAGTTAATTCGGTATATAGTATTACCTTATTATAGTTTGCATGTTGGGTTAATTCGATATATAGTATTACCATATTATGTTTAGCACGTTGAGTTAATATATAGTATTACCATATTATGTTTAGCACATTGAGTTAATATATAGTATTACCATATTATGTTTAGCACATTGAGTTAATATATAGTATTACCATATTATGTTTTGCAGGTTGAGTTAATATATAGTATTACCATATTATTATAGTTTGCATGTTGGGTTAATTCGATATATAGTATTACCATATTATGTTTAGCACGTTGAGTTAATATATAGTATTACCATATTATTATAGTTTGCATGTTGGGTTAATTCGATATATAGTATTACCATATTATGTTTAGCACGTTGAGTTAATATATAGTATTACCATATTATGTTTTGTACGTTGAGTTAATATATAGTCTTACCATAAGATGATGTAATATGAATAATTTGAAAATTTCATTCAAATTACCCTATTGCATGCGAAGATATTGGCATTTGAAAACTTGGCAGACTTGTGCAATATTTTCAACCACGGTCCTGTTTGATCGAAGCTCAGTCTGGGTCCGCCATATTTGATTAAATTAGAGTACCGCTGAAACGTTTTAATCTGTTTAATATCGGAGAAATCTGATGCCATCCAGAGTTGATTAAGGCTTGGATCAGTTAATTAATGTCTAATTAATACTTTAGAAATCATTTCAGGCCCAAAGAAAGACCTGCTATAGGCATATTTAGCTCTTAACTAATGTATCTTAAGCTTTATACTGGCAAGGTACAGTAAAGTTTCTCCAAACATCACCACCGAAGAATAAGGAATCTAGTTTTAAGTAAGAATGACCAGAGGTTTAACGCCCTACTTTTAGGCATCGTCAGTGAAATTAATGACCTGCATACGCTACGCAGTGTGCTATGAGCGATACATTGCCAAGGCAGCGGTGTTCTGCCTACACTTCGTGCATACAAATGTGTACATATACGATGTTTTTTTCAGCTCCTAAACTGGACTTATGAAAACGAGCATACGCCATACAGTGTGCTAGGAGGAAATTCTGCCCGGGTAGTGGCGCTACGTCCTACTCTTATATCGAATTTCAACTGCCAAGGGATCTTTTATGTGCACGCCAATGTATACACGGGACCTCAGGTTTCCGTCCCATCCGAACAACTAGATAAGTGTCATTATCAGGCCCTCCGTCTTGCATCACAACCTGAAACCACGCTGGAAAATCTAGAACTTTCTCGGCCAATGCAGGGATCGAACACCCGACCTCCAGGCTATTGAGCCAGCGTCTTACCCACTTACCCACCGTGATTCCCTTTCCAGCAAGAAGGCTTATGGTATAACAACTATTTTCATGGCCGGGACAAGGTTTAATGTCCACTCAACGAAAACTAAGTCCTTTCGGTACAAATTTTCATAATTTGTTTGCGCGTAGGGCTTCTTTTAAAGTAGCCTTATGGTTTTTCCGGTTTTCTCCCACTGCTAAAGACCCCTACGCGCAATTGAATTATTGAAATTAAAATAAACGAAATGACCTAGTTTGTGTCGAGTCGACGTTGAACCCCATATCTCTCTCTCTTCTTTAAAAGTGACAGGAAACCGAAAGGAGGGAATACACAAAGGTAGGCAAAATACCTTACTCTTTGCCATGTACAATGATAGACTCTGATCTACGTAGCCACATACATCCCATCCAACCCATCTGCCATGATCTGACAAAACACGCAGAGCACACTATTGTTATTAAACAAAATGAAGAAATAGTTCGGTTCATAGTAGTATGGTTTTATTTCAATATTACCAATGTATTTCAATTCTGTGTTATTTTTTAACAGTTGCATTTATAGACGGGACTTGATTAAAATCAAAAATAACACTCAATACAAACAGTTTTCAACTTAATTTGAGCTACAAGCAGGTAACAATACTGTGTTGTCTTGTACATATATTATGTTAATATATTGTTTTGATTTAAATTTGAACAGGAGTTGTTATTTACAAATACGCCAAATCTCTGGGTCCAATTTTAAGGAAAATTATACAGGCACCATCGTGAATGGTTGAGCCTAGAATTCTGAAAATATATTTCTCGATTGTTTGGTTTCCCTTATAAGGCCAAGAGACTTATAGTATACAACAAAACAATAAAAAAATAATTAAAATTCACCAAGTGACTGTCTTAATTACTTAACCATACAAAGGGAAACAACCCCAGCATTATACTGCACGAAGGGAGGCAACTCCTCTACACTATATGCATAGCTTACTACTTGTATATTTTATACTACACACAAGACTAGAAAGGGACTAGCTAACTATCTACCATTGTTAGTAATTTATATACTTATATTAATAACCAAGATAATTGTTTGTGTTGGCTTAAATTAATGATACACTGTGTTGTTTCACCCATGGAGATCACCACTTGGATAATTTTCTAACATGATGAGGGGGTTGGAGTTCTAAAGGGATGTGCAACTCTTGAAAAATTGAAATTCTCCAATCTGATCTCCCATTAAGCCAAAAATGTAAAGGACCAGCATTCTTATGTAAAGAATCTTTAATGTGAATAAAGGAAACAAGAATCAATCAAGAGGCATCTAGGAGTAGCACAGCGATGTATATGATAATGGTAATTATTAAAGTGGGTGTATATAAAGTTATAGTATAAAAGTATATTAAATGGTTTTATATCATACAACACATTGACTAAATAAATCCATATACACTAGCATATAATTGCACTTAACTTTTTCACACCACAAAAAACTTATATTAAGGTTGCTTGCACATTTCTTAGGACTTCAAATGGCTTGACATCACTCTGTATTAAAAATATTCCAAGGATGTAGTCTTGTCTTTATCTCATCATTATAGTAGAGATTTTAATTCTTAATCAATAACAAGGTCACAAATATTTTAGCTCAAGAAAAGATAACAAAGCAAGCCTGTGATGTGAAGATAAATGATATACTTTGTGTGTTTCAATAAATGATTATATGCTGTGAATTAATTATGCCACTGACAATACAATTAATTAATATCATATAAAAACAACATTATGTAAAGCCTGAAACTATAAACAAATTAAACATAGTTTGGCACATAAGCTTTAAACAAAGCAGCTGCTTAACAGTGATACATTTTTAAATCAGAAATTTTGAAAACAAGCATCATTCATATAGTTAAGAAGTTCTGTGAAATAGACCGAAAAAGTAAATGGAAAAAATTTTTGGTATAAAAATGACAGCAGATGTAATTAAGAAAAGCTTGACAACCGCAAAATCATAAAAAGGGAAATAATCCTATCCTAGTGAATCTAAGGGAGGTAAATGCAATATTGGTTGCCTTACTATCTTTGGGTTCATGAAATGAGACACACTTTTGCGGTTACATTATTGAAAATTAAAAACAGACCTTTTACATTGTTTTAAAAAAAGAACGGAGAATTGATTTTTTTTTTAAAAGACAGGAGAATTGGTGCTGCCTGAGATAGGTCTTGTAAATATTTCCATCACGAAAATATATAAATAGAATATTATTTATCAATATTGAATAAGTATACTACACAGAATTCTATAAGACAATACGAAAAAATTACGTAATAATTACAAATCATACACACAGGTTATCACTTAATTGTTCTCATATTAACATGGTACTGGACCAACTCATATGAATAGATAATGTTTCAATTTTCTTCGGATGGGACAAAAAATAACTATGTCAGTTAAAGATCCACTAACCATTGGGAATCAAAGTAAGAGAAGGCCACAGCGCCACTTAAGCAAAATTACTATCATTGCACAATTCATGGCAGTTGCCCGTCCGTATTAGCCTGCATAAAGTAGGATACTAAACCCCATTTCATTTCAGTTCTGTAGAATTGATTATCCAGGATGTTGAATCAATTCAATGAGTTATAATTCAGCAATTAGTGTATATTAAATTAATATGACATTTTTATTGGTATTAAAAAAGATGGTGGATTTTTTTTTTTTACAATTTGTACACAAATAATTAACAATAATCTAGTAAATACAATATTAATAAGCTATACACAATTAAACCATATGTTTATTTACATCTATAATACATGGTATATCGGCACACAGTACAAAGTCAATCAGTAAATTGTCTCTCCCTGGACCAAGCTCAAAGATGTAACCCTATCGTCAAGGAAGCAAGGTTATATGGATTTTCGTCAAATCTGATTTTAAGGTTTTCCTTAAAATGCCCAGAGGACATGATAGGATATAAGCTGAATGATATCTAACCAAAAGGATGGTTGATCTAAAATCTAGCGGAAAGGTCCTAATAGGTTTATTTCAGCCCCTTGTCTCTGTGTATTTTTGTAACCATCACTTGGCCCAAACGAGTAAGGATAATCTTAAATCAAGCTGAATATGGCCATCTAAAGATTATGCTAGCCTAAAGCATCTGCATATTTTCGTACACTTCACTCAATCCAAAACAGAAGAGGACAATCTACCGACTTAACTTATTTCATTAATACATATTTTTGGGGGTTTATTTTTTTGTACATTATTTCAAATCCAACACAAAAAAAACCACACACATCTAAAATTATTAACGTGAAAAAAAAAAGCAAATTACATGTTAAAATCACCATAAATTATTATTTCTTTCTTTATTTATTATTTCTTCACGACTTCAGTAATTAAATACTAGTATTATGATTTTATAGAATTAGTCCACACACAAAAAACACAACAAAATGCAAACAAATTAGAACATATACAAAGTAAATATTTAAACGAGTATGTATGTTTGTGCAATTCACCAATCTATATTTCTTCATAATTTAACAATATTTATTCTTTCATAATTTAACAATTTTAATTTCTTCGTATTTTAATCATTTTTATTCCTGCATAATTTGAACAATTTTTATTCCTTCGCTCATTGCATTTTGCACATTGCACTTAAGTTATGATACCGGTACTGGATTAGGATAACTCTTCCTCGCCCTTCACATGAAAAACTGACTACTATGATTCTATTGTCTAAAATATGTCATATCTCACTGCAAATGTTATTTGTAATGTATTCACCTCTGTATGAGCTAATTTGAGCAACAGAAGATCATTTTATGGTTAATTTGAAAAGATCTAACAAACTCATTGTCCAGAGAAAAATATGTCACTTTTATTAAAATTATCACCCCAAAATAAATAAAAGAAATATTGTGATTAACAGTGAAATTTCAAATAAATTGTAATTTGTTTTCCAAGATAATTCACCAGTGTATAAAAAGACCCTGTGTTGAACTCATATCAACTTGATAATTCACAATAAATATATGGTAGACCTAAGTACACAATGAAAAATAAGGATAAATATAACATAGATATATAGACAGAAGAATGTGATAGTTGATAATATACAGCTATATATAGTAACATATAATGGTCAACAAAGTATAATATTAAAATATGTATTAACAACAAAAAATCCTTATTTGGTAACAATTACGTTAGCTTAAAAATAATGATGTGACTTCTATAAATAGTAATTTCTGACTTCAGTACAGGAGCTTATGTGTAGATTCTGAACACAAATCATACTTCTGGGATGTCACAATTACAGCTGATTCTTACAGGTATGTAAATTTCATAAAAAGGTGTATCCATTTATCAAACAGGGTATACTCTATTTCAAATACATGTAATAGATGCCATTAAAGAAATTTAAAGCTAACATAATTGTTTGGTTGGTTAAAACAAAACTTTACTTCAACATAATATAAGAGGTAAATATATACCATTAATATTCGAAACTAATCCCGCATTTGATGCCTCAAAATATATATGTTTAGCATGTGCCAGTTTTGATGGTATGAAATAATTTATACTATTTAATTAAAGTCTTTAGTTTACGTCATCGCGTTTTGATGGCGGTATCAAATGGTCGGGTAAATCTGCTGGAAGATCGTGACCTTCCAATTTGATCTTAATAAGATGATTAGCCAAGGCCCATTCTTCTTGGTCCAGCATTCCGTCTTTGTCAACATCAGCTAATTTCCAAACTTTACTTAATACTGAATTTGGTAATTTGGATTTCACTAATTCCCCTTTGGCAGCAGCGCCGGTAATTTTACCATTGATAGGATTGAGTCGTTCAAAAGTGGAGTTGAATTCTGGTTGTTCTTGTGCAACAATCCATTCATGTTCTCCTCGTCCCTTGTCTATACCTTCTCCCCTTCCGATTCCAAATGGACTCTCAGTATAACCCTCAAAAGCTCCTCCGTGGACAACGTTGACATCCGTCTGGTTTGCTTCCTCCAAAGGAATCTGTTGCATTAGTCTTGCTATTTCTGTGGCTAGCATATTATCAACGCTGTCTAAAAGTTTTGGTTTCAAGGGATGGAACTTGGTGAAGTCATGAAATTGTAGTTGTTCCTAAAAGAGACAAATTGTAAAAAATGTCAATTGATGATTGATGTTCATTTCCTGTCCTGATATATAGTTACTGTTAACAGTTTGGACCAACAGTGGCTCACTAACCTGGAATGAATGAAATGAAATGGGGTTTAACGTCCTACGCTTAAGCACCTAACCTGGGCCAATTGAAGACGGTCACTAACCTGGAGTTTAAGGGCTCAATCCCCTGTGTTGGCCAAGAAAAGTTATAAACGATTTTCCAGCAGGGTTACTCCCTGTGAGTAATGTAGGACCACCAACTAGCAAGGAACAGCTTTTAGTCATCGGACAAAAACCCTGAGGTCCAATGACACTGGCTCACTCACTAACAAGGAGGTCTAGGGGTTGATTCCCATCTTGACCAAAAAAATTCCTCATGATTTTCAAACATGATTAACCCCCTGCCAGTAGCCTACTGCATGGTGGAAGGCCAGTCAGGAAATGGCTTCTAGTCATTCAGAGTTAGAATTTGAAATAAGAGTAGGCAGAGGAGCTGCTGTAGTCATAAAATTTTCCCCACAGCATGCTGGATGGCATGGTTTATGCCAGTCTTTATTAGCCCGGATAAAGCAGACAAGTAAGACAATCAAGCACATTGCGACAACTGTAGCTGGTAAAATACAATATACATGTACTCAAAACCTTACCTGCATACGTTTAAGATTTGGGAAATCTCCTGGTGAAATCTGATGTTCCCGTTGGATGGAATCAAAGGTATCCTGCAATTTATTAATTAATTCTTTTTTCTTGGCATCTTTACCAAACACCGACGGCATCTCCTTCTTCAAATGACTGATAATATAAGCATGAACCTGTAAATAAACAAATGATATACATGTAGTCAAATGACTGAAAATATAAGCATGAACCTGTAAATAAACAAATGATATAGTCAAATGACTGAAAATATATCGATGGCACTGTTTATTCACAAATCATATGACGTAATCAAATGAATGAAATATACACACAGACCTGAAGTTAAATGACCAATAATAAACATACCCAAGTATAAATATACAAATGAGAGAGAGAAATTGGGTTTAATGTCCACGCGACACAAACTATGTCATTTAAGGACTAACATATGGTTTAATCTTATTTCAATAATTTGCTTGCGCATAGGGGTCTTTAGCAGTTGGAGGAAACCTGAGGACCTGCTGAAAACCCATGAGGCTGGACAGGAGGCACCCCTAATCCTTGCCACGCACAACCAGGGATTCGAAACTCTGCCACTTGACTCAATGATAGGCTTTATGATACAGCGCACATATGCTAACCATTCGGCCACCCCCCCCCCCTATATACAAATGACCAAAAATATATATATTGACCTGTTTATTCACAAATCATATGAATGAAATATACACAGAAACCTATAAAAACACAAACTGGAGTTAAATGATCAATAACATATTCACGGAATATACAAATTATATACTGTAGTATACCTGGGCAAATCGTATATTCAAATGACTGGACCTGGTTATAGACATTTCTCATGGTCAAATGACTGATAAATTTATACATGGAGTTAAAAGACAGGTAACATACTCAAGGAATATACAAATTATATACCATAGTATGCATTGACAAATCCTACATTCAAATGGCTGACAGAATATGAATGGACCTTTTAATACACAATTCATATGGTCAAATGACTGATAAATTTATTATACGCCTACAAAACAGCTAATATATTTTTTCTTTTGTAGTCACATTATATTCAAAACATAGCCCATTTTATACTACATGTTGGTCACTAATAAGAGATTTGTACATCAATAGAATGAGATGGATCAAACTGGTAGTATTGCTTAGGTCATCAAGCCGTCAGCTAGAGCATTGCTCATAATATAAGTCAACACCTACTCTGGTATCTTTCTTTCAAAATTCTTGTATGTAAATATGCACGGACAATTCAGAAGTTGTGATGCCTCCAATTAAAAAAGATCTAAGACTAGAGTAGTGATCATTTGATTCTTTATACATGTACTTGCCAATGGCAAACCAACATTTGTACTGTAAGCTTATACCTATTCAGTTGTGTAAACCAAACCTTGGAACTTGTTTACATCTGTGCAACAGGCATGTCATACTATAATTTAAGTATATACACAGTCATATAGGTCAAAATACATATAAGAAATTTTTGAAATGGAGTTTAACGTCCACATGAGTATATAAACACAGCATTCTTATATATAATATATAATGCTTTGTGTTATGGTATCGTTATCATTTATGAAATCGTCTCCAATCATCAATCAATAACAGATGAAAGACAAAATTTTACTTATTGTCATTAATAGAAATGAAAAGATGCTTAAGTCACACATTGTATTTTCTGCACAAATACAATTGGGGGAGTGAATCCTGGCATGAGGGCAATTGATTTTCATCTAAACCCTGATAAACTTTCTTGGCCAACAACGGGCCTGATTAAAAGATAAGGCTTTAAATATACTTGTATAGCCATAAATGATACATCTAGCGGATTTACTAGCAGACCTTGCAGTATTATAAATAATGTGTGTATATATTGGCACCATAACACATAAATCAGTGGAAATATGTGGGAGCATTTATCATTCCAAATGACATCAAAGTTACAAATAAAGATATTCTTTCTATTTGAACCTAAGTAGTCTTTTCAGGCTTTTCCACCCACATTTATTCTTTCAAGAAACATGTCTGTATACTGAACTCTCATAGATGGGTGTTCCCTCAGGGCATATTACGCGAAAACAATATTTAACTTAGTAAGTGATTTTATCAGGTAACGCCTAATGCCAACTGTGAACCTAAAACCATTTTCTATTTATAATATTGTACAGATGATATGATGTAGAAATGTAATTTTCTGTCATCTGCTAAAACTATTCTAGCATTCCTACAGTAACTCAGTTGGTTTTTGGCAAAGAGACAAATTTTCTATTCACATAAAATAAAGGTATTCACATAAAGATGGATAATTTTAGTATGATATATACACACTGCATTATAACATTGTGTGGACTGCATTATAACATTGTTAGTTCTGGGCTGGAATGGGATGGGGGAGGGGGTATACTTAAACAATAAGACAGACAAGAAGCTGGGTTTAACATTTTGTGAACAGAGAGTAATGGTACTTTATATGTTTATAATGCAAAGTGTGGGAAGGGAAGGATCATTTCGTCTTCATAACAATGTTCCCACCTAGTCTCCCTTCAATACCTCCTTTAAGATAAGTCACCTCTTTAAAAGAACTGTAGTTTATAAGATTATATCTGTTACCTGTAACCTTTAACTTTTAACAAATCTTCACAAAATACCAAGATATATTATTACTGTATAGAGTTATTCTACCCTTTCATATAAATAATAACAGTTGTTATACATGTACCAATATAACCAACAAGTACTCTTATTTTTCCAAATACAAACTATACATGTATGCTAAAACAAGACAGATGCCCACTCAATACAAATAAGGTGATATTGGGACTAACATGTTCTATATTTATTTCAATATTTTCCTGCATAGGATCTTTATGAGTCAGCCAAAGCTGAACATATTTGTGGCATTCGAAACCACTTGGCTTTGCAAAGTCTCATCGAACACAACAATTATTTCATTTTGATCTGAGAAGGTTTATTTAGCCTTGACAGCACTATAACAATTCATGCACAGAGCTATGTTTTGCATATCATTCAAATGACTAGTCACTTTTCGTGTCCTACTTGCAGATGCCATCTGGGATCATTGTTAAATAGGCTTAAAAACACCTGACGGTTCCTCTCTGACCAGGGAGAAAGTACCAAAATATATTAAGCATGAAGTCTCAAGATAATACTAAATAACTAATAATCTGACTATTTTACCAAGTGTTATAATGTATAATTGGTTTACATTGGACTCATATGAATTCAAATGGGGTTTAACATCCTACTGTTCTGGGTTAATGAAGAATGGTATATGCCATACAGTGTGCTATGAGGAAATTTTGCACGGACAGGGAGACTATGGCATACTCTTTTTTTTAATTCCAACTGCCAAGGGATATTTTATGTGCACACCAATATGTACAAGGTACCTCATGTTTTTATCCCATATAAAGAACAATGCATTGTCCCTTGCCAGGATCTCCATCCTGCATCACTGACAAAGGTGTAACCACATCGAAAATCCTAATGGACTTCGATAAATACAAGGTTCCAGGTTAGCAAGCCTCAATGGTTGCAATCAGACTAATGATAGGAAATAAAACATTTAAAGTGACAAGGCACCATTCTTATTTTATCACTCTCATATTTAAATCCAATTTTTTATTAAAATTCAGAAAAATAACTAATCTTTATAACACACAGCATGCTCGTCCCACAATCAGAAATAGCATATCTATCAAGTCATGCCCAAGACTTATTTTTAGAAATCTCTTAAAAATGAATAAGTTACATGAGTTCTAAAATTCTGAAATCTAAACCAGCCTTATATACTCAGCAATTAAAACATCAAACAGAACATCATGACATATTTTGCGGAAGGTAACTCTATCCTGTGTGTTTATTACCTGAAAGCAGGCGGCCATGGCTTGAATCATTTAGTAACATGATCAGGTTGTCCCACAGTGCAAACCTATTTTACTACAAAAATGTAGATCTCATCAACTAGATAATTAGGTACAAGAGCTTACTACAGCATTTTTCATCCCCATAAATAAATTCTACCTCCACTTATTGACAACAAACAACTTTAATAATTACCATCCCTAATCCACATGTTAAAACCAAATTCTCTCTTGGAAATGACAAGTTTAGTTCAACCTGACAAAATGTCATTCTGAACAATGTACAAGACATGTATTAATTAATGACAATTTATCAAAAGAAACACATATAAAGTCGAAAAAGTGGTTTATTTCCAAGATTGCTTATAAAAAGAGAGACGAATGGGGTTTAATTTTCACTTGACACACTGCAGGTCATTTTTGGACTAACATATGTTCAATTTGCGTGTAAGCGTCTTTAGCTGTGGAAAGACCTGAAAAATGACCATGAGCCCCTTGTTAAGTACAGACTTGAGATCAAAACTACGCCACTTAACTCAATGACAGAAGTTATAATTAAAACGAACACATTAGATCACGCGACTATACAATTATTATAAAGACACTGTTTGTTATTTGCAGGATTTTGATTACCTTAGGTAAACAACAATATTCTGAAAATTGAATCTCTTAAAGGAATATCAATCAATTTAGTATTCAAGTGTTGGATAAAAGTTTTGATGCACTTCTTTTTAACTCGATTGATTTCAAGCAGGGGAATTCTCTACTGTTGCGATTTTTTGTTATAACCCCAATATAATATTAACTGAATACCATTTAGTGTGGATTAATCTGTGAAAAGTTACGTATTGTCCAAAAAAAATCAATTTAAACGCAAAATGGGAAGTGAGTGATGCAAAAAATTGTTGAACTGTACCTGACGAAACAAGACCATGTAGCATTGAAACAACTTTTATAATAACTACACATTATGCAGCTTTCCATATGAAATGAAATCAATTAGGGTTTAAGATCCTGGTCTGCACTGACTGGACATAACCCATACAATGTGCTATGAAGGAAATTCTCAAGTTTTTTTTTATAAGCATTAAAATATGTGTATACATGACTTTGAAGTTTAATCCCATCCAACGACTATCTACCGCATCAATGACAAGAGGAAACCATAGCTATTAACTTCCAATCTGTTCATAAAATTCCCTGATATGGTATATTTTATTGGACATAATGATGACAATACTACTATTTACTACATACCGGAAAACTACAGGAAAACACACTGAATACCAGAAAACACACTGAATACCAGAAAACACACTGAATACCAGAAAACACCCAAAACAGTTAACCAGGAGCCTGGCACATAAGTAACCCTGAGTCTAGTCTTTTTTTAGCCTGGGTTAGGGTTAGGGTTAGTTTCCCGTTTATAGTATAGCCCGGCTCCAGGTTACCTAGCTATTATTCAGCATTATATGGTGTTTTCTTGTAGTTTTCCGGTATATAGTACAACCCCTTGATCAAATTCTGGTGTAATGCTTTATAGGGCTTGTTGAGCAAGACTTTAGTATATTCTGCCAGAAGAAATTGAAATGAAATAATCTATGTTATATACTCGATAAGATCAAATTCTGGTATAATCCTTTACGCCTAAAATAAATAATAATCAATCCCTGCAGATCTTGTTGAGCGAGACTATAGTCATTTCGACATGACATTGAGTGATATAAACAAATGTATGTAATCTATTTATTGACTGGCAAACACCCAATTATTTCTTATTTAAATTTTGACTTTAAGTTCTTCAAGTTACTTTCTAAAGCACTGTGCCTTATAAGAATAAAGTTATATCTGGCAGCGGCAATAATCAAAAGGAATTTTAGGAAGGAGGGATGGAAAAGAGAGAGAGAAATTGACTTTATTGCCCACAAAAGGCCACAATAAAGGATAGAGAGTCCACCTCTTGAGTCGGTCCTGAGAACATGTTTCAACCTACGTGTAGTCCATGTGTATTGCTATCTTTATGTTCCACAAAATCTAATTAAAAGGCCTGTTCTTTTTTTATCATTTAATCTGATTGAATCTAAGTCTGGAGATTATCTAGAATTGATATTTTGAATTTGCTTTCTTAACTAAATGTTGATTAAATCAACCAGAGTACATGTACATGTACATACATGTATTAGTTTAGAGAGAGAGAGAAATGGGGTTTAACGTTCACTCAACACGAACTAGCTCATTTCAGAACTAACAAAGGGATAAATTTGATTTCAATAAATCGCTTGCACGTACATGTAGGGGTCTTTAGCAGTGGGAGTAACAGGAGACCCCAGAGAAAAGCGGTAAATGATTCCAAAGAAATTTCTAAATGTTGAAATTTTGAAATTTTTTTTAAATAATTCGAAAGTTTGCAAAGGAAACAGTCAATTACTACAGGCTGTTCAAGCATCATTAAATTAATTGCAAACAAATTAACATTAAAAAAAAAACTTTCCAAAAATAAGTTTACTTATAAATAAAATGTAATTACTGCCAAAGCATATGTTCTAATTAAAATAATGAGATAATCAAAATGGATTAATAATTACCATGGAAACACATACATGTGTGATCTCATCAAACAAAAAAAAAAGACGATATAATGTCTACGATATCACCTTAGGTGGAAGTGGATGTAAAACCCCTGACCTACCTACCCAAGACAGGCATACCATGATTAGTGCCGAGAGAAATTACATCAGTTGTCCAAAGTTCTCCTTGTACACAGGTGAAACTTGTTCTTACGTTTTATCTTTTAAACACTTTTCCTTGACTGACCCTCCTTTGACTCCTTACTAAATCAGGTTTTCTTGAAAATTCCAGAGTACCTTTCCAGACCTACCCAAGGATAGTGGTCCCTGAACAGCCGCTTCAAAGCTGGGAGCCACAGTGGCTCAGTCAGTAAGACCTTGGCTGGCTAACCCGGACGTCTTGTGTTTGAAAAATGCATTGGCCGAGAACGTATCTCCTTGTCAAAGTGCAGGACAGAGGGCCCAACAAGGGGCAATGGGTAGTCATTTGGATGGGACAAAAAACTGAGGTCCCCTGCACACATTGGCTTCCACTTAAAAGATCTGTTGGCAGTTGGATTCCAATATCAGAGTAGTTACATGTAGTAGTGCAGCTGTTCAGGCAAAATTTTGGTAACAGGACAATGTATGGTGCATGCCGGTGTTCATCCTGCCAGTCCGAGCAGGCTGTTAAACCCCATTTCATTTCTTCAAAGCATATATCTAACTAGTTCATAGAGACAAACAATGATAAATCTTAGTGGAATTAAGCTTGATGTAAGACAAGACAAAAACACAACTGGGATCATAGTGGATTAATTATCCATGGGTAAATTTATATGTCTACACAAAGTAAAAAAAAATAGAATCCCAACTGTTACATGTACAAGAAGATATTGCATATATTCAAGACATGCACTTTAAACTATTTTTTTAACATCCTATAACAAGACACACCCTTTCTCTAACTGCTTATCATCAATTCTATTCACACTTTTAGCATTTATATAATCTAACTGCTCTTTGCACATTTGTCTTGATACCAGTCTATGAGTATAACGCTCGCCAAACAAAACAAGGAATTAATTTAAGGAATGTTTTTGAAGTTAACGTTTTATTGTTGCATTGAAACATCAGATTTATTTTAAAATAGACAAATCAGTTATTACAATAGAAACAAAGGGAACAGGGTTTAACCATTAACATCCAAAAATAAGGTCAAATTAAATTAATATTCAGTTCTTCGAGGTCTTGATAAATAGATAGCCACTTGAATCATGTGCAAAATGTTTAGTTTTAAATTTCAAAAATTAAAAATTTGGAACTTCATATAAAAGACTTTGAACTGCAGTGCAACCAAGTACTTTGGACAGTGATGTAAGGTACATGTATTAAAAACGGTGTAAGTCGTTTATCTCCATACAGTATTGTTTATTTTATGACAATGTTGATAGCCTTGTTTGTCACGTAATTAGTTTTACTGCAATATTCTGCTATGCACTGGTTAATTGGGCACAAAAAATCATGCGCCATGACTATGTAAACATATTTAGTCCAATTTGAAGCCTGTTTTAAGGGTAATGCCTTTGTAACGCAGTCAGTGATTGGTAGTTAACCGGACTATTGATCAATCATAATGTAGGACAAGAATCTTCGCTCTTTCCGGCAGTTTTAAGTTGGATTAGCTCTAATCAAATGCAACACTGCGAGGAGTATGATCATCATTAACCTAGTAAGAGTAAAACAGAGGGAAGTTAAAACCTCATTGCATTTCATTTTGGTTGCGCAGTTCTGTATTTACCGATGTTCTGACTGATATTTCATTCATAAAGAAATGTTAAGGTGACTAAATTTAATGTCTAATTTTTAAAGTTAAAAGTAATACTGCCCCAGGAAACACATTTTTTTATGTATAATTTAACTAAATAAATTAGTTCAAAAATTATTAGAATTTGTAATGGATGACAGTTGTACTAAAAATATATGATATTGGTTTTACCGATGTTAACACCCCTATAGCTTCATCTCTAATGATTTTGTTTATTCTCATTTCTATGGTTACATATGCAATGAAAGGGGAATATAGAGCACTACATCATCGAGTAGGAATTAATAGTTAACATCCTGTCTAAGCAACACAATGCCAAAATGTATCTGATTTAATTTACAAAAATTCAGTTTCATGCCTTTTTAAATTTTAATTTTCTTGATCAACCCATCCAAACAATTGTCTGCACGCTTTCCTAATCAACAGCCAAGGGATCTTTAACTATATCTGTAAACAGGTCATCGTATCTGACTAAATTTACAAAAAATTCAGTTTCATGCCTCTTTAAATTTAATTTTCTTGTTTAAACCATCCAAACAACTATACACACAGCCAAGGGATCTTTAACAACATCTGTAAACATGGCATCTGATTGCTATCACCTCAAGTTATTTTCTACTAAACAATGACTACATCATGTAAATACGAACAACACATGTAATAACATTGTATACAACATCTGTACAACTCCATCTACATACCTGATCAATCAATACACAACATTATTGAACAAATCTATCTACTCAATCAAATTACGCTAGATATTATCTGATTGTCATAGAAATTACATATAACCATAACACTAGAACAGTGGTTCTCAACACATGAAAAAATAGTGGCACACCTGGCTAAATATGATATGAAAAATATTTGAATTTTTCAAAATAAAAACATGGGAAGTCAGACAGCATTCAACCATAGAAAGAGACCAGTCATAGACATATAGAATGAATCAAACTAAATAAAGAAAAACACATCTTTGAATGTATCAGTAGGTGAATAGTCAATTGGGATTACATGGTTTTTCACATTTTCTTGTGCCATTCAAAATTTCATGACACACTTAGTAAGATCTAGAAGTTAAAATGTAGAGAAATATAACGGGAAGGTAAAGCATCCTAAGACAAATGAAACATCCTACATCCTGTCTTCAGTATCCTTGTTGATACAGTATCTAGGTGATCATTGAACCCCCATTTCATTTTAATATGAAGAAAGCCAATTATCAAATATATTTGGAAATTCTATTTTAGAGTAGATTATGAAATATCTCTGGAACTTCTAATTAGAGTAGATTATAAAATACCTCTGTAAATTCTAATTAGAGTAGATTATAAAATACCTCTGTAAATTCTAATTAGAGTAGATTATAAAATACCTCTGGAACTTCTAATTAGAGTAGATTATAAAATATCTCTGGAACTTCTAATTAGAGTAGATTATAAAATATCTCTGGAACTTCTATTTTAATAGAACGGAAATTCATTACATGTATAATAAAATATATCAGGAGAGGGAATTATATCTGGGGCATATCCTTTAACATAAAGAGAACATTATACAATATCATTTAACATAAAGAGAACATTATACAATATCCTTTAACATAAAGAGAACATTATACAATCTGGAACTTCTCCTTTAATATAAAGAGAGAGACTTATCATGTGTACATATAAGTTGTGTATGTGATGCCAGGTGTCTGTATGTAGAGTAGAACCTAATGGTAATCTGAGGAGACCAAAAAAAATACTTGTTTGCACTTAGGAGTCGAACATATAACCCTGTGAATTATTTATTTTTAGAAAAAGACTCAGAAACTATTCAGTAAATGATAGACTGGCATTATCAATTTCCTACCTGATTTTGGGTAAGGTCCAAAGATTACAAAGGCGTGACACCGGTGAACCTGCGGGTCTATTAAACACTATAAAATACCTAGCAAACATTGAATACCTGGAATAAGAACTCGCATGGAACTCCAACATTGTGTACATTATACACCTCTTTACTACATGTATGTTAGTGAAAATTTTGACCATAATGACTAGAATTATATCATACTACACTGAACTCTAGAATATGTTTGTCAAAATATGCTACCGATGGCTATAGAAATATATAATAATAGTTAATTTCTATGGCACCAAACACAAAGCGCTGAACAAAACAATGTCTACATAAATAGTCTTTAGTTCTCAGTCATAATTTTTAGATATTTCTTGAATGATAAGGAGAGGCAAGGACAAGCTTAATATAGTTATATAGTCAAAATATTCTACCATAATGACCAAAATTATACCATCTTACTACACAAGTTTATAGTATATTAGTCAAAATATTATATTATGCACTTTTGTAAAACTAAATAATATGTAATTATTCTTGAGATGCATAATACATTATTTATAGTGAAATGGTGGATATAAATGAAACCTGCCATTTTGTATAAACAGCTTTCTCAATTATTCTCTGGTATTTGAATAAGGAAGAAGTGAATAAAGATCTGTATGTTAGAAACAGGAAGTATATAAATATACATGTACAATAAGCTAAATAACATCAATATTTGTCATATTGTACACCTCCCTTGCCTACTAGCATGCCTAGAGTTCACATTCTTAAACTTGATTTAAGAACTCACTCAACTTTCAATCACTGTTTATGAGAAATGCCTTTGATCTAGACACACAAATATAGTCTTGATAACATCGTAAAACTTACTCATCAATCATATCCTGATCAATCAATCAATCATCTAATCAATCAATCAACCAGCTGATCAATACATGTACGTCAAACAAAAAGTAATACATAATAATATATACCATAGCTACATGTAGTCATGTAATGTACAGGTTTGGGGGGGTGGGGGGTTGTTAGACTAGGTCAGTGAAATGGGGTTTAATGTCCAGCCAACACAAACTAGGTCATTTTGGGGACTAACATATGCCATATAGTTCAATTTTATTAAGACACTATGTTAGGGCTGTGTGAGAAAGCTGTGTGAGGAAACTGTCTAGGGAAACTGGAGGAAATCCACGAGGTTAGAATAGGCATACAAACTTGCCTTCACACTTTCACATTAACGATACACAAAGGTCTTCTTTCAAGAAACGATGACTGCATTATATTAATGTCACACCCGGTTTCCTTTCATTGATGATATTATTATAATATGATTAGAATTTAGGCTACGGAAAGCAATTAGTGTACATGTTTTATTTTCCTTAATATCGACTTGCAAAAGTAATGGTGGTTTGCCTCCGGTATATAATATGAAATTAACCAGCAGAGAAATTTGGCAAGATCTTGACGGTACAACCCAACACCGTGCAAAAGCTACATTGTTTATTGGGGTATTATATAGTCATAACTTAAAAAACAGAATGGCAATGAAACTCAATGAAAATATTTAAACAGAATGGCAATAAAACTCAATGAAAATACTTAAACAGAATGGCAATGAAACTCAATAAAAATACTTAAACAGAATGGCAATAAAACTCAATGAAAATATTTAAACAGAATGGCAATAAAACTCAATGAAAATACTTAAACAGAATGGCAATGACACTCAATGAAAATATTTAATAAGGCCTGTAAACAGTCGCAGGCAGACGAATGGCTTAGAACATGTACCTTAGATCATAAAGTCTGTCAACACTGGAAACTTGGTATGGTTTAACTTGGTGTATATAGCCCTAATTTCTCTTCTGTGTTGAATTATTCATATCTATAGTTTAATTTTGGCTAACAGTGTTCAACTTGTACTTGAGTACAACTTAAATCATAGTGTTTAATTTTGATTAAGTGACATGGTTTCGAAACCTCACTTGTATGTGACAAGGAGTAGGGTCACCTGTCCAGCCTCGTGTGTTTCTCTACTTCCTTCAGTTACCTACCACAGTTAAAAGTTAAAGACTCCACTACATGCAAGCAAGTTCTAAAAATAAAATTAAACCATTCTAGTCCAAGACTGAACTAATCTGTGTCAAGTGGAGGTTAAACCCCATCTCTCTCCTTGTACACAGTCTACTCGTATATATTTAAAAAGTTATAACCAACAAACAGAGGCAGATCCGGGGGGGGGGGGGGGCCAAAAAACAGTATAAAAAAATAGATATGTGCCACAAATCACCACTGACACCCCAATTTTTTCAAAACTTTTATCGGGGGACCCCCACAGCACACCCTAACAGGATTTCCTGGGTCCTTCTCTGCCAACAAATAAATACTTTTCTCCACCAAATTTTTAAATATGTCACTTTTTATATTTTAACATTTCACACCTTAGCAATTTATTCACCTCTAGTAAATACAAGTAAGTAGGATGTCAACACTTAAAAAATATGTGTCAAAACTGACTGAATGACGAAGTAAATATTACAATGACATAAGTATTTGTCAACAAGCTTAGCGAAAATGTTTTACACAGAATCCAGTAAGTGTATAACATAAGATTTTCTAGAAAACATGATGGAACTTCTTGATTATTTGAGAGATCGACATAGCTCATCTCATCGACAATCCAGGAGAACTGCCAGGAAAAATAGAGACCTAATAAATTATTAATAAATATTGATTTGTTTTGTCTGTACATAGATTAGATCAATATGTCAAATACATGTACCCACAGAGAGAGAAAGAGAGCAATGGGTTTACAATGTAGGTAATGTCATAAATAAGATATGGTTCGTTTTTATTTCCATAATTCGCTTTCGCAAAGTTTTCTTTAGCAGTGGGTTGAGGTGGGGCAGCGGAGCACCTAGAGAAAACCCATGAGGTTGGACGTACATGTACAAATAAGTCCTGCCTGACCACTTAGCCTACATGTAGGGCCTACCTATATACTTCATTTAAACTGCCCAGAAAAATACAGACATAACAAACCACAAATTAATGATAGCCTACGGCTACATGTACATGTATACTTTATATTGGAAGATAATTTGCCTACATGTATCTCTATCCTTTTTTAATTAATTGAAATATAATTAGCCTACCCATTTAATAATGTAAGATTGTTAATTTGAAGATAATTTGCCAATTAAAGACTTCTTTAATGAATATAAAGATAGCCTACTTTTATATACTTAAGATAATTAATTTGAAGATGAGGAAACAACTTATATATATACTTAATTCGTTTGAAGATAATTATTTCATCTATGTTATTATTCAGTGTAGGCGATTGCGTAGATAAGATGCAGGGCGAGTTTGGCAATTACAAGAAAAATAGAAGTTTAGGGTTTAGACAGACCTTTATGATTATCTTTTTAAATCAAAATTAATTTTAAACGTTTTTTTTTTTGTCAAAATACTTTTCTGGGTTTAGATTAAGTTCGAAAAGGTCACTGACCTCACTGTTACATCACTTCCTGTTATAATGAACACCAATGAATTACCTTGGCTAATCTAGCTCTTTTCACCAAATCATTCAATTTTCTCAGAGCTGAACGACTGGGTAATCTCTGCAGATCTTTAAATAAATCCATTTCTTCCGCCTCGAAAAAAATACGATTGGTTTCTCGCTGTAATGGCTGATCCCAGAAAGATCCCATGTACACACGGGGTACCTCAGTAAAATTCATCACTTTTCCCAGAGCCCACATTAGTGCACCGTAAACTCGAACCAATTCCTGATCACTCACTTCATCGGCCTTATTTAGAACAATTCGTATTTTATCGTCGTACTTCTTAATCGTGTTGATAACATCCGCAAATTCATCCGAAATATCAAGCTTGTGAGCATCAAATAACAAAATTATTCGATCCACACGTTCTCCTAACCAATCTACAACCTGACAAAAATCGTAGCCACGATCGCGACGTTGTTTCTCTCCAGAGAGGACTCCAGGCGTGTCCAAGAAAGTAATTTTATCCAGGACAATGTTCTTCATCGTAGCAATTTGAAATCTATTTAGGAAGGCATTACCAAATTTGCTTAGTGGTTGATATTGGTGGTTTTTATCGGCAACTGCAGCATTGCCGGGTACGACATCTTCCGGGTCACCTTTCATAATCGCGATAAATCGATCAGTGGTTGGTTCTGGACCAATCCGCATGCCTGGATAATCCTGTTCTAGTAAATATCGAATAAAAGTTGTCTTGCCTACAGACTTTTGTCCGAGCATCAGGACCATCGGCTTGGCTTCGAAATCGGCATTGTCTAGCGGCGGAGAATGGAAGTCTTTAAAATTATACAAATCTTCTAGCGGACGAAGGCGCTTGTTGTACAGTTGTTTTACTCCTTGAATAACTGATGCGTACTGAGGTTCCTTCGGACCTTTATTACGTTGCAACCACTTCTTCATTTTGAACTTTTTTCTACGAACAATCACTCCTCAATTAATCTTTTAAAAAAAATATGTCTGTCTTCCTACATATGAAATTTAGTCCATTATCTACACAATTTGTTTGTCCTGCTACTGTTCAAATCTTGCCAACCACCAAAAACGAAATCACAAACCCTGCCTCTACAGTCATTAAGACCTGCAGTCGAGATACTAGAAAGATATTCCACCTACATTACTTGCTTGGTAAAAGCCCAAAACATGAAGAGAAAAATAGACAGAGTCATCCAGTCGTAACATACATTTGGCACTAGGTAGAACACTTTTTTTCCATTACCCAGTCATACATTAGATTACGAAATGTTGCCACCTGGTTATCCAGTCTCCTGTGTAATTGATATGAGTGCAGTTAAAAAGGTAGTAGGCGTCAAAGACTTGAGGTAGTTAAAACTTAAAGTAGCACAGTTGGTATAGAGATCTGTTAGAGTCATTTAGCTACCTTGTAAACACTGAGCCACTAAATGAGATAAAAATATGCATAAAGTCTCATATATATATATACCATGGCTACATATATTAACAGAACTTAGCCCAAAATATCTGAGTATCTAGTTCTCCTACACAGATATTATATAGGTAATAAACATCTACATAGATTTATATATACTTCACTCTACAGCATGCCTGAGATAAAAACATTCACTAAACAATTTGTAAGTAAACACACCTATTCATCATACTGTACATGAAGCCTAGGTTTCATTTTAACAATAAACTCATACCCGAACACTACGTCGGTCTACATATAATATTATGTATAAAACAAAGAGAAAAAATTAATTCATACAAAAGCACAATTATTTTGTTTTATTCTAACAAACTCATAGAAAGAGAATGGGGCTTAATTAACATCCACTTGATACAAACTAGGTAATTTGGGGACTAACACATGGTTCAATTTTATTTCCATAATTCTCTTGCACATAGGGGTCTTTAGCAGCGGGAGAAATCCTGGGGCATCCGGGGAAAACCCACAAGGTCATGTAGAACCAGGAAGTAACAATAACCTGAAGTCCAAAAAATAAATATCAATACATGTATAAATATTACACTATATGTTAAAAAAGAGAAAACAAAATTAATAAATACAAAACTCAAAAATGACAATAAGTGGCATAGGATGTTCAAGAACAAGAAACCATATTCTAACTAAGATATGACACCAAAATGAAATGGAGTTTATCATCCTACTTTTCTGCGCCAACGGAGAAGGGCATATGGCATGCAATGTGCTTTGTGGAAAATTTTGCCTTGGCAGTGGCATCAAGACATTAATTTATTTTGATTTTTTCAAATCTGCTGCCAATGGTACATGTATGTAACACAGCCCCTTGGGGGTTTTTTTTGTTTATATTAAGACACTTCTCCATGCCAGGCCTTTTGTTCTTAGGAACCAATAAAGGAAAACCAGGCCAAAAAATCCTCAACAAAAACCTCTTCCCACCCCCTCATATTATACAGTACAGTATAAGTAGCCATACACATTTAACAGATCTGTATCCTGTCTTCAAAAGAATTTTTAGTAGATATTTTTGCCTCTAATTTAATAGGAAAAGATCTTTTAGAACCAAACCCATCTTGGCTTTAGTCCATTAAGTTGAATGAGCTAGAGGTATATATATCACTGAAGCATATCTAACAGTTTCTTGGCATCTATATAAATATCAGCATGTTGAGTAAACAGATTTTTTACCTGACTTGAGCAATTCTTATATTACCAATATCTTGGGAATAAGGCGATAAATTTATCCTTTTTATCATTCATCATACATAAGATGATATTTTGATTGATAATACAGTAGGCTTTTAGTTCAAATATGATTTAAAACATTTTAATTTTACACCATGCTGTGATGTTGGAATTTCCTGACTGTATGTCATAGTGAAGCTCTTACTTTACTTAGAGCCACATTGACTCAGCTGGTAAGACATGTGCTAGCTAACCTGGAAGTTGCATGTTCGATCTCTGCACTGGCCGAGAAAGTTCATCGGGATTTTCCACCATAAACGTAGTTCTCCCTGGCAAGGGACAACGTATAATCGTTCGGATGGGACCAAAAACTGAGGTCCCATGAATACATCAGTGTGCACATACATGTACAAGAACCCTTGACAGTTGAAATTCAATAAAATAGTAGGCTGTAGTGCCACTATTAGGGCAAAATTTCTTCCAAAGCACACTGTATGAACAAGTCTGTCTCCATTAACCCAGTCTGAGTAGAACAGTAGGGCGTTAAACCCAATTTCCTTTCATTTCCTTAATTTACCATAGCACTGTGTTGTGCCAATCATTTTAATTCAGGTGAATCCAAGCCAGGAAATTATGATAAATTAGATAAATAGTCTGAATAATGGAAATTAAGAATTGAAATTAATGAATCAATATTACAGACTATATACAAAACAGACTACCGGTATATACATGTACAAGCCCAGACATTTTTACCTGACGACCACAGACAGATTTGGCAGAATATTCGAAAATTACTATATTGTCTAAATATTCTTATAAATGGTTGGCTAACTCAGGTAATGAATACTTGGGTGGAACCCTTTAGTAGCGATACTTCACCTCATTATTTCACAGATATATTTTCATTACAAGGTCGAAAGAAATAACACGCATGGGATTTATCAGTGTTGCATAACTTTGCAACTTCAGTTTTGCTGAATTTTATTGAGACTGCTGGTACTATGTAAAAAAGCAACATACAACACATCATACATGTAAGCAATAAGTATACAATGTATCAGTTTTCACCTTAAAGGTGAGATAATCTACACTATGGCCATAGTCAATCACATTCTTCCTGAGTACATATATATCGTATATCATTACAAAATAAATAATTGGTCTATTTATAGTTCAATGTGTCATGGGATGGAAATACAGCTTATATTCCCAATAGATGCTAGTCCTATAGTACATGTACATAACCCTTAAATATCAAATAAATCTTATATCCCTTATAGATGCTTGTCCTGAAAGGGCTAGAAATAATTCCTATATTCAGAGGTGCTAGTCCTACAGTACACGTACATACATGTTACCCCTAACTATTAAATAAATCTTATATTCCCAAGAGATGCTAGTCCTACATAGTACACAACCCTTCAATATTAAATAAATCTTATATTCCCTAGAGGTGCTTGTCCTGACAAGGTTAGAAATAATTTCTATATTCAGAGTTGCTAGTCATACAGTACATGTACATAACCCTTAAATATTAAATAAATATTATATTCCTTATAGATGCTAGTACATAACCCCTAAATATTAAATAAATCGTAAATTCCCCAGAGATGCTACATATAGTACACAACACTTAAATATTAAATAAATCTTATATTCCCTGGATATGCTACATATAGTCCTACATATAGTACACAACCCTTAAAAAATTAAATAAATCTTATATTCCCTGGAGATGCTAGTCCTGTACATAGTATATATAACCCCTTAATATTAAATAAATCTTGTATACCTTATAGCCGCTAGTCCTACAGTACATCCTTAAATATTAAATAAAGCATATATTCCCTATATGTTAGTCCTATAGTAAATGTAGTACATAACTCATAAATACATGTACTAATAAATCTTAAATGATCCATTGTACACGAATCTTGAAATTTATGCTAAAATGGGGATTGTGTCTGACAAAATCTTTGCAGGCGCCTTATTTACAGTTGGTTCTATACACTCAAACTATAATGTATACATGTACATGTAGTCAGGCCCGTAGCTAAGGGGGGGCCAAGGGGGGGGGGGCTTAATCTTGCCCCCCTGACAAAAAGTTGTCGACCATATGGCCGGTGGAGTACCCAACCCCCAGGCCCCCCCATCAGTCGGGCTGCCGCGCCTCCACCAGCTACGGGCCTGCATGTAGTGCGTGATGAACTGTTACTACATGTACCAACATTATATCTGTGGGACTGTCATTATTAAATCAAGTGAAGAGGTCTTGATTCCCTGATTAGCCTCCTGGGTTTTTCTCAAGTGCTCTAGTTCCCTTCTACAGCTAAAGAACCCTACATGGCAGCAAATTATTGAAATAAAATAAAACCATATGTTAGTCTTGAAATGACCTACTCAAACTCAATTTCTCTCTTTTTTTTTCTTCTACCAATACATTGTACATGTGTAGGCCTACATGTACATACAATTATCAAGAATTGTTAAACAATGCATGCATATATTAAATGTCACCGCGTCACAGAGTAAAATAAAAACAACTTTAAATATCAAAGTTAATCCCAAGATTTTTCTTACAATTCTCTCCATTAATTGTGTCGACCATATGTCCAACTTTATTTTCACATTTTATAACCATGAGCCTAGCTATAGAAATGTGTTGACCAGTTTGAGCTTAAAATGAAATGGGGTTCGATATACATGTAGTGTCATACATTTCTGCATCAACCCATGCGTTGTTATATGAGGTGATTTTTACCATGACAACAGCACAACAGTCTAACTCCTAAATTTCAATATTAACGATCTTTAAAATGCTATACATGTACAATATGTATATTTGTTTCTTATCTGTAGGACGTTAAACCCCATTTCATTTCATTTGAAGGCCTAGTGCCTAGACACTTTCCCTTTTCCCAGCTGGGGAAACCAGCCTAGAAAATAATGAAGAACACCCTCAGCCAACCCTGAAAAACGCCTTCAACCACACGGTTAAATTAAGTGGATCTTGAGGACATCACATGAAATTGTAAATTTGTCAACATTATGGAATCCACCGCGGATGATTTATACAAGCTAACGGCACCAGCACCCTATTTATGAGTTCTGCTGAATCTTTCAATTAGGGCTGGACGATATTGACAATTTTAAATATCGCGATATTTGAAAAAAATATTCACGATATATTGAAATATCGCGATATTTTTACGTGTGTAATGTTTTATTAAAAAATGTGTATAAATCATTGTTTTATGTTGTCTTTACCGTCAATGCGTAGCACGGCACCAAACTAAGTGCTTTTCAGTCATATTTGAGTGACGTCGTAAGCGGTATTTCCCCTTCAGAATCGCTAGTACTAATTTTAAAACTGAAATCCGATCGTTATTATCAGCTAAGATTTATTAAAATCATAATAATTTGAATGATAATATGTCAAATATTTATAATCTCGATGAAACCTCACGAATTTTTTTATATATTTAGTCGAAATTTAGCAATTTTCAGTCATCAAAACAGATAAATCCCATTTTCTACGGCTCTAATTGTCCGATCTCGAGGTTTCACTCAGAATGATAATCACAAAAATGTTATCTATCATTTGATTGGTTCTATATGAAAATCCCCTGAAAAATAACGATCGGAATCACCAATGAAGTGGGCCATAGCAATGCCATCAGTGGAGATCCGGCCGCGTGACGTCAGAGCGATATTTTCCCGCTAGCGTCTCCTGTAAACAAACGGTAATTTCGCTATCATATCGATACTTTTTTAGCCTGAATCGTTGCAGATATCGAGATTGATATTAAACTATTGCAATACAATTGTTAGGAATGCATTTACATCAATTAGTAATTCAGAATCGTAGATTGAAGTGGGCTATATTTCAGCTGCTGGCTGGCCCGATTTCAACCTAAAGTCACGTGACGTGAAACCCCTAGTAGGACTATTTTATTGACAAAAAATGCATTTCAACAAAGATAATCGACGATGTCTTCTTATTGATTTAAATTATATCATATTTCGCACATAATTAGCAATATATCGTCAATAAATATCGCGGTATTTACGATAATCTGCAAAAAACGATATATTGCTATACCGCTATGTTTTTGGTGACCAAAGATCGTCGACGATGAAAAAATTTGACATCGCGATATATCGGGATATCGAGAATATCGTCCAGCCCTACTTTCAATCCAAATCAAGAGATTATCTACCACATGTATTTTGATTTGTTTTCTTAATTAAACGTTAGATAACCAAATTTGCACGAAATACATGAAGCCTACATGACACCACATGTATGTAATCTGATCAATCATTTAACATTTAGATGATAGCCCTACTTGGATTCAATCGCATTTTGACTAGTTTCTTCGCTACCAATACCAAAAACAAGGCGTCTTTTTACATAGAAAACATGACTGTATGTACCTGTAGATCAATAAAATTTCATTTCTATTAGAGATTAGACTTTCACAATATTGTATTTTGGCAGGGATTCATTCATACATGTATATTGATAAATGACACATCAAGTCTTTTATTCAATGAAAACGTGATATTTTCTACAAAAGGCAAATGAAGCGGATGGACTTTATGGATTCATATTTTAGTCTGTAATTGACTGAAAAGAAAATCATGAAGTTTAAATACTATGATATGACGTTGTGTGGACTACATCAAAACACATCACAAATCAGTACTGGTCGATTGACTTTGTAGCTAGTCTCCTTCAACCAGACAATTTGATAACAATATCAATGAGGAGTGAGGTCTTGATAAACAAGGCTAATAAAGTACTGTATTATTTACTTAGTAAACTAGGTATATAGTAGTTAAGTAAACAAAGATAAAATGTCACCATCCTCAACCTATTACTATAAGCACAAACTATGGTATATAAACCACACACACAATCTTCACACCTGGCTAACCTAATGAAATCATTCTTCTACCTAATTAAACAAATCAGGTTCCATAACTCTCCAGCCTTTGTGAAGGGGAGATAACAATAGTAACTAGGTTACATCTTTTCCCTAAATTCATTTTCGGACAAGCGCTACTCAATTTGAGATGACGCTTTTCAAAAGGGTCTTATTAGTATGCTAATGTAAGTTCAAATGTACGCTGAACATGAAACTTTGCACTTTTGTTCCTTGGACAACTTCTATCTTTAATAGGATGCTACAATTTTAAAATGGCTGTAATAAAGTCGTGCTCATTTGTTGGTCCATACATTTTACATGTACATATAGTATGCTGCAGGGCGGTCCAGGAGCAGAACAAAAATATAAATAAATAAAACCTATTTGGGACTTATTTGAACATGATAATACTTACATGTACCAGAAGTACATATGGTACCATAAAAACCTGAATGCCTATCTGGGCAAATGTAAACTGTGTTCAGAGAATGCCTGTGTTTGAGATGCAACATTCAGTCCTCACACAAGTAGATTCAATTTTTATTAGCAAACGAGAAACCACCCTACATGTGCGTATATCTATTTACATGTAGGATGTGTGATTTCATTATACCATATTGTTAACTTTCATAATATGTCTTTCATTTACATTGTACTGGAATGTGACAAGAGACAAACCAACATTTCAATTTGATAAATATAGAAAGGCTTATATCTCCCGCCCCCCTCCACGCTTTTTACAACTCCTCCTTACAGACACAGAACATATCAATATTGTCATCAAAAATTGACAGCTTTAGACTTAGTATTTTAATACCAAGTCTAAAGCTGTCAATTTGATTAAAATCTTTATTCATGTACATTGTACCTGTATCAGTTTACTTGAAGCTTTAAAACACTATGATCTTTATTCAAGATTAGGTACCTTCAATTAAACAATGAAACATTGAGATTCTATTCGAACAGTTAAACTTACAATGACAATATTTTGTTTACGGTACATTTCTATTACATATTTGTAAAAGATAAAAACAAGGGTTTTTTAACGATGGTGGCAAGGAGGCAATGGTTATACATGTACATACTCTCTTTGATAATCTGGGTCAAGGTAGTAATCCATGCTACATGTATGAATCCATGTTAACTTAATTAAAATACAGATCTATACTTTGTTGGGGTTTTTTTATATTTCTGATGTAGTGGGAAGTTGCGTCAGGAGTGATATGACTCATATGAGCAGCTTTTGACCCTATGACATTGACTTCAGACATTTGAATAACCATTCAGTGTTGATGTTACTAGTTGGATACCCACAGTTCTGTGCATCAAACGGTCACGGGTTATAAATAAGAACTATACAAAAACAAACGAAATAGGTTCTGTGTTTAGTCTGATTGGTATCACTACAGACCCAGATTACTCAGCGCATCCTTTCACTTGAGACCGCAGAGTCTGTGTATATTGTGTTCTGTCCATCGGTTGGTCTTGTGTACGGTGATTGTGTGTGGTGCAGTCCCCCTGCACTTGGCTTACTATGACGTTGTACATATCGTTGGGTTGGAGCAAGAATGTCGTAAGTGACAAAAATTGCGATTTCCATGTTACAATATATTATTGATAGTTGATGACCAACTATTCAGATGAGCATGGTTTTGCGCATTATGTTGTCATGGAAACCGGAAATCTTGTCTGTGCAAAATTGTCGTAAGTGAAAAGTTGACCAAATTCTTGGAGCAAAAATGTCGTAAGTGAAATGTTTCATTTTAGAAGTGAGAAGTATAAATTAACAGTATGATTTATATTGTTCATATTTCCCCAAAATGGGATATTATAATATTTATATTAATTCTTATATTAAAATGTATCTGGCCGAGCCCTTTATTTTTTTTATCGAGGCAATTTGAGTTTTTGGTTACTTTCTGCACTTACGACAATATTGCACCAAACATCTAGGCCGAAATTTATTAATAGACTTTATATTGTTCATATTTCCCCAAAATGGGATATTACGTAGAATATGTATATTAATTCTTAACAATAAAATATATTTAGTCAAGTCTATTTATCTTTTATTTATTATGTTCAGTGTGAGTTTTTGGTTACTTTCTGCACTTACGACAATTTTGAACCAAACATCTACGTCGAAATATGTTGGAGCAAAAATGTCGTAAATGACTTTTGGCTATGAGCCAAACATTTATACAAGGCCCAGACAACACTCAACTACTCAAAATGTATTATAAATCAGAGATATGAAGCTTTTTAGCGAATAAATGATGACAAGGAATCGTCATTTGTATTTAAATCTTAAAATGCAATTTTCTCCATTTTCTCAAAATGTCACTTACGACATTCTTGCTCCAAGCCAACGATATGTGAACCGTCATGGCATAATGAGTTGCAATGAGGAAATTTTGAAAATTGAGTTATTGTTATTTTCACATTCCCCTACTCAATACCTTGAATTTGATGTATAGTTTGTTTGATTCACGCAAAAATTGACTGAGCTGTGTTCGCTTGAAGCCACCCAACTCACCAAAGTAAGTTTTGAGAAAAATCAAGTCAAAGATATGGTATGTTTCAAAACCAAATCCCATAGCAACCAGACCATTTATTTGCTGTTTTGTTGTTGAATATTGTTTTGTAGAGGTTTTCTAGGGGTGCTGAAGACGAAAATTGTAGTAAATATTTCCAAAATGTATGTTCGAGTTTCCACAAGTTGTGTGTTTATTAATGTCATTGAATGGGTTTTTAGGGTTGCTACATCAAAACAATTGCAGTATCAACCCGATAATACCCCAAATGGCAATCGAAATGATAATTGCAGTAGTAAAAATTTATCCAACAATATCGACCATTTTGTTTTAAATGAACCTGCAGTAACTATCGTTCTTGATGTTACCAGGGACAGACCGGGAGTTGAGTTTCTCTAAACCATGATGTACCCTGTAGTTTGGATAGAGAGTCTAAGCTATGATATACATGTAGTTCGTTTTGTGTCTCTAAATCATGATGTATTACTGTAGTTTGTATTGAGTCTCTAAACTATGATGTACCTTGTAGTTCCTATAGATTCTCTAAACCATGATGTATCCTGTAGTTTAGTCTCTCTAAACTATCATGTACATCATGTAGTTCGGATAGAGTGTCTAAACCATCATAATATTATGCCCTGTAGTTCATATAGTCTCTAAAACCATAATGTACCCTGTAGTTCATATAGTCTCTAAAACCATAATGTACCCTGTAGTCTCTTATCCATGATTTGCCCTGTAGTTCAGATAACAGTTTCTAATATAAACAATTCTTATTCTTATACGCATAAACCACAGTTTTGTAAATAGGAGACCGATCGTCAAATGAATATGAATTGTACCATATGTTAATCTCCAAATTACATAGTTTCTCTCACATCAATATATTGTTAACCTTTTGAAACACCGTAGCACCGGTAAACCGGTGGAATTCTTATTTGACTATTGGCCGTAGCACCGGTATACCGGTGTGAGGTCATGTATTGAACTATGAACTACATAAGTTCATTTCTTTTCAACCAATCACAATGCTTTTTCGTATTTAGCTCTCGGACATGTAAACAAAGATTTCAGCGCCCATGCAACGTGTTTTTGTTTGATATTGGGGCGTTGATTGTTAGCATGAAACGAGCGAATCAAGAACCCGGAAGCTCGAAAGGTAAACAGCCTTATAAACAACTGGTTACTACGACACAGGTTCTTGATCAATTCGAGGATTTTACGGAATAAGATGCTGCAAATGATCAAGATTATCTAGAAAGTGATTTAGAATATAACAGTGAAAGCGAAGAGAGTGATGTAGAATCGGCTTGCCCATCAAGTGGGCGTGGCCGCCCACGTCTTTCTGGCGATGTAACCAACACACACGTAACTTCAGGTTGGTTGAATACTGGCACTGATGACATTTGTGACCATTCTAGTTATATATGTGACCTTTCTGATTGAAAATGTGGTGGTTTAAAATAAATACATCAAGAATAAAATGTTTAAAAGTCTTTTATTTGTGCTTTCCTTAATTTGACGTCATATAGCCCAGGAGCCTAGGCCTGACGTCAAATAAGCTCCAGGAGGTCAGGGTTCTATTACTAAGGGTTAACATGCTTTAAATATGTGGATGTAATGAAGAGGTGGTGTAGAAAATTCAGGTACATTAAAATATTGGTAATAGGAGGTATTTCTTGCTATAATCACAATGTTACGCAATAAATTATACCCCTTCCCCTACTGAGAATTATAATTAAATAATGTAATGTTATCTTAGTTATTATGTCTTTGAATCTACCTGAGAGGTACATGTATGTGCATCGGTATGAAACCTTAAATAAATTAATATGACTCATGAGTATTTCTGCAAAGATCAAATGATAGTCTGTAATTTCACAAAATATATAGACACACATGGTTTACCTTGAATGTAGATATTACCCATCTATATTGAATAATGCATATCACCTTTCAGTTGAATCGTGTCATGTTCATATTGTGTTAGGTATTTGCCACATCAAGGTGACATTCTTCTATTGTTCCATTAGCCTATTCAGATTTGTGCAGTTATAAAAGACCAGCGATAATTTCGTAAGTTTTGACTTTAACTATGTCGGTTTTCATATTCTAAGTAGGTAAACTATTCTTAATTCGTATTGGCTTTTATTAGATGGTTATAGTTGATATGAAATGGGGTTTAACATCCTACTGTTCTGTTCCGAGTGGGATAATGATGACTGGCATACACCATACTGTGTGCTACATTTTTTGAGCGCAATTACAATCAAATTTGATAATGAAGTCACAATCAGAACAACAAAATGCCACCAAAATGACGTCATAACAAGATCTTGGGTTACAAATGTCGACATTTTTTGAACTCGCGAGTATCATTTTCCTATAGGTTGTTAACAACTGATTCGGAGATTTCAGCGATTTTCTGGTCCACTGCCAGCCATCTTGGATTTATGTTATTAATTATGCAAATTTCCCCCAAGACCGATAATAGCCGCTTTTGTTATGGAAGTACTAGAGACCACACCTGAACAGATCCCAAAGAAATTTGTGTTGCAGTTTGTTCTAGGTGTATTGTTATCTATACCCGCCTAATTCACTACATGCACACGACAGGATTTTCTGATTAAACGCAGTAAATAGTTTTGCATTAAGTACATGTAGTAAAATTTTATCAGACAATATCAACCATTTTGTTTTATTAAAATGTTGACCGAAACGACAATTCTGGTTTTTATTCACAGTATATTTATAATGTCTGGTACTACATGTATGTCATTATTTAGGCACTTAACCCAGTGTTGTAGCATCAGGGGTCGACCAGACTGTATGCCTATTCTCTATCTTGTTTTTCAAAATGGCCACCAAAATGGCAGTTATTGGGGTTCTTTAACCTTGATACTCTGTTGTGTAATATATCATTTTAGAGGTCTTCGGGGGTGCTGAATACGAAAACCATGGTTTTGGGTCGAAGCAAACAAATATTTATCATTTTTCATATTCAGTACACCTTAAAGCCCCAATACCACATTGTTGTAACTGAATAATATGTTCCAATATTTATTCTGGTCAACAATTTGTACTATATACAATAAACATGTATATCAATTAAAAAATGATACAAATTTCATCTAAACACACCTAATTTTAAAAATTGGAAAAATTCAACTACATGCCTTACGTAAGCACTCTCAAATGCAACTTGGATTTAAACATATTTTCGAACCCTCTGGACAAGTAAGATAGAATGACAATGTAATTGATAATTTACACAACAGGTAGGACACTTAAACATCTTGTAGTTAGAATAAGGCTAATTTTTTTTTTCTGGACCTGTCAAGCCAGCAAGAGTGTTATTGTCCCTTTAATTACAAGTAGTTATTAGAGCGATTGTATATATGTACTAATGGAGGTTTTCATATGGCATGGTTACGATACCAGTGTTTACATGTAGGTACAATGTAACTGTAAACAATTGAAACGCTATTTAGAGTGGATATAATTGTATTACAGTACAAGAATTTGATTCATTTATTCATCGAGCATGGGTGACATTTAAGAATGGAAAAGGGCGGCCGTGAGAGCTCTCAGTTAGTTGCAAATGAATTGAATGCATGTTAAAGTTGTCGGTATGTTCTAAAACAATATCACACAGCAACCATGCCATTAAATCATTCGTTATTTTGTAATTTAATATTAATATTTTTGTCTTTAGGTTTTCAAGTTTGCTGAAGAAGAAAATCATAGTAAATGCACTCTTTTCATAGCAAAAATTCCACAACATCCACATGCGGCATATTCACAATTCTTATAATTTAGAACCATCTATACAACAATCTATTATAATCTCATTAATTAATTAGTACCCTGGTGCCAGTGGTCAGAAGATTAAAGAGAGAGAGAGAAATGGGGTTTAATGTCCATTTCAGGACCGTAGGGGTCTTTTGCAGTAGGAGGAAACCGGAGGATTCGGAGAAAACCCATGAGGTTGGACAGACGACCCTACTTCTTGCCACGTACAACCGTGGATTCAAAACCACGTTAGTTGACTCAATGACAGGCTTTATGATATGCACACTAACCATTCAGCCATCCAACCCCCCCCTCCCCCCGATCAGAAGATTAAGGTATCGTACTGTAATCAAGTTTAGTACCGGGTACATGTAGATGTATATCTTAATCATCAAAGAAGCCGCCACAGCTGTACTATTTCGTTTGTACAATAGGTCTATTGTTATTTTCAGGTACCGTAACGGTATCAAAATATGAGTCCCCAATAGATTAGTAATTACGTGTTGGCAGCTTAGCAACAAGTGGAGTTTGTTTACATTTTTAGGGGTTTTAAAACCCTTTTGTAGTACCGGTACATTAAAATGAATTCAACGGCAATACTTTGGTCATATGATAAATTTGAGATTCTCTGCTTTACAACGATGCCAAGCTTTTTTCAAATTTTAGATTGACTGGTCTTCCCTCTGCAAGCAGAGAAAAATATATAATTTCGCTGAGAATATTCAGGATAGGACAGATACTCCATCCTTAAAATTACCGTAAAATCAGCGTTTTTCGAAAGTTGGTCAGAGAAAACCCATGCACAGCAATGGCAGCTTCCTCTCAATTTACTCAGGGCCTCCCACAATGCACAGCGAGACGTCATTTTTTCTAGAAAGGGTGAATGGTGTATTGGATCGTGCGTATTCCGACTCATTTTGTCGTAGCCGGTCACATGTACTAGGTATGTACATGTACTTCAACTTGTACTTGAAAATAGAATGGTACGCGAAGGCCTGTAGATAAAGTACATGAAGGTAGGCCCAATTAACAATGGGGGAGGTGGGTCAAAGGTCATATTCAATACATACCTTAGCTAATCTTGCTCTTTTAATAAGATCATTCAGTTTCCTCAGCGTGGCATTTCTTGGTAAACTCTGTAAATCTTTAAATAAATCTTGTTCCTCTAATTCAAAAAGTCTTCTATTTGAATCATGTTGAAGGGGTTGGTCCCAAAAGGATCCCAAATATACACGAGCTACTTCAGGAGTATTGATTACTTTCCCCAGGGACCACATCAGGGCCCCGTAAACTCTCATCAATTGTTGATGGTCAACCATGTCGGCTTTGTTGAGGACAATTCTAATTTTATCATCATAACCTTTTATGGCGTCTATTGCACGGCGGAACTCATCCGAAATGTCAAGTTTGTGTGCATCAAAAAGCAAAATTATGCGATCAACACGTTCTGCCATCCATTCTAAGACACCAGCGAAATCATACCCTCGATCAACCCTCTGCTTCTCACCGGATAAAATTCCTGGAGTATCGATTATAGAAATACTGTTTAAAACTGGGTTGTTCATTGTCGAACATTGAAAACGATTTAGAAAGGCGTTGCCAAACTTTGACATAGGTTTAAACTGTTTTTTGGGATCCACTACCAAGGCATTTCCAGGAATAATTCCATCCTGAGCGCCATGCATGACCGTGATAAATCTGTCTGTAGTTGGCTCCGGTCCAATCCTCATTCCTGGAAATTCTTGTTCTAAAAGATATCTAATAAAAGTTGTTTTTCCTGTTGAATATTGTCCGATTAAAAGGATCATTGGTTTGGCATCGAAGTCGGGATCATCCAGTTGCGGTGAATGAAAATCATGGAATTTATACTGTTCCTCCAGTGGCAGAAGCTTCGTTCGGTAAATTTTCTTCAGTCCCTCTGCCACGTTGGCGTAAACCTCCGGCTCTTTATGCCTATCATCACTCGTTAACCATCTCTTCATTTTGTTTTCTCGCTGAGTTACCTTCTATCGAAATCTTCAAATCAAACTAGCACCAGAAACCGGCCTCGCCTGCTTCTGTCAATGCCAATATGGAGTAAGCGGAAATGTGATGTCAATAAGAGTAATGCGCATGATATTTGACCTAAATTGACCCATCCCACGTGTCATCTTACGTCATTAAATGTTTTGGTTTTCAGCACGACAGCTGAGCTGATAGAAGAGCAGACAGCTTGTCCAAGAAACTACAGGATTTCTCCGAAAGATTAAGTAGCCCAATTGCTGAATTGCAAATTTCATTTAACTGAGTGTAAGTATATTCATTGAGGTATTGATTTTAGCTAGCTATTGAGGTGGGATGATCGAGTCAGTGAGTCAGAAACGAATGTTGTTGAATGTACACAGAACAGAACTGTCATGGCTGCAACCGAAAATCAACAAATGACGTATCATTGAACACACCCGCATTTCATAAGCGACACACCTGCCCCGTTCACTCCTGAATAAAAGACACCTTAAGAAAACTATTGGACCCTCAACCAGGTGTGTTTTTAAATGTAAGCTGTTGCAGATATGTGTGTATTATTGCCTTCCCCCCAGCCCTGGAATTTTTCAACATAAACAAGCCAAGGCCTGTGCTATTTTTAGCGAACTTCCTCATTTATTGCCACGAATTTCTGAAAAATTGTTTTATATTTCTTATTGTGGCAACCATTCCATCCACCAGTTAACTACATTATATATTTGAAAACGGTTCAAAACATGGTTTTAACATATTATTTTTCTGGGAAGATGGGGTACATGAACAATGTATGTGTTTACTATATTAATATAGGTCATACTGTATCTAAAAATAGTAATGATGGCTGTACGTATGTACATGTTATATATCATCATAGACATAGGCTACATATAGTATGATCATATGTATAAGTCATATTGATTGAGGGGGCTTGGATGGCTGAATGGTTAGCACATGCGTGCTGTATCAATAAGCCTGTCATTGAGTCAACTGGCGTGGTTTGGAATCCCCAGTTGGACATGGCAAGAAGTAGGGTCACCTGTCCAACCCCATGGTTTTTTTCCGGGTCTTCCGGTTTCCCCTCACTGGGGGATCACGGTGGCTAAGTGGATAAGGCGCTGGTTCGCTAGCCTGGAGGTTGAGTGTTCGATCCCTGCATTGGCCGAGAAAGTTCATCTCGATTTTCCGGCGTGATTTCCCCTTGTCAGTGATGCAGAAGGAGGGCCTGACGTTTGGATGGGATGAAAAACCGAGGTCCCGTGTACAAATTGGAGTGCATGTAAAAGATCCCTTGACAGTTGGAATTCGATATAAGAGTGGGCCGTAGCGCCGCTGCCCGGGCAAAATTTCCCTCATTGCACACTGTGGCGTATGCCCGTCTTCAATTAGCCCAGGTTAGGTGCTTAAGCGTAGGACGTTAAACCCCATTTCATTCATTCATTCATTCCCCTCACTGCTAAATACCCCTACGCTCTATCAAATTATTGATATAAAATTAAACCATGTTAGTCCCGAAATGACCTAGTTTGTGTCAAGTGGATGTTAAACCCAATTTGTCTCTCTCTTTATTCCTCTGACCAAGGTCCAAGGTACTAATTAATTGATGAGATTATAGATTGTTGTATAGCTAAATTATAACGCTATCATAGTTAATATGCAGCATGTGTTGTGGATGGTTTGCTATGAAAAGAGTGCATTTACTAGGATAGACCCTATATTGTAAAGGTTATTACCTAGTGATGAATATGCAAATTATAAATTACCTATATATATGACGTCACAAAATCCAATATAAAGAAATAAGTGAAAAAACGGCTTAAAAACAACCTGCTTTGTCAGCATGTGACGACGCCATTGTTGTGAAATTTGTCTGTTGGTCATCCAGGTATCAAGTCACCCCAGTGCTGCCATCTGACGAAATTTTAGATAAACATAATTTATAATTGCTGATGTGCCTATCGGACTTACGAGAAACGTCCCAATAACTGGACATAACATTAGACCCAGGCACAGTAGATACTTAATATGGGGACGTACATTGGACGTCCCTATGGCACATCAAGTACCAAAATGACAACGTACAACGTATGTCCTATAGGCAGTTAAAGGGTTAATATTTAGCGACAAAATAATGAATGATTTAATGGCATGGTTGCTGTGTGATATTGTTTTAGAACATACCGACAACTTTAACATGCATTCAATTCATTTGCAACTAACTGAGAGCTTTCACGACAGCCCTTTTCAAGTGGGTCATCTGTCAAAATTATTAACATCTAATAAAGAGAATCATATTATCAGGGATAATTAATGAGCCGTGAGCAAAATTTTGACGAGCTTTTTTGCATACACTTTTGTTGAATTCCAAATGCATGTACTGTTATATCTCCCCGGTCATATATTTCAAGGATTGTATCTGATTTAACTCAGATTAAAATACACACATACGAATCTAATAAAACACGTTTTATTCCTGTTAGTCTTATACACGCAACTCTAATTATACTAACAATAGAGGGGTACAACAATTGAAATAGTGATCACGTGTAATGACGTGTATATAAGTAACCTTATATGGAATACATACATATCATCAGACACTACATGTACCAAAAGTTATTTTATAACATGCATGCATATTAAGAACTTCCCATTATATGTGACTAAACCAATACATCATCTTCAATAGAAGGCTTGATATCGCTTTAAAGGACCTAAGTCCGTAACTTAAAATCCTCCAAAATCTTCATCATCGAAAACCAAATTATTGGTCAATTTAAATCAACATTGATGATGTAAACTTACCGGGAAAAGATGAGCTTCGAAAATCCGATATTTAAGATAAAATAATTTTTTTAACATTGGTACACGAGTCGCGTACCATATGCGCTTCAGCCCCAGTTGTATTGAGGGACGAGGCTAAACACACTGCATCAAACCAAACGTAGTTATGTAGACTGGAATAACTAGACGCTATAAATGTGCACTTGATTGCGACTGCTGGCGTATTTCGTCGAACATAACTGATTTGGAATTGGAGTAAAAACGGAAACCATACAATGTAAATCAGTTTATATACATTCATATTACAGTATTATATGCGTTGCGACCCACTTTTGTGAATTTCTAGGTCCCAGGTGTTGGCGCTTTAGCTCCTTTAACTACATACATCTTATCAAGCCCTTCATGTAATACCCTGAATATTTTGGCACTAAAATTGATTGGGAATAAGCCCAGCTTGTGAGCCTATCGCATTCCTTGGTCGTAGTGAAGACTATCTCACACTTTCAAGCTAAAATGTGTACCTGTGACAATCCATTTGCAAAGTTCAAGTTTCGTCTAATGTCAAGATTTCCGTGGGGTTCACAGAAATGATTGGATGCTACTGTTCACATGTCTGCAGATAACGAAGCTATAATTTCTGGAATAGTGAAGAAAACCAGCAATGGCTAGATGTTGTGAAACTCGCAGTCATTGCTTCAGGAACATGTCAATACTATAGGCATACATGTAATTGGCTGCAAATGGCAAGTTTGCAGAATTAGCTTCTACTAGGTCTTATCTGCGATATCACTATTGTGGAAGCGAATGTTAAAAAACAAGTTTGATATATTCTGATTAACATATTGATTTCATATACACATACATTGTAGGTGCATTATTCATGTGTTATAGGAAATCTAAATTATGACAGATTGCAATATATATTGACACCTGACATTCATCATAATAAATCTGTAATCTATGTCAGTATTACCCAATTATTAAAAAATATCCAGTTGTATTTAATAATAGATCAACATTACTCAAATCAGGGAAAGATAATCACTAGGATACACATATATTACATATATGTAAACAATACTACAGTATGGCATGGGTTATTTATTACAAGGGGTTACATAATAAACTATAGCTGTGAATTATTTGTTGATCAGACAATAGTAATTAATGATGGGTCTATATTAAAGTAGCTAAGTCTCTAACTCAATCTCATCTCAAATCTTCAACTTTGAAAACACAAATTATTTATCAATTTAAATCAACATGATCTTACCGGAAAAGGATGGGCTTCGGATATCAAATATTTAAGACAAAATAAACATTTTACCATTGATACAAGAATCGTGTACCAAATGCGTTTCAGCCCCAGTTTTAGCAAGAGACTCAGGGAACGAGGCTATACACATTGCACCAAATCAAACAGCGTGTGTAGACTGGAATAACCAGACGCTAGAAATTTGAATTCGATTGAGACTGCTTTGAAATTAGAGTAAAAACAGAAACCGTTGAATGTAAATCAGTTTATATACATTCATATTACAGTATTATATGAGATTTGCGACGAGTGTTGGGATTTCAAAATTTTAGCTGTCGGACATTTTTTCCCGAAAATAAAGGCCCACAACTATTTAAGCAGACGTTTTCAAACCGCAATTAAGAATCATGTGTCAACAAAATATTCAAATTCATTCGTAATAAAAAAAAATAGGTGCACCTCGTTATTTTTTATGTTTAATTCCCGTACGGCAATCAAATTTATGTCAATATTATTCCTAAAAAATCACATGACATTGTAATACCATAGAGGATGAAAGCATGCAGACTACTGTCAATCCGTAACGTTTTCATATTCCCCCCAAATTACCATATTTTTCTTGTCATAAGTTGATATATTTTTCAGCAAAGTCCGGCTATTTGTCGTCTACTTCGTTTCGATTTATATACGGAAGGTAAAAAAATGACATCCCTAAATTGCGACCCACTTGAACTGTCAATTTCTAGGTCCCACATGTTAGTGATTTAGCTCCTTTAAATGCATGTATGTATACTTGTTATTATTGGTGTGAGGCTAATATAAAAAAAAATCTTTAAAACATTTCATAAAATGTCTTCTTAGATTTACCACTTCTGCCATGAGGATACTGCTGCTTAAAATATAAAACCTGGCAAGGGAAAATGTAAGGATGGTCGAATGGGACAAAAAACAAGTTCCGTGTACGCATTGCCACTTGACATTTTGAATTCAAAATAAGACTAAGAGTCGGCTGTAGCGCCGCTGACTGATGGGCACAATAAGTCCTTATTCATGCAGCACACGCAGGAAAGAGAAGAACATGAAAAGTTCATCATCCATTAGTTCTTGTTTTGTTTCTGAAGGGTACTTCATACACCATTCAACTTATCTTTTTTAGAACTTTCATTTTCAAGTCCAATTTTTTTTTTGTGTACCCCATGGGGACAAAGTGCTATAGACACATGAAGTCACAATTCCCTACCATCAATAAAAAACATGAAATAGGAATTTACTTTGAAAAGTTATCGTGGAATTGGAAGCCCTGCTTTATTTGTATCCACCTAAGCCTATTATACTGGCTATGTCTTGTGTTAGAAGTTTCTTAGGTTGAATGAATGGGTCGTATTGTTTCCATTTCAGATATTAGAATGGGTCGAGTATTTTTACATCATATTGGTGGGACAAGGTTGTTCTCATGTGCCAGCTGTGATACACCTCTAACCAACAGAACTGAGTTGATATCCACCAGATTCACAGGTACACATACTTTAAATATAGCTGGGTGTTGGGGCTTGAAAAGAGAGCAATTAGGGTCGCCTGGCTCATATTGTGAATTCTGCCTGAGCCCTTCAGTTCCCTCCTACTGCATAATCAAATTATGCTAGTCCCGAAATAATCTAGTTTGTGTTGAGTGGATGTTAAACCGAATATTTCCGCAACCTGCATGACCTTCTCTACCAGTATGATCTCTCTTGCAGACATCTTCCTAACCAACCTAATCTTTTTCCAAACTAGTCTGATTTCCCTATCCTCTGCGTAATCTCCCATCCCAGGCATAATCTCCCTAGTCTGTCATGATCACTTCATCCGACATCACTGGCATAATCTCCCCAAACTGGCTTAATCTCCCCAATTTACCTGGCATAATCTCCCCATCCTGGCATAATCTCCCGAACCTGGCATAATCTCCCCATCCTGGCATAATCTCCAAATCTGGTATAATCTCCTCATCCGACATGATGTCTGGCAGACCCCGGATTGATAACTCGACCGGCGTGATTGTCTGATGTCCACCCCAATTGTGAAGATGTCCCATGCTGCATGGATATAACTCAATATCCCACATTTTTACATCAGATCCCATGAAATAATTTACCCATGACATGCATTTCCATTTATGTTTTTTAAGGTGCAACTGGAAGAGCCTTTCTATTCAACAAAGTTGTAAACCTGAATTTTAGCGAGGTTCAAGATCGCGTCATGTTGACCGGACGTCACATGGTTCGTGATGTCTCTTGTAAAAACTGTGACTCCAAATTAGGATGGATTTACGAGTTTGCAACAGAAGAAAATCAGAGATACAAAGAAGGACGAGTCATTTTGGAACGAGCCCTGGTAACAGAAAGCGAAGGATTTGAAGAGCCCAATCAAAATGATAGTTGATCATACTGGGAGAAATTGTAAATATTTCAATTTAACGACACTCACAATCGAGTGTTCATCCGTTCCGATCTTCATTTCACTCTATTTGGTTTGGTTGCCATGCCGATTATGATAAATGAAGTAAGCAGTTCTGTCAGAGATTTAGAAATTTGAATATTCAGATGTATGTTAAGAAAACATTTTAAATTCTCTGTATACGTGTGGCTGTGAATACGGATTACACTCAACCCGTCTGCTTGTGCTCTTCAGGTTTTGATTTGAGGTGTTCAAAAATTCATATGGATATAAATGTCACTAATCCTTAATGTATGGATATATTGTCACCTATTCACAATAATCTAACTTGGAGAGCTAGGATTTCTGTATATATTTGCCCATTGAGCAAAGAAATTAAGCGTTCGTTACTTTTGAGATAATCTGGCTATTTTATTATCTCCCTTGTCATGTTGTTAATCACAGGCCTTCACGTGAACAAATTCAAGAATCTTTCTCTTGAAACAGGTGTCTTAAAATTACTTAAAACTGAAGAATTTTTTATTAGGTTATGGACGATCAGTTATGTGTAGAATGTGATTGGTCAATTCAAGAATATCTAACCAATCAAAAACTGGTGTATCAGAAAATTTAGTTCCATCTGTTGAAAGACTTGACTTTAGATGTTTTTTGGGGGGGTTACTACTAATACACAGAACAAAAATAACATTAAGTTTAAATTTGAAATCTCCAATTGTGACTTAATGGATTCTGAATTCACTGTAACTACAATATTGTAAAAGTTGAATCTCTAAAAGGAATATCATTCCACAATTTGGTTTAGTTCTGTTCACTGATACATGTCCTTAGAGATTGTTTTTTGGGATTGATGATAAATTGAATGTGTGTGAGCTTGAGCAATCACATCCATACTGACGTGAAGGCCTGTGAACACGATATCCTACTTGTAGCCTTTCTATTCTTGAAAATTCTGAATTATGTTTGTGTGTCTTATATTTATTTGTTGATGTCAGTAGTATCATGTGTTGTTACTATTAATATTATTACTATTATTATTATTATTATTATGATATTCAATGCTGTAAAAAGTTTGGCAATTAGAAATAGGATAACCAGGTTTTTGACTAGACTTTAGACTAGATATTTTTGCACAAAACCCAGCAGGAGTTATTTCCCCTTTTCAAAGAGTTATTTCCCTTTGGATACAATGCCATTTTGTTACTGTTTCATAATGAAGTCACTTTATGTCCTCCCTGTTATTTCGAGAATCATTTCTGTTGTGAAAAATATTTTTGGATAATGAGTATTCACCCGAAAGTCACCCATTGAAAAAAATATATTAATATATGAAATAAAGGAAATTCAACCAGGATTAACATCTTATGTTTTGAATACTTCATAGAGTCTTCTAGAGGAAAATTTAACCCCAACAGCAGTGTTATGGCCTACCCTTATTTCTTTCTCAAACTGTCAGTCAGGTTATCTTAAACGTTTTTCCAATGGTATACACAGAACCATTAGTTTTCGATCCATGTGAACAGCTTACCTTTGCAGATCTCATGTCCTGCTGCACCACTGACAAAGGGTAACAGGATTGAACACGGACCATTCTGTTCAGGGAGCCATACCCTTACTCAATCAACCACTGTGGTTCCCAGTTTGAAGTGAATCTGTGAATACAGTCAGTGAAAGCTAATTACACTGTGACTGTACATGCAGAGATATCAAGATTTTAAAACATTTGCTATGATGCAACAGGACACAATTAATGTACCATCTTGGCCTATCTATGTCTCTAACTCAATATCATCCAAAGTCTTACATGTTGAAAACACGAATTATTTGTCAATTCAATTCAACATTTATGATGTTATCTTATCGAGAAAAGGTAAGACAAAATAAACATGTTACCATAGTGCCTTTCAGCTTCATTTGTAATAAGTGATCAGAAAAAACGAGGCTAGACATATTTCACAACTCATGTCAAATGGCGACGCCATAACTTATCTGGAGAGCATGTGCAATAGACTGGAATAACCAGGCGTCAGAAATTTCTATTCGGTTGATACCCATGCCAAATTTCAATGGAATTGAAATTAAGAGACAAAACGGAAACAATGAATTTAATCAGTTCATATACAGTCAGATTACATTATTATATGCGTTGCAACCCATTTGGGTCAATTATCACACTTCGTTGCCTTTCTCTTCACCCCCACCGCATAATTGGTATCAAATTAACAAGCAAGACCCTGTGAATGGTTTAAGCCAGCGAATTGGGCCTGGGACCGGGTGAATCACACTTTGTTGCAATGATCTACCCCCACATATGTGGCTTCAAATTAACCACCATGATCCCTTGAATGTTGTGGGCCATCAAATTTTTGCCAAGACAAATTGGGCCTGGGCCCAGGCGAATTCATACTTCGTTGCTGTGCTCTACCCCTTCATACGTGGTATCAAATTAATCAGCGTCGCCCTGTGAATGTTTTAGGCCCCTTTCTCGAGAGAGAAAGGGAGAATTGGGGATTAATGTCCACTCGACACAGCCTAGGTCATTTCAAGAATAACATATGGTTGAATTATAATTCAAAAGGCGACCCTGACACGTACAACCGGGGATTCGAAACCACGCCATGCAGACTTTATGATACAGCGCGCACGTGCTAACCATTAGGCCATACATCCCCGCTAAGTGCATTAGATATTAATTAATAAAGATATTAATTAATATAATGCTACCAACAATAAAAAGAGCCAAAATTCTACAAAAGTCATACACCTGTTTGATAAAGAAAAGATATTCCACAACATAATGGGGGGGGGCTGAATGGTTAGAGCGAGTGCGCTGTGTCATAAGGTCTGTCATAGGGTTAACTGGTGACGTTACGATTCACCGGTTCTACTTGACAAAGGGTGGGGTCGCCTGTCCATTCCCCTCGGTTTTCTCCCACACTGTTATATACACCTACACGCAAGCGAATTATTGACACAAAATTGAACCACATGTTAGTTCCGAAATGACCTAGATTGTGTCGAGTGCCACTCTCTCTGTCTCTTTTACATTACTATCAATTTTAATGTTACTAAATGTGCAGTGCTCTATTTGATATCATATTGAAATATTAAAAGCAAAATATATATATATATATATTCTAAAAACTGAAGTAGAAAATACCATTAAAGAAATTTTATTTAAATGCCTACATGTTTCGCCGTTAGGTTTTCAAGGCATATACATATATATATAACGTGCAGAAATATATCTTTCGAAATAAATCATGGTAAGTCCCTGTCCAATTTCGACCATTCAAACATGAAATATCAGTTTACAACATGTTGATTACAATGAAATATCAGTTTACAACATGCAGATTACAATAAACTATCAGTTTACAATAGGCTGATTACAATGAAATATAAGTTTACAACATGCTGATTACAATGAATTATCAGTTTACAACATGTTGATTACATTGAAATATCAGTTAACAACAGGCTGATTACAAAGAAATATCAGTTTACAACATGTTGATTACATTGAAATATCAGTTAACAACATGCTGATTACATAGAAATATCAGTTTACAAAGTGTTGATTAATATAAAATATCAGGTTACAAAGTTTTGATTAACATGAAATATCAGTTTACAACATGTTGATTACAATGAAATATCAGTTTACAACATGCAGATTACAATAAACTATCAGTTTACAATAGGCTGATTACAATGAAATATAAGTTTACAACATGCTGATTACAATGAATTATCAGTTTACAACATGTTGATTACATTGAAATATAAGTTAACAACATGCTGATTACAAAGAAATATCAGTTTACAAAGTGTTGATTAATATAAAATATCAGTTTACAAAGTTTTGATTAACATGAAATATCAGTTTAAAATATGTTGATTACAATTAAATATATGTTTACAATAATTTTGTTACAATGAATTATCAGTTTACAGCATGTTGATTAGAATGAAATATCAGTTTACAACATGCTGATTACAATGAATTATCAGTTTACAACATGCTGATTACAATGGAATATCAGTTTACAACATGTTGATTACAATGCAATATAAGTTAACAACATGCTGATTACAATGCTATATTAGGTTTTTTACACGATAAATCGTATGCAAACTTCAGCGCGTAGTTCTTGCTACGAAATGAAATATATCTGATTGGTGTAGTATCATTAAAACGTGTGCTTTGTAGCCCCTGTCCATTGCTGCCCAATGTTCCTGGTTTAATACATACATTATCACTTGTCCATTTAATCCAAAATGGCGTAAATTGATTGGGATTTAATAAAAGGTCTGTATCTTGTATCTTAAATTTGACAGAATAGGGATAATGAATAATCCTTATTGCGGCTTTAGTGTTGCTCCATCCGCCTATCACAAATTCATAAACCAAACTGGAACTATTTTTTGGAAACTCAAACAGTCCAATTATAGCACCCTGGCGCCCTTTAATCCATATCAATTCCGATGTCTTACCCTCGATATTTATAAATTCTATATATGGGGAATCAGCTTCAATTTTGATTATTTCACTATTTGACAAAGTAACACAACCAACCAAGATTAAAGCCTGGTGCCACAGTAAAGCCATCTTATTCGATATCTTAGAACGGTGCTTAATTCTAATCCAACACGGCGCTAAAATTCTAATTGATGCTTAGTTCTAATCACATACGCAGTCTCGCGATTCTAACTTGTGCTTAATTCTAATCCAGCAAAGCTTTAAATTCTAACTGGTGCTTAATTCTAACCAGCGCTGTGGTAGAATAATAACTGTGCTTAATTATAATCCAGCACTCTGCTTATTTCTAATCGGGAACAGCGGTAAAATTCTAAATGGTCTTGCCCGGTAAAGCGGTTAAATATCCTAGTACTTAATTCGAATCGAGCACAGCGGTAAAAATTCTAATTGGCCCTAATCTTAATCCGACACAGCGGTAAACTGGTACATAAGGGTAATTTGGCACAGCCGTCACGGACCAAATAAAATGTTCATCTGAACAAATGTAGTTTACAAACGATTCCTTCTAAAACCCTCTTAATTCACGTCATTATATAAAAAACTCAATATTTGTATTATCATATTTTAATGACGAAAACAACATTTCAGATATTTTACATAGCTCACAATCAAAAGATTTTTACATAGACATCTTAATTAGCCAGCATTGGTTGAATTGGTCCTTAGTTATGTATAGTAAGTTTCTCCAGGCGACGCATTCTGTTCTTTGGGAAACTAAACACTTTATATCTGCTAATTGAGATTTAAGAAAACATAAGAAAGATTTTTGTAAAGCAGCCATCAAGTTATTAATTGGTACAGGAAACAAACATTGTATGTAAGTTTGTTGTTTGTGATTTAAAGAACTGTGGCTTTCAAGCCAGACTAATTAAAATTGATGCACTCTTACCAAAAATCTAATATATGAGATATCGAATAGAGAAAATAAGGCTTAACATCCTGATTGTCTGCACCAAGCGACCAGACGAAGACAGGGTCACACCCATCTTTAATATTATAAGGCTTGATCTCGCTTTAACTCCGCACATAATCAAGCCCGTGCACCATCCTTTCTAGATGTTGCAAAACTCACAGTCGTTGCTCTAGGAACATCGGTTACGCCATGCAATGTGCTACGGGATAAGATTTGCCCGGAAAACGTCACTACGGTCGTCTTTTCTAATTTCAGTTTCCGGCGGGTTGGATGGCCGAATGGTTTGCGCATGCGCGTTGCATCATAAAAGACTTTCATTGTATTCATTTATTATTATCTACTTTTGAACTATAATAGCAAGAACAGCCAACTCTTTTTCTAATCTTACATAATGTATCTTTAACAGACCAACGAAAGATATGATTTTTGAACCAGAAACTTGTCCCAAGTTCTACTTGTTGGTACCAAATTTATCTAGTTTGTGTTTAGGGGACATTAAACCCCATCTCTCTATCTCTCTCTCTCATTCTATATCTCTCTCTTTCGGGGGGGGGGGGATGGTTAGCGTGCGTGCGTTGTATCACAAATCCGTTTATTGAGTCAACTGGCGTGGTATAGAATCCCCGGTTGTACATTACAATGAGTAGGAACGCCTGTCCAACCTCGAGGGTTTTCTCCAGGTACTCCGGTTTGCTCCCACTGCTAAAGACTCCTACGCAAAAGCGAATTATTTAAATAAAATTAAATCATATGTTGGGCCCGAAATGATCTAGTTTGTGTCCAGCGGACGTCAAACCCCACCCCTCTCTCCATCATCCCCGCTACCTCTTTCCATAATCCCCGCTATTGTTTTCCATCATCCCGCTCTCCGTCATTCCCACTACTGCTTTCAATAATCCCCGCTAGCACTTTTCTTGCTACCGTTATCCCATTCCAATTTCCATCATGGCCGCTACCCCCTTCCATTACCCCTGCAGCCAGAATCATCGCCGTTACCCACTTCTATTACCCCTGGTATACCACCTTTTATATTCATTATCCCATCCACCGCCTTTCCTTGAGCCTGTATCATCATCCACCGCTACCACCTATCATTATCCCCGCTACCACTTTCCCATTTCGGCGTGCTGATACATGATTACACTAATTTAAACTAATAAAACCAAAGTGTTTGGATATTTTTAATTTTTCAGATTCCTTTAAATACAAGAAAATGTTAAAGAATGTTTATCTTCATTTTATTTGCCAAACCATCCCTCCTTCTTCTCTTCGTACTCTTCGTACTCTTCCCGTGATTTGTGTTTATAGTAACGGTTCCTATGGTATCCATGGTGGTAATGGGGACGACGATATCTAGTTCTAAACAAGAAGCCGCCAGGAGCAGGTGCCCGTTTATCTTTGATGAAGCCTTTGGCCATGTTCTCACTTCTAAATACGTCATTCACTGCAAAAATCAAGATACATAAAATGTATGTAGAAGACTAAATTGCCTATTCATCGAAGGAAAAGAAGGGTTGTGGAAAAGGTGTGGAAAGTCCGAAAACAAATGAATCAAACATAAACAAAATAAACATAGGTTAACCTGTATCCCATAAATAGGACTAGCCAAAGCAGCTCAATTATTACTATCTTTCCTATTCGTTTCGTTTCTAACTCATCGTCGATTCATCCGGGCGGTTAGACGTTGTTCATTGTCAGGTCCTCTGTCCTGCACTATTCCTCACTGACAAATCTCGGAGAACTTCCCTGGGCAGCACCAGGATGGAAAGCGGGGACTACTAGCTAGCCATTGGCATACGGCCTCCATGTCGCCCTATAACCACCATGCCCCCACCCCACCCCAATTAGTATTACCAGATGAGAATGTACGTGTAGAGTATGTACTGACCTTCATCTTCAGTGTTTACAGCTTTCTTTTCTGTGTTTGTGACGTCAGCATCCGAACCCAGCGTTAGATATAAATAAAGTACTGCAATTTAAAAAAAAAAAGAACAGCGTTAATAAATTAACCAGAATGAGTCAGAACAAGTTTGTATGAGTCAGAATAAATCTGGACGAGTCAGAATAATCAGATTTTGGTGACGCCAGTACTTAAAATACACTGTAATTTTGTTAACCATTGCAACGAGTTTGACTGTAATTCGTTTTGGTGGGGAAGGGGGTATCTCTCCCAGGCGCCCAGACATTTGGAGGTGTGTAGCATATCTTGGCAACCGTGTAAAGCAGCAGGATAATTGAGCCGTAAAGGTCTGAATCTGAATATGACAGTTCTTGATACTGTTACGCCATTCCTTCCGTTTGGGAGGGGAAGCAAACCATAAACGGTGCGCTAAACGTCTACACCCGTGGCGCTACAAAAACGCCATTGTATACTGGATGTCGACGTTATCAACTTGTCCAATGCCCTTCCAATGCTAGACCAAACGCCTTGCACCTCTGACAACTTGGACCCGGTTAGTTAATCATCTGGAAATATATCAGTCAAACACGGGATCGAATCCAGAATCATCACTGCTCTCTAAGTTATCTATAGCATTTGAACTTGATCACGAATCGGGAGGCCTGCTCATTCCGTCGTCATTATCCCGATCGTTGTAAAAAAAGGTGGAATTTCAAACCCCAGTTCATTTCATTATATCACTTATGATATAAACATCATACAATACGAGTTTCTTTTTTTGAAAAAAAAATATGAAAAATATTTCTTTAACATGCTTTATGCAAGTACTAAATCTACCTAATGCCCCCGTCAGACCGAATGGCGTCCTTACTGCGCTGCTATGACTATAGAAAATTTACAAGGTCGCCGGTAAATGTAAACACAACGCGAGAAAATGTCCCAAATATTAACAAACTTGAATGAAGTCGCGTTCTTTACCCCGTCACACCGGGTTGGCGACTTTACTGCGCTGCTACAGCGTCGGAATTTGGCCCCAGAGGTCAAGATCGTCATAAACGTGGTAAAGCGTGGTGGAAACGCCAGATATCGCGCTGTGGTCTCGATGGTCGCAAATGATCGCCGAGTCGCGGCGTTTGTTTTGAGCATGTTCAAAACCAACACCAAGGTTCTGCGATCTGCAGTGGAAAAACTGTGAAAACACAATTATTATTTTTCAAGTTTATGATACTTTGGGACATTTTCGTGCGTTGTGCATTTTCTGATCGCCGTACGGTCGCTGCAGCACAGGACGCCACCCGATCTCACAGTGACTAGGCGATCATTCACGATCATGGAGACCACAGTACGGTATCTGCCGTTTCCACCACGATTTTACCGCGCTTATGGCGATGTTGACGGGCTCTGCGGCCAATCTTAATGCGCTCTAAACTCATTTTCAATCGCCGTAGCAACGAAGTAAGGTCGCCACCCCGGTCTGACGGGGGTATAATGCAGGTCTTTTTTGTTAGGATAGAAATGTTATCAAGGCCATGATCCACTCTGAATGCCATTGCTAGCCTACGATATTTAATGAACTAGAATACGTTTTGTGATGGTCGATTTAACATAAAAATGAATAATCGAGACAATGTTTATTGATAATTATCGTACCAACGGTAGTAATAAAAATCGCTTATATTTCGGTTCAGATTAAATCAATTTGACTGTATTTCTATAGCATTATTTCTATTCATTATCCAGTTGTAACTGTTATAGCGAGAACTTCCGACTGTTTATCTAATCTTACCTAATGCCCCTTTAATAAAGACAGATTTATGATTAATGATTTAATGTTAAAATGGATAATCGAGACTTTGTTAATTCTAGCTTGAAATTGAATCGCTCCTACCTTGGTTCAGGGTCGAGCAATTTGACTGATTTTTTTTAGTATGTTCTGTTTTCATTATCTTTTTCTAACTGTTACAGCGAGAACCGCCAGCTCTTTATTGAATCGTGCGGTAATGCCCTTTATAAAAACATATATTCGTTACCGACATGAAAGGAACAAAATACGAAAAATATGTGTTACATCAAAGATTTAGAACTAACCTGCAAGAAAAAGAATTAACACAGACTTCATCTTGACAGCTTCCACAATATAACTAGAAATTACCCAATTATATTATAGTTGATATTTGGATTAGACCTCATTTAGAAATACCAGGGGTTAAAGTGCATATATATATTGAGGTCAGGACATAGTGGGTATGATTTATATAAAGGTCGTTTTAGCATGAGAATTTAATAATAATTTTGATAATATAAAATTATATACAGTGACTAATATAATAATGGAATCTTGTATTAATCACGTTGATAAATATTATTATATGAAATTAATTATACGTGAGCCCCCACCCCCTCCGTTGCTAAAGGTCCATACTCGAAAGCGAATTATTGACGTAAAATTGTACCAAAATGTGGGCGTATAAAAAGTGAATGTGCGATTAATTATGTGTCATCTATTATTTGGCTTGTTAAATGTGAATCTGACAGGGATACTCCTCTTTATTGACTCTCAAATACGTCCTCCTCCATATTTAATTAATATTGTTACCGAAATGAAATTTAGCGTCTTAATTTTCTGCACCATCCCGCCTAACGAGAACGGGCATTATATATACGCCATACAGTGTGCTATGAGCGGAAATTTGTTTGGATTTTTGGGCTGCAGCCTGTTCATATTTTAAATTCCAATTGGGTTCTTTAACGTACACGTAACCTGTACAGGGGACCTGTTCCTAGTTAGACTCGCCGTCCTGCTGATTCATATATAAAATTCCAACTTGGTTCTTTTGCATAATGCCAGCATATACTTGGGGTCTCGGTTGTTTGTCCCATATGAACGACTAGACGCCGTTTTTTGTAAGACTCTCTCTCCGACCTACACAACAAAGTTCCCTGGATATTTTCAGGGTGCTTCCACTTACCAGTGGTGCAGGAACAGTATTTTCGAAAATTTTATGGGGGGGGGGTCCTACACGGTAAGCTTCAGTCCTCTGCTCTCGTAGAAGACCAACGCCGCCACCTTTAACCTGGGCAATTCGGATTCTGACCCGCTAACTGTCATCGATCCCGTACGCCTATGCCCCCCACCCCAGCCATATCTCTCTCTCCAACCTTTCTACACATATCTTTATATACCCCCTCCTCCCTCTCCATGTTTATACGGACAAACTCAGTGTATTAAAAATTTCATAAAATTTTAATCTTCATCAAAATATTTTTCCTGTTCATCTTGTTCAATGGTTGCCAGGGAATCATACTCATTGTTTTTATCAACTTGACTGAAAATAAAAATAGATAAAATTAAATATTGAAATCAGTTTACAGCGGCCTGTCGAGGAATATGGGTAGAGGTGTGGGTCCAGAATGGAGATATGAAGACGGCATATGATAATTTTATCTTTTTTGTTCCATCCAAATGACTATACGTTGTTCCTTGTCAGGCCCTCTTTCCTGCACCACTGACAAAAAGTAACCATCCTGGAAAATCCTGATGAACTTTCTCGGACAATGCAGGGAACAACAAAGGATCTCCCGGTTAGCAACCGGAGTGGAGACAATGTTAAGTTTTATCAAATTCAAAACTCTGAGCAATATTTCTACTCATTTAAGTGCCTACTTTGGGTGGAATGAGTTCAAATTGGCAGCCATGCTTCTCATATCTATTTCGATGAATGTAGGACCTGACACCCCCTAACCCCTGGACACAAGTGTGGTAATAATAGAATGCTTGTTACAGTTTTATCTTAATTTGAAAGAGAAAGGCAGGGACAAAAAAGTACAAACATAACAAGGGAAGGAACTCACATCCGAAAACCATATGGGCAAAAAGTGACTTTTTATCAAAAACAATTTCTAGTACAATAATCATTCAGATCTATTATCACCATTTAAAGTTTACATTGAATTCTATCGATTTCACACTGTCATCTTTCTATGTTTGCTTCTTTGTATTCAGTAGGTTTTTTCCTCTGTTTTGTGGTAATAAGGACATAATGTTCAAACTTTGTAATCAATACACCTCAATTCATTCCAACACTTATAATATTTCTCATTTAGTTGTACCTGGTATTTTAATACATTTCACCAATATTATGGTTACTTGTATACATGTAGGTAATTTTCCTTTCATGTGGATTACAGTACTTTGCTTGAATGCACTATTTTGCCTATAACTTTTTTTAGGACTTCCAATTCTGTCTTATGGTTTGGATTGTTCGTACTTGGTTTTAATTTATTTATATTTTAGCAGATCATGACTGTACTAGTATAGTATTATACAATGTTTTGGGATATATTCCTTAATTTTAATTTTTATTTTTGAGTTAAGTCTGTATTGCTTCCTGGACTGTACAGCGCTGTGGGTGCTGACGGCTATTCCCTCCACCCTACCCACCAGATGCATTCATTTGATCTGATTGTGCTTTCTGCATATTTTGCCTGTTTGTAAATTTGTTTTGTGTAATTGTTTGCATGTGGTGCAGTTCCCCTGCACATACTATTAGTAGTGTTTTTGGATGTGAACCACCTGTGTTTTGTGTAGACTACTCCAAAATTTTGTAATTTTCTCTTTGGGGCGATATAATGAATAAATTATTTTTACCTATAATCAAAAAAATTTGTATCTTCACCAGACAGGAATTTTTCTTGCATGATTTGAAGAAATTCTGTTTTTAGTTGTTGTTTTTCATGTTCAGGTATTTTAGGTTTTTCATCCTCGTCACTCTCTAGTTCTGATTCATCTCCATCATCATCTTCATCAGGTTTATCTACAATTATTAAATAAAATCAATAGAAAAAGTCCGTAGAGACTGTTGTCCTGGTAATCATTGCAGTGGATTGGGTGGGGGTGTCCGAATGGTTAACACATAGACATTGAATCAAGGATTGTCAAGTAATGTGGTTTTCGATTCCTGGTTTGTACGATTCCTAGCTTGTACGTGACGAGGAGTAGGCAGTACAATGTAGGGTCATATTGCCAACCTTGTGGATTTTCTCCTAGTCCTCCAGTTTACTCCCACTGCTAAAGACACCTACATGTACGTGCAAGTGAATTATTGAAATAAAATTAACCATAATATATTTCCTCTAAAATAACCTATTTTGTGCCATTGAACCACATTTTTCTCTCTCTTTTCAATGTAAGAGGTTTAACGTCCAACTGTTCTGCTCCTAAACTGGGCAAATGAGACAGGCATACGTCATACATCGTGCTATAAGTGTAATTTTGCGCTATGACCTACTCTTATATCAAATTCCAACTGCCAAAGGATCTTTTATGTGCAGGCCAAGTGTACATGGAACCTCAGTTTTTCATCCCATCCGAACGACTAGACAGATGTCCTTGTCAGGCCCTCCATCCTGTATCACTGACAAGGAGAAACCGAGAGAGAGAGAGAGAGAAGTGGGGTTTAACGTCCACTCAACACAACTAAATCATTTCGGTACTAACATATGGTTTAATTTTATTTCAATAATTCGCTTGTGCATAGGGGTCTTTAGCAGTGGGAGGAAATCAGTCAAGAGGTTGAGAAGGTGCCCCTATCTCCATGCCACCTACGCTCACACCAAGGCTCGAAACCACATACGCAAGCCAGCGGTGGCCGGCCAGCTAGAGGTCTAAGCGGGGCACTCTAGACCACTAGACCATCCCAAGGGGAAACCACGCCGGAAAGTCTGAATAAACTTTCTCGACCAATGCAAGGATTGAAACCTGACCTGCAGCTGGCAAGGTCCTGTGTAAACACTGGCTTGCATGTTAAAGATCCCTTGGTAGTTGGAATTCGATAGAGAGTGGGCTATAGCACCACTGTCTTGGCAAAATTCTCTCATAGCACACTGTATGTCATATGCCCATCTTCATTAGCCAAGTCTGAGCAGAACAGTAGGACGTTAAACCCCATTTCATTTCACTTTACATATGGTAACTATAAAAAACAAATGAACATGCAATAAGATTTATCTCGCTAGCCTGGAAGTCGGTTGTTCGATCCCTGCATTAGCCGAGAAAGTTTATCTCAATTTTCCGGCGTTATTTCCCCTTGTCAGTGATGCAGAAGGAGGGCCTGACAAGGACAGCTGCCTAGTCGTTTAGATGGGACGGAAAAACGATGTCCCGTGTACACATTGGCGTGCATGTAAAAGAACCCCTGGCAGTTGGAATTCAGTTGCTGCCCGGGCAAAATTTCCCTCATAGCTCTGTATGGCAATTGTCGGTCTTCAATTAGTCACGGTTAGGTGCTTAAGCGTAGGACGTTAAACCCCATTTCATTCATTCTGAATAATAAAATAAGTTCTGGTTTTGTTTTATACTGACCTTCATCTATTTTATCATCATATTCTTCTTGATCAATGTCCTAAAATACACAAAAAAATTAAACAATACTGGTACTACATATCCATTGTTCGACTTAAATCATTCTCATGCAAGACCTTGTGGGTTGGATGGCTAAATGGTTAGCGTGCGCGGGCTGTATCACAAAGCCTGTCATTTAGTCAACTGGCGTGGTTACGAATATCCGGTTGTACGTGACAAGGAGTAGGGTCGTCTGTCTGACCTCGTGGGTTTTTTGTCCAGGTCCTCCGGTTTCCTCCTACTGCTAAAGACCCCTAAACACGAGCGAATTATCGAAATAAAATTTAAAACACAAATGTTTGTCCCAAAATTACCAAGTTTGTGTCGAGTGGACGTTAAACTCCATTTCTCTCGCAGACCCAACATGATCAGCAGTGGCGCATGACATCATTGTGCAGCCATTGCGAAATTGTGACCTCATATCAAAAATCAGTCAATTGATCCACTCTTGTCCTAGGAGCTAACCTGTGAAGTTTCATGTTGATTGGAGCCTTAAGATCTTTTTGAAGAATATCACCCTCAAAAAGAAGAACAAGGGGAGAGAGGGAGAGAGAGAGAGAGAGAGAGAGAGAGAGAGAGAGAGGGTTGAATGTCCACTTGACACAAACTAGGTCATTTCAGCAACAACAGATGTTTCAATTTTATTTCAATAATTAGTTGGCTTGCAAGCAGGAGGGGAAACCTGGGGACAAAAATAAAACCCTAGAGGTTGGATCAAGAAATAACTGCTGATCCCTTAGTCATGCTGACAAGCAATAAGTTGCTTGGTCGCTAGTTTAAATTCATTGTGACTAATTATAAAGTAGTCTAACCTGTGATTGTTTTTGCTGATGATAAAGTTTATTTTCTTCCAGTTGATCAATATGTTTGAGTAAAATGGTAGAGAATTTTAAATCTGTTTTATCGACGCGGCTCTGTATTTCATCACTTGTCAAATATTGACCCACCATCTCTTCATATAATAACGGATCACGATATTTCATTTCATCTTCACTGAAATAATCACCTTCACTAACCAGTTTCTGCATCGCCGAATATCGACGATTTTTAACAATTTTAGCACTGGTAATTTTATTAAGATTTTGCTTGATGTGTAGAATATAAAAGTCAATTTCATAATTCCCACAGAATTTTTCAAAATAACTTAAATCTTCCAAATTCAAAAAATCTTGAAATCGTTCTAGGAATTTGGAAGGATTTTTCAACAATATTTCATACGCTATTTTGTATTTTTCTACTAAAGTTAAGTCTGGATCTCCACGTTGCTGACTTTTAAAATGTGCGTCTGTCTGTGATAAGTTTGTCAACATTTGACTGATTTGAAGAGATTCTGTGTCCGTAACATTGGCTGAGGCCTCATTAGATGCTTCCATGCCATCGAAATCAGGGCCTAAATCCCTGTCTTTTGAAACACTGATCTTGGATAATTGGACACAAGATTCTTCCATTGCATGTTCATTGATTTCATCACACGACTGGATATTCAAGTCCATTACCACAGTTTCCTCACAAGATGTATTTTGTGAAATTAATATGTCATTATCATTGGTGTTTTGTGAAATATCTAGTACCGGTACCTCTTCTTGTAAGCCATCATTAGTTTCAGGCTCCATTATTCTGCAAAAAAGGTTGAAAATTAAACAAAAATAATACAGATTTCAGGCAGCAACTGGGCCCTGGTTGTGTTGAATAATCATACATGTACTCAGTAATTGATATCTGAAATATTCAGACACTTACTAATTAACACACTTAAGGCTAAGCACAAGAACCTGGTATTGTAATACTTATAAACCAATGGGACGTACATGGGTCGAGAGAAATAGGATTCAACGTCCACTCGACACAACTTGGTCATTTCGGGACTAATATTTGGTGCAATTGTATTTCAATAATTCGCTTGCGTGTAGGGGTCTTTCTTTAGTAGTGGGAGAAAACCGGACGACCGGATAAAAAACCTTTGAAGTTGGACAGACGACCCTAGGCCTACTTCTTGTCACATACAACCAGAAATCATTTGAAAAAGGCCTCAGGCCTAATTTGCTACCCTTGTAAAATGACGTGATTATTATTATTATTATAAATCAATGCCAGTAATTGATTCAATGACAGACCTTATGGTGCAACGTGCACACGCAGCCCCCCTTGACAGGCCCTGGCAATTAAATCATGATATATTCCATGATTGGCATGATAATAATAAATAATGTGTAAAGAGTAAGTCACTACGTCTAGTCAGTCAGTAAGACTAAGAAGTAATAAACTGATTAGATTATTTGATCAAATTATATAAATAAGTACGTTTACCCGAGAAAGACTGTTTTGATAAATTTGTATTATATAGTATATTGTTATAACAGATAGTAAATATTAGGTCCAGGCCAGTAATAGACTATAAGTAGTCGTTAATTTATGACTATTTATTAGTAAGTTTGTTTACGAAATTCATTTCGAATGGGCGCAGACATCTTGGTTTGGTCACGTGATGAATAAAGGGGAATTACTCCATAAGAAAAATACAGGAATACACCCACAGCTAAGAAATTATCTGACAATCAGCTGGTAGTCTTCTTTACGATGCATCGGCTCTTATTTGGCACCCCAAACCTAAGAAATTATCTGACAATCAGCTGGTAGTGTTCTTTACGATTCATCGGCTCTTATTTGGAACACCAAACCCATATAATTTACTTTTATGGGGTAAAATTAAACTAGTTTTAGTATCAAACCGTCGTAGAAATTTTGTAACTTAAACGTTGAACATTATAATAAGTTCTAATTTCGCTCAAGTTGTTGAAATTTAATTCATTACCGGGTGCCTTGAAAAATTTGCGAGTGCCAATATGCAGGTATACTAGCCATTACGAAGATACATGAATATATAAAATATTAATTAATTTTATTCATTTATCCTTCTTCTAAAGTTTGTAAACACACATGGAGTGCTCCTAATTGAACCACGGCGGAGAGCTGCGGAGGCTCATTGCTTAAGGCAGTGGCTCGATAACCAGTAGGTCCTGGTTTCGAGGCAGTTCTTCGAGGGGGCGGGGGGGGGGGGCTAGTAAGGAACAAAGTCTTGCCTACCGGATTGAAGGAAAAGAACGAGGTACCGTGTAAACTACTGTAAACGTAACATAATCATAGTAAAATGTCCCTCGTAACAAAAATCCATGCCGTATGTCCGTCTTCATTATCCCACTTGGTTTCAGCTTCTGGCCTATATTGCGTTCGATTGATTTGGTGGTGGCAGTAGTTGTAAACAGAACAACCACGTCGGCATTTTCAGCTTTCTCTAATTGAATATTCATATATTCTGTCGGCGTGCATACAAGTAAAACGAAATTTTTGGACGATATAGGTTCTGTGTTTTAATCAGATTGACGTACATATCTGATCATGCTGTGTATGCTATATATTCACAGAGGTTTGTTATGTTTGAGTATTTATGCGCAGTTATCATCCTTTTCTTTTACGTATGCAATACACTTGTGAAGCAACGGACTCGCTGAAGCAATAGCCACACGGAGCAACACATTTGTGAAGCATCTCGCAAGAGATTTGAGAAGCAACTTACTTCTGACGTAACGGACCTGTGAAAGATTGTGAAGCGTCGGATTTTTTGAGCAATAGCCTTGCAAAGCGTCCTGCAACAGACTTGTGAAGCGTCCTACATAAGACCTGAGAAGCAGAAGCAACAAACTTGTGAATCGCCAGATCTGGGAATCAACCGACTTGGGAATCAACAGATTTGTGGGGTCCCAGACCCGTGACGCGTCAGACTCATGGAACTTGTGAAGCAGCAAAGCAAAAACACCTCAGATGTATGTAGATCGAAAAGCAGTCAAATTAATGGTTAAAGTATACAAACCAAATTTGGGTTTATGGAGGATTAAAAAAATCAAATCAAAAGGGGAGTCAGAAGGGTTAAAGTATGCAAATTATAATCAAGGGGGTAGGGGCGCTGAGAGATTATGTATCTTATGTTACAGATCTTTACCCAAACAATCAATCTCATCTAAAAGGAAGTCGAGATCACGCATCGTTATGACGGGGTTAGACATGGCAATCCGGAAGAAGTTTGGCAGCTCCCCTAGCGGCTGATATTGTATTAACATCGTTCCCGATTCCATCATTTGAGCTTTTATCAAGGGTGAAATCTGAAAAAAAAAATCATACACATGTTTTGGATTTGACGTGAAGTAGCATCAGAAATGTACCTCCCAAAATTTGAAAGGCGGAGGCGTTGTCGCTAGTCTTTCGGATAGAACGTAACGCAGACCACCCGTTTACAAGTAAATTAAACCTTGTCAGTTAGAATGAGATAAAAGTAAGCGGATGTTCTTGTTAAATTTCCCTCAAAGCACATTGCGTGGCGTGTAAACCATCTCCATTTGCCCAGTCGGTGCAGAAAAGTACTATGTTAAACTTTATTCAATATCCAATTTTTAAAGATGCATTATGGGAAATTAGATACTGAGTTGACAATTCTCACTATAATAGTTAAAACCTAGATAATGTTAATGTAATTTGCTGAAAATTCCAGTCAAATTAATCCCCTATGAACCGAGAATTAAGCGGTTCAAAGTTCCGCCTTGCCTCAATCGTCATTACTCAAGTCGGTACGACAAAAATTATAGTCTCGAGTATCCATTTAATCCGTAAATCGAGAAGGAAAGTTATGCAGCAAATCGGATCATAATCTAACAAATATCACAGGCTACCGTTGGCATCGAGAGTTGATTATGGTCTGGATAAGTTAATTAATGTCCAATTAAGAGTTTATATAACATTTCCGGTCTAAACAAAGACCTACATGCAATAGGCAGATTTAGCTCTTGCATAATTTATGTTTAATTGTACAGTGTATACATTTTTACCTCTAATGGGATGTCTTCAACTTTTAGACTTTTAAGATAATTTTAACAACATGGAACTTATCGGACGAATACTTTTAATATGTAAATAATCTACCAGGTCCAGCTATGTGGTTTTTACGGGGAGCACTTCGCTTTTCCACATTAAGCCAGTGGATTCTTTTTCCCCACGGTTTTTGTTCTATCCGCCCTGATGACGCCAAACATCAGTCAATTGGACTTCCTGTTTTAAAGGAGCTAAATCGCTAACATTTGGTACCTAGAAATTGACAAAAGTGGGTCGCAACGCATATAATACTGTTATATGAATGTATATTAACTGATGTACACTCAATGGTTTCCGTTTTTACTCCAATTTCAAATCAGTTATGTTTGACGAAAAAAGCCATGCTTTCTTAATCTAGTGCACATTTTTAGCGTCTGGTTATTCCAGTCTACATGTGCCGTCTGGTTTGATGTAATGTGTCTAGCCTCGTCCCTCGAGTCATTCAATACAACTGGGGCTGAAGCGCATAATGGTACACGATTCGTGTATCAATGTTAAAAAAAATATTTTATCTTAAATATCGGATATCAGAAGCTCATCTTTTCCCGGTAAATTAACATCATCAGTGTTGATTTAAATTGACCAATAATTCTTGTTTTCGACGTCGACGGTTTTGAATGAGTGAGTATTTAAGTTACTAGCTTTATTTCCTAATTGGCAATTGATAATATCCTCTTTTCTATTTTCTAGTCTATTTGCAGTATTATAATAAAGTAGTGGTCTTATTATAGGATACAAGCGTATTTTACTATGTGAAAGTGAAGCCATGGTATTATGTGGTAAATATGGCATGTCTCTCTCGACTATTATTCTAGACATATTTAATAATTTAATTGACGCGTAAACTATCTGCCTGATCAGATCTGTCTACTACATCGTTAACACTGTTCATCGCGTGCATTTTGCATTGGCCAATCACGTTGTTTTACCAAGACTTCGCGTACTAGTTTGGATGCAGTTATGGTTGGTGTGGCGCGCCAGGCAGGGTAAGCTTACACCTGTTACCACTGTTTGTCGTGTATTTTGTCCATGTGCTGATTACACTATTTTGCCTTATTACACTATTTGCCTCTACCGGTTTTTAGGACTTCGAATTTTGGCTAATGGTTTGAATTGTTCGTTCCTGGCTTTATTTTATGATATGGTGAAAATAAAGATAAGAAAACTTTGTTTTATGATTTCCACATTTATCTTGCTAACTATTTTAATAATATTCTTCGCTCCAATACACCATGTCTCCCATTCGCCACGAATTCTTACCAAAAACATATTTCAATAATACTTCTGAGGAATATTAACTCGACGTAATGTTTTTAAAATCATTTATTTTTACAATATTTAGTGTGAGTTATTAAGTCAACTTCAAATCCCCGTAGCACAAAATCTAAACGGTCAACCCCCTACAGTTTTGTGATGAGGAGAGTGCCAAATGTGGTCCCCAATGTGCCTATAAAGATTGGAACCAACGGAATGATAAGAAATAAGCTACAGCATGTGAAGTTACAGCAATTTAACACTGAAGTCAATAGGTAAATAATTACTAGTCTGGATCCTGGTATGTAAATTCAACGTCGATTGGTATTTTTTCTTGTACATGTTTTGATAGTTTGTCTTTATGTTCGATAGACAGAGGTTTATAAGTAGGTTTAATGTCATCGGTGATATTTGTAAAGTAGTTGTTCATAATGTTTGTTATGTCTTGTAGATTATCGTGTTCTTTATTATTGTGCTTAAGGTTTAATGGAAAGTTGCATTCATTTTGAATGCTCTTGGTTGAATTAAAGAATTTCCAGATATCTCTACATCCGTTATTAGATTCAACACAATTTTTAACATATTTAGATTTGGCCTGATCAATTAATTTTACAGTATTATTTCTCCACCATTTGAATTTAGCGTTATCTCCCGTTCTTTTATCAGCTGGCAGTGTTCTTTACGATGCATCGGCTCTTATTTGGCGCCCCAAACCCAAATAATTTACTTTTATTAGGTAAAATTAAACTGGTTTTAGTATCAAATCTCAGTAGAAATTTTGTAATTAAAACGTTGAACATTATGATAAGTTATAATTTCGCTCTTGTGGAAATTTAATTCATTACCGGGTACCGTGAAAAATTTGCGAGTGCCGATATACAGGTATACTAGCCATTACGAAGATACATGAATATATAAAATATTAATTAATTTTATTCAATTATCCTTCTTCTAAAGTTTGTAAACACACATGGAGTGCTCCTTTTTAGGGCATGTTTGAAAGATCGGCGTCTGAATCCGAAACAGGAATTGAACCATGGCGGAGGCTTAGGGATTAAGGCAATTGCTCGTTAACCAGTAGGTCCGGGTTTCGAGACAGTTCTACGGGAATTCCCGGTTCAAGACGGGGTGGGGGCTAGTAAGGAACAAAGTCTTGCCTACTGGATTGAACGACAAGAACGAGGTACCGTGTAAACTACTGTAAACGTAATATAATCATAGTAAAATGATGTCCCTCGTAACACAATCCATGCCGTATGCCTGTCTTCATGCCGTATGGCCTATATTGCGTTCGATTGATCTGGTGGTGGCAGTAGTTTTAAACAGAACAACCCCGTCGGCATTTTCAGCTTTCTCTAATTGAATATTCATATCTTCTGTCGGCGTGCATACAAGTAAAGCGAAATTCTTGGACTATAAAAACGAAACGATCTAGGTTCTGTGTTTTAATCAGATTGACGTACATATCTGATCACGCTGTCTATGCTACATATTCACAGAGGTTTGTTATGTTTGAGTATTTATGCGCAGTTATCATCCGTTTTCTATTACGTATGCAATACACTTGTGAAGCAACGGACTCGCGGAAGCAACAGCCGCACGGAACAACACATTGGTGAAGCATCTAGCAAGAGATTTGAGAAGCAACTTACTTCTGACGTAACGGACCTGTGAAAAATTGTGAAGCGTCGCATTTCTTGAGCAACAGCCTTGCAAAGCGTCCTACAACAGACTTGTGAAGCGTCATACATAAGACCTGAGAAGCAGTAGCAACAAACTTGTGAATCGCCAGATCTGGGAATCAACCGACTTGGGAATCAACCGATTTGTGGGGTCCCAGACTCGTGACGCGTCAGACTCTTGGAACTTGTGAAGCGGCAAAGCAAAAAAAAAAGACGTATGTAGATCGAAAAGCAGTCAAATTAATGGTTAAAGGAAACAAACCAAATTTGGGTTTATGGAGGATTAAAATAATCAAATCAAAAGGGGAGTCAGGGAAGTTATAGTATTTAAATTATAATCAAGGGGGTAGGGGCGCTGAGAGATTATGTACTAGTATCTTTTGCTACAGATCTTTACCCAAACAATCAATCTCATCTAAAAGGAAGTCGAGATCACGCGTCGTTATGACGGGGTTAGACATGGCAACCCGGAAGAAGTTTGGCAGCTCCCCTAGCGGCTTATATTGTATTAACATCGTTCCCGATTCCATCATTTGTGCTTTTATCAGGGTGCAATCTGAAAAAAAAAATCATACACATGTTTTGGATTTGACGTGAAGTAGCATCAGAAATGTACCTCCCAAAATTTGAAAGGCGGAGGCGTTGTCGCTAGTCTTTCGGATAGAACGTAACACAGACCACCCGTTTACAAGTAATTAAACCTTGTCAGTTAGAATGAGATAAAAGTAAGCGGATGTTCTTGTTAAATTTCCCTCATGGCACACTGCGTGGCGTGTAAACCATCTCCATTTGCCCAGTCGGTGCAGAAAAGTACTATGTTAAACTTTATTCCATATCCAATTTTTAAAGATGCATTATGGGAAATTAGATACTGAGTTGACAATTCTCACTATAATAGTTAAAACCTAGATAATGTTAATGTAATTTGCTGAAAATTCCAGTCAAATTAATCCCCTATGAACCGAGAATTAAGCGGTTCAAAGTTCCGCCTTGCCTCAATCGTCATTACTCAAGTCGGTACGACAAAAATTATAGTCTCGAGTATCCATTTAATCCGTAAATCGAGAAGGAAAGTTATGCAGCAAATCGGATCATAATCTAACAAATATCACAGGTTACCGTTGGCATCGAGAGTTTATTATGGTCTGGATAAGTTAATTAATGTCTAATTAAGAGTTTATATAACATTTCCGGTCTAAACAAAGACCTACATGCAATAGGCAGATTTAGCTCTTGCATAATTTATGTTTAATTGTACAGTGTATACATTTTTACCTCTAATGGGATGTCTTCAACTTTTAGACTTTTAAGATAATTTTAACAACATGGAACTTATCGGACGAATACTTTTAATATGTAAATAATCTACCAGGTCCAGCTATGTGGTTTTTACGGGGAGCAATTCGCTTTTCCACATTAAGCCAGTGGATTCTTTTTCCCCACGGGTTTTGTTCTATCCGCCCTGACGACGCCAAACATCAGTCAATTGGACTTCCTGTTTTAAAGGAGCTAAATCGCTAACACTTGGTACCTAGAAATTGACAAAAGTGGGTCGCAACGCATATAATACTGTTATATGAATGTATATTAACTGATGTACACTCAATTGTTTCCGTTTTTACTCCAATTTCAAATCAGTTATGTTTGACGAAAAAAGCCATGCTTTCTTAATCTAGTGCACATTTTTAGCGTCTGGTTATTCCAGTCTACATGTGCCGTCTGGTTTGATGTAATGTGTCTAGCCTCGTCCCTCGAGTCATTCAATACAACTGGGGCTGAAGCGCATAATGGTACACGATTCGTGTATCAATGTTAAAAAAAATATTTTATCTTAAATATCGGATATCAGAAGCTCATCTTTTCCCGGTAAATTAACATCATCAGTGTTGATTTAAATTGACCAATAATTCTTGTTTTCGACGTCGACGATTTTGAATGAGTGAGTATTTAAGTTACTAGCTTTATTTCCTAATTGGCAATTGATAATATCCCCTTTTCTATTTTCTAGTCTATTTGCAGTATTATAATAAAGTAGTGGTATTATTATAGGATACAAGCGTATTTTACTATGTGAAAGTGAAGCCATGGTATTATGTGGTAAATATAGCATGTCTCTCTCGACTATTATTCTAGACATATTTAATAATTTAATTGACGCGTAAACTATCTGCCTGATCAGATCTGTCTACTACATCGTTAACACTGTTCATCGCGTGCATTTTGCATTGGCCAATCACGTTGTTTTACCAAGACTTCGCGTACTAGTTTGGATGCAGTTATGGTTGGTGTGGCGCGCCAGGCAGGGTAAGCTTACACCTGTTACCACTGTTTGTCGTGTATTTTGTCCATGTGCTGATTACACTATTTTGCCTTATTACACTATTTGCCTCTACCGGTTTTTAGGACTTCGAATTTTGGCTAATGGTTTGAATTGTTCGTTCCTGGTTTTATTTTATGATATGGTGAAAATAAAGATAAGAAAACTTTGTTTTATGATTTCCACATTTATCTTGCTAACTATTTTAATAATATTCTTCGCTCCAATACACCATGTCTCCCATTCACCACGAATTCTTACCAAAAACATATTTCAAAAATACTTCTGAGGAATATTAACTCGACGTAATGTTTTTAAAATCATTTATTTTTACAATATTTAGTGTGAGTTATTAAGTCAACTTCAAATCCCGTAGCTCAAAATCTAAATGGTCAACCCCCTACAGTTTATGATGAGGAGAGTGCCAAATGTGGTCCCCAATGTGCCTATAAAGATTGGAACCAACGGAATGATAAGAAATAAGCTACAGCATGTGAAGTTACAGCAATTTAACACTGAAGTCAATAGGTAAATAATTACTAGTCTGGATCCTGGTATCCCAAACCAATAAGCGAGTTATCTCCCATTAAAAAGTACAACTTTATACGACTCCTTAAAATACGACAGACATTTGTGGTAATGAAATGAAATGGGTTTTAACGTCCTACAGTTCTGCTCCGACTGAGATATTGAAGAAAGTTGTGAGAAAACGCCCTTTTTTCAAGTTTGTAAATTTTGGGGACATTTGCTCGCGTTGTGCTCACGTTTGCCGGGGACCTTGTGCATTTTCTGGTCGCGGTACGATAGCAGCACCGCAGTAATGACGCCAATCCGGTCTGACGGGGGAATAATATCGGATTCCAACTGGTAGTTCTAGTAACTGTATGACTAGAGCCGGTTATAGAAATTGGGGGTGGGAGGGGGGAATATGAATATATTGAAGCAGCAACACCTGACTGCCATATCGCATGGCAATTTGGTGAGCTGCGGGGCCTTTTTCTATTGCGGGGCCTATTTTGGCGAAATTGATTAAATGTGCCAAACACCGGGCTGAGTATGACGTGGTTGTAATTGACAGGTACAGTAACCAGTCGGCAAACCTCGGCTGGTTCCAGTACCCTACATCTAGCTTCGACTGTATGACAAAGTCCGCAATTAGAACTACTTTCAAGTTCCCTAATTACCAACGACGTTGCCCATGACGACGCATTTAAAAAATGTTTTATCCTACAACATTTTCCAAGTTTGAAGCTGTTTTTCTTTCAAGTTTATCCGATTTTCTTTAGACAAGGACAAGTTTGCCCTGAAAATTCTACACACTCTTCGAACGACAAGTATCCCTTATAAGTAAAAACCGGTGCCGCATCGGAAACTGATAGGCGTAGGTACATATTACTTACTGTTATACAGCCGAGGCTAGATGTAGGGTACCGGAATCTGCCGAGGTTTGCCGAGTGGTATAGTAACTGTATGATGTGGTTGTAATTTACACGATAATTTACACAACTAAGTCATTTCGGGACTAATATATGGTTTAATTTTATTTCAATAATTCGCTTGCGCGTAGGGTTCTTTAGCAGTGGGAGGAAACCGGAGTGCCTGCGGAGGAAACCCACGAGGTTGAGAAGGCGCCCCTACCTCCATGCCACATACGCTCACACAAGGGCTCGAAACCACAGCCGCAAGCTAGAGGTGGCGGGTCAGCTAGAGGTCTAAGCGCGGCACTCTAGACCACCAGGCCATTCCCCAACCCCTACACATTAATAACCTGTTAAACTATATAAATTTATTTGAAAACCTGCCTATAAAAATATTGACACGTGTTTTAAGATAAACATGACGATATAAAGCCAGGTCGTATCATGTTATCACCAGTATTATATTTATATTATACTCTTTGTTTATATTATAAACATATTCTAGGGTACTAGGCTATACAGGTTTACTGAAAAAATTCAAATCACAGGTCAAGGTAATAAAAAATGTTGAACCCTTCACTTCTGAGCTAATGAAGATTGGCACATGGCCAAGCATTGTGTTAAATAATCTGAATAAAATCAAATCGACATTTCGTTCCGTTTTTTATACTTTCGAAGGCCTCCACTACATGAAGATCTGACCGGTTGTAGCGGGAGGACGCGTCAGGGATCATACGGGCGGCTACCGACCCTATGGCATCAGACATTTGATTAACCAGTCAGCATCGCACGCAAAGAACTAGCCACAACAAACCGGTTCATTGATTAATACCTTACATCAACCGGATCGCGGGTTATATAACATCTCTTCCAGATCCTAGTGTGCTAAAAACAAGTAAACTGAAATTTGTAGCTATACAAAACGAAACGAAATCTATGTTTTAATCAGATTGTATGTTAAGGGTTATTTTACGGACAGGTCAATGTGTACGCGGGTTCTCAGGTTTTAGCCCAGTCTGAACGCCAGGTGGAGCATCCGTAGAATCGATCCGGAAACAATATGTCTTAATTTTGTTTTTGTCAGTTCATAGACACCGACTCTAATTAGTAGCGTTATGATTTCGAATCAGAAGAATCGGAATGTAAATCGACATGCACAAGAGAAATGAACTTTAAAAAATATGAATTCGTAGCCTATACACCGAGATGGGGGGGGGGGGTCATTACGTCAACTAGCGTGGTTTTGAATCCCCGGTTGTGCGTGACAAGGAGTAGGGTCGCCTGTCCAACCTCGTGTGTTTGCTACGGGTCTTCCGGTTTTTCCCACTGCTAAATGCCCCTACGCGCAAGCGAATTATTGAAATAAAATTAAAATCACATTTAGTCCCGAAATGACCTAGTTTGTGTCGAGAGGATGTTAAACCCCAGTTATCTTCCCTATCTCTCTCTCTCTCTCTCTGAAATTATTTTCATCATACTGTAGGACAGATGGTGTCGCCCTTTTAATATTTTTATCAGATGATTTTAATATGTTGGGATAACTGTGATCGTCGAAATGTTTATAAATATGTCATCGTACAAAAATTGTGCTTGGTTTAATATTGAAGCAATAGGGAAGAGAATTATCCGTCTGATTCCTGTTATTTTTCTTTTCTTTTAGCATTATGTCCCTTTAAATACAAATAATACTCAATACTTGGTTGTATCGAATCTAAAATACAAAATTATTGTGAAACGAGTTATCATAGCAACGTGAAGACATCACAAAACCAAAGATAAAAGAAAAATGGCAGTTTACTGCGAATATTATATTTTCTCAGTAAATTCAGATTCTCTTTTAAATGTGAAGTATAATGTCAAGTGAAGGGGAATTTAGTCTTTGTTTTGCTGTTGTTATTCGGTGAAATACCAGAACATGTCTGTGTAAATCTTGGCTTAGAATACGTTGATGTGTCGTATGTTAAAATGCAGGTCACGTGATCCCGCGCGAAGCGTGACATAACTGGGCACTACTGATATATATCATTAAAGGGACACTGCGCTATTCGCAATCTTCCGAGAAGAAAATAGAGAGAGGGAAACGTGGTTTAACGTAAACTCGACACAAACTAGGTCATTTCGGGAGTAACATATGGTTTAATTTTATTTCAATAATCCGTTTCTTCGAAGGGGTCTTCGAAGGTAGGAAACCGGAGGTCCCGGAGAAAACCTACGAGGCTGGACAGGCGACCCTACTCCTTGTCACGTACAACCGGGTATTCTAAACCACACCAGTTGACTCAATGACAGGCTTTATGATATAGCACGCACGTGCTAATCAATCGGCCCCCCCCCCCCGATAAGAAAATAAAATGGAAAAAATGTCTGGATAATTGTACTTAGAAGGCCATCCTATCCCCTACCCTCACGACACGAATAGATGGAGAAGGAGACGTGTTATAAAAACGAAATTGAGCAAAGGCGAGGATGATGACGTGTGCTTAAAACTACAGTGCGGGTAAGAACGGGGAAGAAATGGGTTTTAATATTCTATTGTTCAAATCAAGTCGGGAACACGAGGATGGCCATATTCTTTATGCTGTGTTTAGTTGTGCAGTTATCCTTCGGTGATTATACATTGGGCTATACTGTTGTTCGAGATATTTTTGAGAGTGACCATCTGTGTACACATTACGTGTACGTAAAAGATCCCCGGTTAGTTGGAATGGAATTCGATGAAGAGTAGAAATACAATTTACCATAAACATGTCTCACAATGACCGTAGAGAAAGAGAGAGCGAGGGGAGAGAGAGAGGGAGAGAGAAGAGAGAGAGAGAGAGGAAGATGGAGAGAGAGAGGCATGGGGGCATTCCGTAACTAAATGCCAAACATTCGTTTGCGCATACGGGGGTTTACCTATGGGTCTTTAGCAGTGGGAGAAACCCGAGATACGCGGAGAAAACCGACGAGTTAGGACACGTGAACATAATATTCACATCCAAGCTTGGGATCGAAACCACGCCACTTGACTCTATGCCAGGTATCATCATATTATAACACAAACAATACAGAAAAGATGGGATTTAATGCCGATTCCAAGCATTCATCCATTCTAAAGCGCATGCGTTATACCACTCGACCAATCGACCACTTGACCAGCCAACCTCGTGACGTCGTGTATATACTAGTAATTCACAATAGGCCATAAACCCGAGTATCTCTTTAAATTGAGTGGACTCAATCCCACCCTTACCTTTATTATTCTACATTTGTACGGACACATGTTTTTTTGTTCCCTGTGGATTAAATCTAATCCCCGCAAACTCCAAGGATTAACCAGGAATCTTTGTGTTTTCCTTTCAAGTTAAAAGGTCAAAATTTGTGGATTCTGTTTCTTTATTCATCTGGCCTTTTGTTACGACGAGGTAAGAATAGATTGTATTTTTTTCTTTTTCTATATTGTATTTTAAAATTTCTTTAACCCGACCTTAGACGAATTGTTTTAACAACAGTGAGTATTTTAATTGAACTTGGAATGTTTCACGAGATTTTAACTAAGATACAATCCAAATTTTAGTAATTTGATTGGATAATATGAGATTAATTTTAGTGCTTAGCCAATCAAAATTGAAGTATCTACTAAAATTTGGATTTTTATCTTTTGTTAAGATTTCGAGAAACAGGGCCCAGGTCACAATTCTATGTAATGCTTACTACAGAGCTTATTCCCGAAATGGGGGCCGGGGGATGGGCGAATGGTAAGCGTGTGCGAGCTGTATCATAAGGTCTGTCATTGAGTCAATCGGCGTGGTTTCGATTCCACGGTCGCATGTCCAACCGTGTGGGTTTCCTCTCACTGCTAAAAACGCCTATGCGCAAGTGAATTAATGAAATAAATTGAACCATATGTTAGTCCCGAAATGACCTAGTTTGTGTCGAGTGGACGTTAAACCCCATTCCTTTCTCTCCCTCTCTCGCTTGTCCTGAGCTGACAATTTTTTTCGACCGGACTTGTAGGACATGTATTATTTATCACCCTAAGACTATTCTATATAAGTGCTGGTTCGCTAGCCTGGAGGTCGGGTGTTCGATCCCTGCATTGGCCGAGAAAGTTAATCTCGATTTTCCGGCGTGATTTCCCCTTGTCAGTGATGCAGAAGGATGGGACGAAAAACCGAGGTCCCGTGTACACATTGGCGTGAACGTAAAAGAACCCTTGGTAGTTGGAATTCAGTTTCTGCCCGGGCAAAATGTCCCTCATAGCACACTGTATGGCGTATACCCGTTTTCAATTAGCCCAGGTTAGGTGCTTAAGCGTAGGACGTTAAACCCCATTTCATTCATTCATTCTATATAAGTATACTACAGAATCTAATATATAGCAGTAGCTGAATTGTATCTGAATAGGGTTTTTGGAACAGGCGTAGCCTATATTCCCCCCCCCCCCTCCCTGTCAGATATACTCTCATGTATTTACATTTTATACACAATGTACAAATGATGATATGAATACGGTGAGTGTGTTATAGTTGTTCCTGGAACCCTGTGATGATTTTGAAATACGAGTGGACAGTTTTCAAAATATGAAGTGAGCTTTCCGTGTTGTCAATTCTGTGCAGTAAAATTGTAAACCTTAAAATGGAATGGAAATATTACCCATTGAACTTCGCGGTGGCACTTGACTTAACCCTATTCGAAGTAAAAATGGAGTTACATTTAAATCTAATCGAGAAAAGGTATCTAAATCTACAAGTGAACACACACTTAACCAGTGTGTATTTCATTATTTAGTAATATTTTCTAGTTATATAGTTACGACATAAATTGAAAGTAGAAAACATTGATGATTTTATTGTATTAAAGAAGATCGTGCACACCCACCAAACGGACGTATATTTCATTATTTAGTTATAGTTCTATTAAAGATACATTATGGTATAATAGGTAGAGAGCTGGTAGTTCTTACTATACTAGTAAACAACTAGATGATGTAAAGTAAATTTGCTGAAAATTTCAGTTAAATTAATCCACCATGAACCGAGTATTTAGCGATGGAATTTTCGGCCTAGTCTCGATCATCATTACTTTAGTCGATACGATAAAAAAAACCCCATAGTCTTGACTAATCAGCAGCAACAGACCGGATTCTAATCCAATAAATACCACAGGCTGGCAATGCCATCGGCCTGGATAGGTAAATTAATGTCTAATTAATAATGTAGGGTCTATAACACAATTTCAGGCCTAAGGAAAGACCTGCAATAGGCATATTTTTTTTGGTATTATTATTATGAAACGTTATATAACACACAATTCACATAGTGCTCAAATGCCATAAACAAAGGAAGCAGTAAAAACAATATAAAACAAACAAAATACAATACAATAATTCAGAAATAAAATAAACTAACATAAAGTTTAATAAACTTATACATAAAACTGTAAATAATATAATATAAGAAAACTATTGAATAGAAAATTAAGACTATTTAAATATCACGATCTTGCATTTAAAAGGAATTGAAAGTAGTATAAATGATGAATATGTTATTGTTTTAAAGAGGATTATTGTGTTTTCTGTATTATACTGAATGATAAATATTCATTAGGCTGAGTTATCTTTGTTCTTAGTTTAATCGCCACCATCAGATATGTTTCCTTTTTAAAGAGTTTTATCTGGTTTTACGAGAAGTTCTGGTATCCCGTGGGCATTATACTCGTTCTAAATATATTGTATTAATTGACAGGTCAACAATTTCTGTTTTTTATTGTTAATTGTAAGCATACTCTACAGTTTAACTATTTCATTTGGACCCCCCCCTCCACCTCTTTAAAGTCAGAAATAAACACAAACCAAAAAATAACAACAAAAACACAACAAGCTGTAATTTTAACATACGTAACGAATGGGTGATTTTTGGAATGAAATGCAATAGGGATTAACATCCTACTCACGAGCCACACGGGCTAACGAAGTTTACCACATAAGTGAAATGTTTCTTGGACAGCGGATTGTCTGCGATATCACTTCGGTGTAAGCGGACGTAAAATAAAGCTATTTCACACGCATGGACAGGGCGTTACGATCTACTCTTTTTCGAATTTCAACTGTCAAGGGTTCTTTTACCCACTGCCACTACGACCTCGCTTTTTCGTTCAGACCGCAAAATTAGACGCGTATCCTTGCCAGGCCATCCGCCATGCACCACTGACAAGAGTAATAAATGTATGTCAATTTACCACGAATGTAAATACATGTATATAATTTTATTTGATTTTATTATATAATACAGAGTTGCATGTCCTAGCCTTATTCTAACTACAAGATGTTTAAGTGTCCTACCTGTTGTGTAAATTACCCATTACAACCTATCTTACTTGTCCAGAGGGTTCGAAAATATGTTTAAATCCAAGTTGCATTTGAAAGTGCTTACGGCATGGAGTTGAATTTTTCCAATTTTTAAAATTCGGTGTGTTAAGATGAAATTTGTATCATTTTTAAATTGGAATAATGTAAAATAGTACAAATTGTTGACCAGAATAAAGATTGGAACATATTATTCAGTTACAACAAGAGTGGTATTGGGGCTTTAAACTAAATTTTCACCATTTCATTAATTGGGGAGCCACGGTGGCTCAGTGAGTACTGCGGCGGTGCACTAGTTTACAGGACCCAGATTCGACCTCGATTTTCGACCGTGAAAGATTCGCGGCATATTCAAGAACACTAAACCGTTTTAACTTCATTAAAGTAAGCAGATTCTCTGTTGCTTGGGCAGAATGTCGCGCATAGCACACCGTCTCCGTTTTTCCAGTTGGTGCATAACGTCAGGATAAAAAAAAACTATTTCATTTCACTTTGGCTCCACCACTTTTAATGTCATTACACCAGGCAAATCATTGTTTGAACAAACCTCTCAACGGTATGAGCAATGTCAATGAAATACATACCTACAAATACATCTCTATTCCATGGCGTTTAAATTAAACGTATCCAGAAATGTTGTACGGAATCTTGGAATAACAAAGCTTCATTGTCAGACTTTACCTCGGAAGATCAACTCGGTTATACACGTTTAATATTTTAAACTTTTATTGACCTTACTTTTTTTTACCCTGAGGCTAGACTTTTTTTTCAAAATGAAATGAAATGAGGTTTAACGTCTTACTGTTCTACATTAACTGGCTAGTGAAGTCGGGCATACGCTATATATGCAGTGTGCCATGCAATGAGAGTAATTTTGTCTGAAAAGCGGAGTTTTCGCCCCCTATTTATCAACGAAAGGGACCCCCTTACTTTCACAGCAACAATTATAAGGATGAAAGCATATTGTTTTTTTTTTATCCCACCCGAATAACTAAATGTTTAAAAAAACCTGTGCGATTTAATAATCTAGTGTAAGCATTTTTGTTGTCATAAGGAAATTATATTATTACAGTGAAAGTTTCTGGTTCCTAGATTAAGGCTGCTTTCTCCGTTCGGTCTAAAATTTGAATCGTATGACAACCCTATCACTAATCGGGGGAATCACGTGGCTAAGTGGGTAAGACGCTATACTGCTAGCCTGGAGGTCGGGTGTACGATCCCAGCATTGGCCGAGAAAGTTCCTCCAGATTTTCCGGTGTCGTTTCAACTTGACAGTGATGAGGGCGAAGGGCGTGATGCAGGACGGAGGCCTTATCAGAACAGTTGTCTAGTCGTTCGGATGGGACGAAAAACCGAGGTCCCGTGTACACATTGGCGTGCACGTAAAATATCTCTTGGCAGTTGGAATTCGATATAAGAGTAGACCATAGTGCCGCTGCCCAGGAAAAATTTCCCTCATAGCACAGTGTATGGCGTCTTCATTATCCCAGTTTAGGAGCAAAACAGTAGGACGTTAAACCCCATTACATTTTATTTGTTATCACTAATCGAAAAAAAAGATCTATATAAAACAGCACTTTACTTTGACACCCGCCATTAAACTTTACTGATCCGGGTTTAACAACACTTTAAATGAATTGAAATTTATCATACGATCAGGTCTACACGGAGTCGGATCTGATCAAAACACACTTAAAACTTAAATTGACAAATATTAGAGGCTTGAAATCAGTTTAATGGGGTTCATGAAGATTAAGTAGGATTAATTCTTGGATTTCAATATTAGGAATGCAGGGTGGTGTAAATGTGACAAAGTTCTCGCCTGGGGAATTTAAAGATGCATTAGTAAGATTTAGCTGGGCGTGTGTGCTATAATAGTTCATAAATAGATAAAGAAAAATGAATGTATTTGTTGGAGTTTAATTTTTAAGGATGGGTGGTGTAAATTTGACAGTCAAAGTTCTCGCCTTGGGAATTTAAAGATGCATTATAGTAAGATTTGGCTGGACGTTTGTGCTATAATAGTGCAGAAATATGTAATGAAAAATGAATGCATTAAAAATTTCATATTTACTTTATTCTCGCCTTGTTATAAATATTTGAAGATGTGCCGTAGATACATTTATTAGCACTAGACTCAATGACAGACCTCAGGATTTAACGCTCATGCATCAAACCACTTGACCACCGAAGTCCCCGTCAGTCACCAGAGAGACTGCCGGACACAATGACTGGCACCAGAATTACGTTTCGCACTATCACCGTAAAATTTTTCTACTGTTTGCCTATTTGTAGGGTCTTTAAAGATATATTCTCGCGAAAGTATTTATAGGGTAGTTATTTCCAATAACAGTATGGCACATTTAGTATAAATAAAAAGTAGAGACACCCAGCCTTACTAGACAAATACCGGATTTCCTGAATAACACCCATGAGGCAAGGACCGCGATGAGAAAAATGTCAGGATATCACTAACTGGCGGTTCGACGGTTCATTGTCTGCCAGGTTTCCTTAGGTGTCGGGGGGAGGGGGGCGCTTGTTATTTCTTAATTGAATGGTTAGCCATCGTGGGAACGTTGATGGGTTTAAACGTACAACAAGACTCTGTAATTAAACGACGAAAATATACTTAGGCGACAAATGGACAGTACGTATCGACAGATACATACTGTCAATTGGCCCTTCCTCATCTAGTTACATGAAAAACTTGGCTTCTACAAATATATGTGTTATATCTTGAGGGTATTTCTTTGCTAATACAATGTTTTGAGAATGATTTGAAGCAAATTCTTGATAGATTAAATAGTTTGAATTATTATGTTTTTAGTCCAAATATATCATCAAATCACCCAGTTTATACACGAGAAGGCATCTTTAATATGGATGAGTTTACCTATGAGTTACACGGTCGGTACACGGAAGGTATCTTTAATATGAGTTACTTACACGGTTGGTACACGGAGAGGTATCTTAAATCTGAATGAGTTTACCTTAGGCTATGAGTTACTTACACAATTGGAACTGACGAGTCATTAAACTCCACATTTTTGTGATCTTTCATTGACGAAACAGGATCAAACAAGCATAAAATCGACCATTGTCAGTCCCCAGTTACCCCTCGCTGGTTGAACTACTCCTTACAATGTCTCAAACCCCTTTTCTATATTGTATTAAAATAACAAATATCTATACTACCAGATATCATGTCGAGACCTAGAATCTTTACCTTTATACCCTGACATTTGACCCCTACTGTGAAAAATATTAACCAAAGCCCTTTATTCCCCAATAAAATATCTATATTAACATATTTGTAAATAAATGGGAACGACCGAGTTCAATTCAAAGATCTGCGTATTATCAGTTTTACGAAACACTGGTAGGTCACACACCAATCTGATTACTATACGGACCTATATGTCGTTTTTTTATACTTTTAATGGCCTACACTACATACAGATCTGACAAGTTGTACTGGGAGGTCACGTCAGGGGCCAGACGAGAAGCTTTTGACCCTATGACGTCAGTCATTGATTTATCTAATAGCGTTGACGTTTCTAGCTATAGGTGTTTACAGCTTCTTGGTGTTTACCCATGCAAAGAACTCGCATCAACTAGAACGCCTGTTATATAACAACTCTTCCAGATCCTAGTGTTGTGAATACACGTAAAACGAAATTAAAAACGGAATAGAATCTGTGTTTTAATCAGATTGATCACACTCTTGTTTTAAAAATTAAAAACGCCCTGGTCGTTAAGGGAAATGAAATGAAATGGTCAGGGGTCGGTTGCTCAAAACTAATTTATTTTAACGATCCGTTAAACTCTAACGGACATATCTTGGTAACGTGTTGTTTGCGTTAAATTTACTACAAAAAACACTATAGAATACTTTATTTTTTCTTTTAGAAGTATTAGCATAAATCTGTAGGAAAAAATTGCTCCACAGAATGTTAGAGGCCTTTATTTCCAGCAACAATGTTTCTCTCCGTTAAAGTTAACGGATCGTTAAAAGATAACGGAGCTTTGAGCAACCGGCCCCTGTTCAATTGGCTATTGAAGACGGACATACGTCATACAGTGTGTTATGATGGAAAGTTTGCACGGATATCGGCGCTACGGCTTACTCTTTTTTTCAAATTCCAACTGTCAAGGGTTATTTTACATGCGCGCCAATGCGAACACGGAACCGCGGTGTTTCGTCCCATCCGAATGACTATATGTTGTTTCTTTCCCTTAAAATAGCACACTGTATGGCGTATGCCCGTCTTCATTAGCCAATTGAACAGGGGCCGGTTGTTCTAACCTCCGTTATCTTTTAACGACCCGTTAAATTTAACGGAGAGAAACATTGTTGCTGGAAATAAAGGACCCAAACATTCTGTGGTGCAGATTTTTCCTACAGACTTATGCTAATATTTCTAAAGGAAAAAATAAAGTATTCTATAGTGTTTTTTTGTAGTAAATTTAACAGAAGAGTAGAACGTTAAACCCCATTTCATTTCATTTCATATACCACGACATGTGAGCTTAGTTTTAGTGTCGTGAGAAAACATGATATATTGGATTTTAGTTTATTGTAATTATTCACTGGATACTAGGGTCATATATATTCATAATAAAACTGGTTTTATGAATTATTAATATAAATATAAGAAAAAAAGAACAGATCGTTAAATTCATAACAATAGTTGAACTGGTGTATATTTCTTTTATGGAACTTAAATTATGCATATTCCGAGAAAATCTTATTGTACCTATTGTTATTAATTCATGACACGCACTGACATGCACTCGTCAGTGTATATTATTATTATCAGTTACGAGATTTTTTTCTCAAATTTTTGCAATTTTGATACTTTATTGGCTATAATCACATTTTTGGGTGGTCGTGTTGTTTCTATTCAACGTGAGAGACGAGAGAGAGAGAGAGAGAGAGAGAGAGAGAGAGAGAGAGACAGACAGACAGAGACAGAGACAGAGAGAGAGAGGGGAGAGAGAGACCGAGAGGGAGAGAGAGGGGAGAGAGAGAGGGAGAGATAGGGGGATACAGAGAGGGAGAGAGAGAGAGAGAGAGAGAGGAGAGAGAGAGAGAGAGAGAAAGAGAGAGGGGGGTGTTTATGGATTTAAATGGTGACATGCCTCCACCTTATTACCCATAATATAACGACAACACAACCCCAAATAATGTTACAGCGCTACCCTTTCGGTGATATGTTTACGTTAAGAATATTAAATCTACTGATACCCTAGATAGAGAGAAAGAGAGAGTGAGAGAGAGAGAGGGGAGGGGGTAATTTCGGGACTAACATATGGTATAGAAAAGTAAAGTGAAATAAAGACGAGCATACGGTATGCAGTGCGCTATTGGGAAAATGGCACCCGGGAGCAGTTCTATGGCGAACCAATAATACAATATTGCCAATTCCAGCGACTACACCGACTCTCCGTTTTCATACGATTCCTTATACGGCCCCGCTCTATTTATTGTATAAAGAGTTTGCATAGGCGGATCCATAGGGGGGGGGGTTCAAACGCCACCCTGCACAGCTACAAATTTTTTTTTAACGCCTTGCATCAATGAAATTAATCACAATGTGATCCTACATGATTTCTCTCTTTAAAAAGCTTAATTTGTATGTATGCCTGTGTAATTTAGAAAAGGTTGATGGTAGATTTCCTTAACAGGAACCTGGCAAACCCCTCCTGCAAAAATCCATGGATCCGCTCTTGGTTTGTTATAATTAACAGAAATAGCATCTTGGTTAAACCCAATTTAATTCCAAATTTTTATCACAGGGGGTTAGCGTCTTTAATGGAATTATACTATCAAAAAACGTAGCAAGTCAAATTATTAAAAAAAAAGAGAAAAAACCCAAAAAAACCCCGAAAGACTGATCATTACTATTCAGAAAAAGAAGTAAAATAAATATAAAACTATTTTTACAGCCCCGAAACAGACTATAATATGACCTTTTAACCCTCTTTTTAGACGACCCTGAAACGACATGTGCTTGTAAATAGTCGTGAAATACAAAAAAAGGGTCTACTTGACCCCTAGTAATACAGAAATAAATGAAGGGTTTAATGGTGGTTTGTGATGATAATGAACTATGGTTGTCCCTCTTTAAACCCCGATAACAAAAAGTTTTGTGGGTTTTTCTTCACATAATAAAACTGAAGTTGATGCTTAACGCGTGTTATTATATACTTAGTCGTTGTTTGTTCAAATAATTTCAGTCATTATCTCTAGAGATTGGCTGCGATGTCGCTTAATTGGCAAAGCGGGAGTAAATAAAAGGGCTATTTTACACACAAATGCGCTCTTTTATGAGGATCTTTTAGTATCAGATTTGTCTTACAGGCAGGGGGATCACGGTGGTAAGACACTGGCTTGTTGGTCTGGATGTCAGAGGGGACGAAAAACCAAGATCCCGTGTACAAAAGTTTATTTAAAGTGAGAACAGGCCATAATTCATCAGTGACGCAGGACACGGGCCATACCTACAACCGCGTTGAAAGTGTTGAAATGCTATACACTTCTTTGCTTTACTAATTTGAATCTATTTAAATAAAATATTGCGAACACGACCTTGGCAATAAAGTATTTTGAAGTCTTAATGGCTTGGTGAATATGACGCTAGTTCTGTAATAATAGAGAGAGAGAGAGAGAGAGAGAGAGAGCGAGATGGGGTTTAACGTCCACTCAACACAACTAGGTTATTTCGAGGCTAACATATGGTTTATCTTTATTTCAATAATTCGCTTGTGCGTAGGGGTCTTTAGCAGTGGGAGGAAGTCGAAGTGCCCGGAGGAAACCCATGAGGTTGAGAAGGCGCCCCTATCTCCATGCCACATACGGTCACACCAGGGCTCGTAACCACAGCCGCAAGCCAGAGGTGGCCGGCCATCTAGGGGTCGAAGCGCGGCACTATAGGCCACTAGGCCTTCCCTCACCCCTGTAACAGAGAGGTTTCGGGTTCGACATAGTGTTTGCAGAAAGCATTCCCCGTGATTGTTCAACGTATGAGGATTTGTTAGATACAAAGGTTGGACCTGGTTTTTATAAATTCATAAAACTATTGCTACTTTAAGTAGTAGTTTTTAGCACCCTTTCCGAGGTGTATCGGTGAATATCAGGACAGTTTTGGTCGGGGGATCAGCCGAGGCGAATTAATAACAATAACGGGGTTAGTTTTTTTTTTAAAAATTAATAACAATAACGTGGTTAGTTTTGTTGTTATAAATTAATAACAATAACGTGGTTAATTTTTTTTTATAAATTAATAACAATAACGTGGTTAATTTTGTTTTTATAAATTAATAACAATAACGTGGTTAATTTTGTTTTTTATAAATTAATAACAATAACATGATTAGTTTTGTTTTTATAAATTAATAACAATAACGTGGTTATTTTTGTTTTTTTTATAAATTAATAACAATAACGTGGTTAGTTTTGTTTTTTTTTATAAATTAATAACAATATTGTTAGGTTAACAAAGAGTGAACGTGGTAAGTGTTTATAAACTAATAAAAATACTGCTACACAAAGAATGGACTTGGTAAGAACCCCTGGAAGTTGTAATTTGATATAAGCGTAGGTCGCAGAGCACACTTTATTACGCATGCATGTCTTCATCAGCCCAGTCGGAGCAGAACAGTATGACGTTAAACCCCATTTCATTCATTTCATTGTATCGAAACGTATCCGAACGTACCAGATCATGGACTTAATACGGACAATCGTATCATAGAGCATCGCACGGCAGTATGAACATAGCATGAACAAAGACTAAACGTTGATGTTTTTTTTTAACAATATAGAAACTTCAAACTAAAACATTCAAGCGAACCGTGGAAACAGGGAGAATCTTCATTGACCTTTTTTTATTCTACATATTTATATGAGTGTAATGGCTGAAGTGTTTTGGCGCGTCACGTTATACCTTTGACCATGAAAAATGTTATATAGCCCTAAGCAAAATGTAATATAATATTAAATTTCTTTTTTCAAACTTTCAATCGCTCTATCAAGTGTCCTTTGGTTTTTTTTAAAGGGTACATCGTATTATATCTGGTTGCTATGCGACCACGTTTCAAATAGTTCATCAAACGTATATACTTACAGTTACCAAAATGTTTACAATTCAGGGGCCGTCTCTATCCTTCTCCTTCACAAGGAAAGAGGTTTGTGAGAAATATTAAATTTCCTTTTCACGTGGGTATTGGAAATTTGACTTTGGTGACCTTTGAATAGAGATGTCCCCGTTATGTGGAACACACAATATTACCTTGTCGTATCTTTGGTCGTTATGATCACCGACGACAACACACAAGAGCATTCATTCTTTAGTCAAAATTTTCAACATTTCACATGTCCATCATTTTGTCCGTTTTGCCTATCTATGTAACATAATACACCATTCTTTGTTGGTCACTTAGTGTACTACTTTTCAGCGCTATTCACAAAATCTGGCTTGTGGGTACTTGTCAGTGATCAGTCGGACCTTCGTATTTATTTGTAAAGACAGTCATGTTGCGATCTATAACTGTTTTCTTACTCTGGGATTATTTCCGTACAGGGGGATTGGATGACCGAATGCTTAGCACGTGCGCAGCGTATCATAAGGTCTATCTTTGAGTCATCTGGCGTGGTTTCGATCGCCTGTCCAACGTCTAGGGTATTCGCCGGGTCCTCCTATTTTCTCTCACTGCTTAAGACCCCACCGCACAAGCGACTTATTGAAATGAAATTGAACCCCGTGTTGGTCCCGTAGTGTGTGTCGAGTGGACGTAAACCCCATGATATACAGGAACACTGTTCTACTAAAGGTAATATCAATCTAATAATGATTATCGCCTGTAAAACCGCGTCGGTAATGACCTTATTTGTTTCGAGTGGACGTTACCCGCCCCCCCCCCTCTCTTTCTAATACTGATTCAAATTCGGTGCGTTCCTCTATACTCTGCACTAAATCCCAACAGTCAAGTAACTAGCAAAAACGCAGCTCAGTAGGCTACTAATGAAATGGAATGAGGTTTAACACGTCTTGCTGTTCTATCCCGACTGGGGGGATCACGGTGGCTAAGTGGATAAGGCGCTGGTTCGCTAGCCTGGAGGTCGAGTGTTCGATCCCTGCATTGGCCGAGAAAGTTCATCTCGATTTTTCCGACGTGGTAGTTATACGAGTTTGACATATACTGTTAACGTTTATACTATAGTAAGTAAAAACAGTATATATTATAGGTGATGAATGACAGATAGTAATAGTAGTAGGTACATAATAATAGTGTGGCCGGAACAGCTAGATTTTTAATATTATCATTTAATGTGTACCCTTCGTAATTCATCGTATTTTTCTAGGTACAAGTATTTTGTGAATTTATTCTTATTTAATCTTGTTATTTAGTTAATTAGGAATCATCACCGATGTAAATTTTATACGTGCCTAATTATGTTTAATAGTGCCGAGTAATTTTATGCCATGTACTTATCCCATTGTCTAGCATAGGCGAACATATTGATTTCATCGGCAAGGATCGGCAGTAAGTCATTTTCATGTTTTTATTGTCTGTATTTGTTGGAAATGTTTTTCCGAAGCGCTGCCTATTTGTATTTTTATTGTGCCTTAACCGTGCCGGAAATTATAGCCATTTTTGTATTTTACTTATTGAGTAAAAGAAAGGTTGATCCAAGGGAGATAATTTAACTACTTAAAATTTAATATTTTGTAATTTGGTTTGTATGTTATTAATTTCTATAGTTTGTATTATTCTGTTATTCCAAAACTCAGGATATATGGTATTTTCATCGCCCCTATTTTGTTTTAGTTGAGGCGGGGGTTCGTTATGTTATTTATGTATGTTGTTTGATATGAATATGCCACTCACTTTTGTGACGCTTGATTTAAATATGTAAGGCTTCGCATACAGTGAAATTGATCTGGTCTGACAATCCAACACGTCTTGTTAAGCGACTTAAAAGACTGATTCATAGAAGATAGTAATTTTTGTATGTTTTGAAGGTATTATGGTTTAGTTGTATTTTTAATGTTTGAATACTTGATATTGTTGTTGTACCTGACGATTTAATTAAAGTGAATTATTTTAAACGTTGTTTTTATACATTGTTAGAGACGTTGACAAGACGTCCCGTCCCATTCGTTCCGAATTACCCGAATTGCTGCTGACTAATCCCCAACCGAACGAATATTTACTATTCAAAATATATAATTTCTTAAGACAGACGGTGTGCGGGTAACACTAAGTTTTAAAATGGTGGCTGGAGTGGGATTTGTCATCAGAGTGTAAAGGGTAAAAAGAGTTTTATCGAAGATTTTAACAGTTTTAACTACGATTTTTGAAGATTTGAGAGACTCGGTAAGTGATGATGTCTTCTAATAGCAGACCGAGCTCCCGGGAGTTGTGTGACGCTGTAGACAATCTGCAGAGATCTTATCAACGAGACATCGAAACTTTAGAGGGAATGCTAGTAGATTGCAGTGTCGGTACCAGACGCAATCATACACCTGCACCAAGGGTATTAGCGTCAGACACGTTTGCAACACCAACATTCTCGACGCACGGAGGCAACAGTCGTGGTATGCTCCATGATTCTACACTTCCTGGTAATGCATCTCAATATATACGTCACTTTGAGGATAATGCATCAACGCCACTGACATTTGCTATGCCGCGTGTCAGGGAATCCACACTAACAGATTATCCTGATGAAAGGAACGGTGCTTCTCAGAGATCAACACTTCCGGTGATCGATCCATCTCGACGCTGTTCTAGTCGTATACCAGACAATGCATCATTTTCTGCACCTGGGAATTCAACCGGGATATCACAAAGGCTATTGGCGGAACCTCCATTAAGGAAGCGAGTATCCACAAGAAGAGTTCCAGATCAACAAAATGCCGCGGAAAGTAGCATGCATAATGACTTACATGTATCTCAAATTTCCCGTATGCATCCATCACACGGTATTGACATACCACCAGCTGCATACAACAGTAGAAGAAATAAACCTATAGCGATGCCCCCCAAATATGGTGGTGAGGCACGGTTACAAGATTATTTCATCCAGTTCGAGGTCACAGCTCAGATTAACGGCTGGGATGAAGATGAAAAGGCCCAGTTCTTGGCCATAAGCTTGATTGGCAAGGCAAGTGACATTTTCAGCACAATGAGAACTTCAGACATACACAGCTATAGCCAATTGAAAGCTGCCCTCCAGCAAAAGTTCGAGCCTCCTGAACTTGCCAATTTGAGCAAGGTACGTCTGCGTGACCGACGCAGAGAAACTAATGAGAACCTTTCCGATTATGCACAGGCTATACGTCGTCTAGTTAAACTGGCGTATCCCACAGGGAGCGAGGCAATGTTAGAGGAGATCGCCAAAGACCACTTTGTACAACACATTGGCAATACACAGATGCGTATGCATATATGTCAGGCGAAGCCTGTCGATCTTAATGCAGCTCTGCATCATGCCATGGAGTTGGAGGCAATTCTTTCTTCTGACGATACTAACCAACGATCAGCAAATACAGCCTCGTCTAAGCCTGCAAAAGCTGTCAAGAAGAAAGAAACCCAGGAGTCAGACGAAATAAAACAACTGAAGAGTTTGGTAAAGAAATTGGAAGAACAGATGAAACAATTGACAGATAGGTTTCAAGAAACTGAACAGAAGAGATTAGATGGAATCGCTCAATTACAGAGAGAAGGAGGGACTAGGGGACGAGATATTTCAAATGTGACCTGTTTTAAATGTTATGAGTCGGGCCACTATGCATCGTCCTGCCCTCAAAGATCACATTTTGTGCGAAACAACAATCCCTATGACACAGCTAATCAAGATGAATCGGGTATACCCCAGAGAAGGATTAGCATTGTTAGTCCTGCAACATCTGGACTCTTTATAGAGGGATCACTTGAGGGCTTTAATTCCGAAATATTAGTTGACACCGGAGCCAGCCTATCAATGTGTTCCTGCGACACGTACAATGAATTTGCAAACAAGCCCGATTTGCTTCCAGTAAATTGCCAGATCACACAGGCTGACGGTTCGCCATTGAATGCCATCGGTAGAGCGATGATGAGTTTGAGTATAGGTGGATCTGATATAAAGTTCCCTTTTGCTGTGGTGGATATGCCGACTCCAGTTATACTGGGACTTGACTTCGCCAAGCATGCCAATGTCATCATCAACGTTCCGAAGTCTGAGATTTATCTAAATGGTGATATCTTTTCCTGTGTTGTTAAGGGTGGTATTGGAGTTTGTCGCATCAAAATGTCCGAAGACATAACTGTACTTCCGGGATGTGAGCAAATAATAAATGGTAAAGCTGATATTCCTGATGATGCAGTAATATTGGGTGATAGTATTGTAGAACCGTTAAAGGACCCACCGTCTGAGCTTCCACTGGTTGGTAGAAGTGTTACACAATTGGGATTAGACGGACTTGTCCCTGTAAGATTATTTAACCCAACACACGAAATTACAACTCTAAAGAAGGGAACTACAATAGCTCTTTTACAAGATGTCGATAGAGTTGTGAATCATGTTACTATGAATCAAGATGGAGTTCCTTTTGATCCATTATTGGCTAATTTATTAAATGACAGTAAAGGACGTTTAACTGCAGATCAATTTTCACAAGCAGCAGACATGCTTTCGCGGAATTTAGACGTATTTGCAAAGGACGACGACGATGTCGGTAGAACATCTGTCATGAAACATACCATTAATACCGGTGATGCTTCCCCAAAAAGGCAACCACCAAGGAGATTACCATATCAAGCCAAGGAGGATGTTCGTAAACACCTTCTTGATATGACAAGAAGAGATATGATAGAGCCAGCTTCTGGGCCTTGGTCGGCACCAATTGTATTAGTTAAGAAAAAATGTGGCTCAACCAGATTCTGTGTTGACTATAGGCAGCTGAACAAAGTTACTATAAAAGATGCCTATCCGTTGCCCAGAATCGATGAATCGATCGATTGTTTATCGGGTTCATCATGGTTTTCGTGCATCGATCTTCAGAGCGGATTCTTTCAGGTTGAGGTTGAAGAATCTGATAGACCGAAAACGGCCTTTACGACACCATTTGGCATTTATCAATTCAAGGTAATGCCTATGGGACTTTCCAACAGCCCTGCAACGTTTGAGCGGTTAATGGAGACCACACTTACTGGACTCCATTGGCAAACCTGTCTCATCTACCTAGATGATGTTATCGTGTTTTCTGCAACTTTTGGGGAGCACATTTTAAGATTGGAAGAAGTCCTCCAGAGACTGCTGAACGTCGGATTGAAACTGAAACCCAGCAAAAGTCAGTTGTTCAGGTCTGAGGTTGTTTACCTAGGGCACACGATTAGCTGTGACGGTGTTTCTACAGACATATCCAAGACATCAGCAGTTGCAGAGTGGGAAACTCCCAAATGTGTCTCAGAAGTTAGAAGCTTCTTAGGTTTCTGCTCTTATTATAGACGTTTTGTCAAAGATTTTGCCTATATAGCAGAACCCCTTCATAGATTAACAGATAAAGGTGCCACGTTTCAATGGAGTTCGTATTGCCAGGAAGCCTTTGATGCCTTAAGAAATAGTTTATCTACAGCTCCTGTCTTAAAGCATCCAGATCCGAAAGCTGAATTCATACTTGACACTGACGCTAGTGATGTCGGTCTTGGGGCAGTTTTGTCACAGTGTGATGAGGATGGGTACGAGAGGGTAGTTGCATACGCCAGTAAAGCTATAGGGAAGTGCCAACGGAACTATTGCACAACAAGGAAAGAACTCCTTGCTGTGGTTGTTTTCCTTCAGCATTTCAGACCTTACCTATATGGGCAGCGATTTTTATTACGTACGGATCACGCCTCATTGCGTTGGATAATGAACTTCAAGGACCCACAGGGTCAATTAGCACGTTGGTTACAGGTTCTTTCTGAATTTAACTTTCGAATTGAGCACAGACCTGGAAAATTACATGGGAATGCAGATGGGTTATCTCGGAAACACTGCAAAAAGTGTTGGTGCTTCGACGGAGCTGATTCTAACAAATATGAACGACCTGTTCTTCGTCTACAGCTCATGCCCGATAATACCGAAATAGCTGATGCTCAAATTAAGGACTCCGTAATTTCAGAAGTTCTAACGTGGTTCGACACTGGAAAACCCAAGTGGGACGAGATCTCAGGGAAACATCCTGATCTGAAATCCATTTGGTCACAGTGGAAACTTCTAGCTGTTAGAGATAATGTTCTTGTTCGTAAGTGGATTGCGTTACCTGACGAAAGTGAGATACTAAAGACGGTTGTTCCTAGATCTATGAGAGAAGGAATACTCAAAAGATGTCATGATGAAGAGACTGGAGGTCATTTAGGAGCAGACAAGACTCACTCCAAAATTGCCCAATTTTATTACTGGCCCGGTTTGAGAGATGATGTGCGACATTGGGTTAAGACTTGTTTATCTTGTGCTAAGAGGAAAGCTCCCTGTAAGCGTCCTCATGCACCTCTACAACCTTCAAGCAGTGGTTATCCGATGGAGCGGATTGCCATCGACATAATGGGACCCCTTCCTGAATCTTATAATGGGAATAAATATATTTTGGTAATCCAAGATTACTTTACTAAATGGGTTGAGGCGATTCCGATGAAAGATATGAGAGCTGAAACCGTGGCAAATGGATTACTTTCAGTCATATTACGTTTTGGAGTACCCGGAAGCATCCATTCAGACCAAGGCAGCCAATTCGAATCTGACCTGTTCCATCATTTATGTAAACTTATGGGTACTACCAAGACAAGGACTACTCCATATTATCCTGCTTCAGACGGCCAAGTCGAGAGGTACAACCGTACCTTACAGTCGATGCTTAGCCATTATGTCGAGGAATTTCAACGCGACTGGGACACTCATGTAGATACAGTCTGCCTCGCCTATAGATCCTGCGATCACGAATCATCTGGATTTTCCCCAAACAAATTAATGCTTGGCAGAGAGGTAAATCTTCCTGTTAACATGCTTGCCGGACGACCCCCAGATAATCTATTCACTCCTGTTGAATGGATCAATGATTTGATTCGTCGCATGGATGCGGTACATGAATCTGCCAGACAAAATTTATCATCAAGTGCCCGCAGAGCAAAGAAACGTTATGATCAACACAGCTTACAAAATCATTTTGCTGTGGGGAGTCAAGTTTGGATCTATATTCCTAGAAAGAGAGTGGGGATTTCCCCCAAACTTCAACAATTTTGGACCGGTCCTTATACAGTCAGAAAAAAATTGTCTGACCTTGTTTATTTAGTTCAGCATAATGAACTTGGCTCGAAAATGATTATTCATCACAATAAGTTAAAAATCTTTCAGACCCGACAAAACATCGGAACAGATTCCATTGAAAGTACAGTTGTATCTAATAGTGAATTAGATGTTAATACTGCTGCTCCTCCGGATCCTGTTGATGATTTGTCGTTTGAAGATGACTTCAATGAATCACAAGTGTTATCCGATTCATTTCTCAAGGAGAATCAAATAAACCTTCCAAATTCTAGCGAGGTTAGGACGAGAACACGAGTTGTACGGCCTCCTATGCGCTATTCCGATGATTGTTAATTTTAGATTTAAGATGTTTTGATATGTTTGTTGATGTTTTGAAGATTACTTTTGATTACTTGTCGTACTGGTAGTAGTTCCGATGTTTGAAGTTTTGACCTGTCTACTTTCAGAATGAGGAGATACAATACCAGCAGGAGAAACGACAGGGGACGATCGCCGAGACGTAGGGGAGATGATAGGGATAGGAAGAGGTCGGAGAAGCGCCATATCCTTACGAGTGTGTTCAATGTAGATCGTCATATGCCAAAAAAGAGGAACTCTCGGAGCACCAGGACAAGTATCATAAAGACGAGGGTAACTGCCTGGATTGCCCCGTAGAGGATTGCCAAGAGAAGTGTAATAGTCCTTATAACTGGCGTAGACATCTTGCAACTCATTTACCAAAAACTTCAAGAGCTAATGAGATTTATGCCCAGATGGTTGTGAACGAAGTTGGTAAAGCTAAAACAGATCAGCAGCGGACGCCTGATCGAATTGTTAGAGCTCCAACTTCTACCATTACAAGCAAGTCTCTTGGATCATCTCCTGAAAGTATAGTAGACTGGGATGCCACACAACGTAGAGTATGTCATATCTCTAACAAACCTCTTGATACTTTTATGCATGTTCCTATAGTCAATCCTATGGTTTCATCGATACCGTCACCACCTAAGAGTCCGTCTTCTGTTTGTATGGAGTCAACCAATCTTGATCTACCTCCAACAGAGTTGGCTGATTTGGTACAGGCTTTGAATTCAACCGCCAGAGCTGACGTTCCAGTTGACTTATCCACCAGCACTTGTAGCCAACAAGCTAAAGTAGTAACGCCTTCTAGTACGCCAGTAACTGTTACTCAAACATTTACTCCAACTTATAGTCCATTTGCCGTGCCACAAATTAGATCGACAACTACTGGTTCAATAAGAAATTCTGTTTGTAGTCCACAGTCAGAGATTACAGAATCTTTGCACACGATACAAGGTTCTTCTGGTGAAGCTATTACCTACAGGCTTATACCAAGATGGGGTCAGGAGGTAGCCAATTTTGATTCACAAGGGAATGTAACAGGATATACAACTGTTCTTCACTCTTTATATTGGCCTGTCGGAATTCCACCACCACCACCACTGGAAGCTGCAGAAGAATTGCGACTACGAGAACAGACCATGAGGAAGATGTAACGTGTTACAGTATTTTTGGAATTGTTTAGCAAGTAATTATTTGTGATTGAAGCTACTACTAAAAGGAAATCATAGTGTTATACATACGAATATGTAATATGATTTCATAATAGTGTTAAATACATGTGTGATATTTATAGGTTGGATTACGCGATGTGGAAAAAAAATCCGTTGATTGGTGTGACAAGTAACAATAACATTAATTTTTATTTCCGTGTTCTAGTTCGTTCGAGGACGAACGAGTTTTCGAAGGCGTGTGTAGTGTGGCCGGAACAGCTAGATTTTTAATATTATCATTTAATGTGTACCCTTCGTAATTCATCGTATTTTTCTAGGTACAAGTATTTTGTGAATTTATTCTTATTTAATCTTGTTATTTAGTTAATTAGGAATCATCACCGATGTAAATTTTATACGTGCCTAATTATGTTTAATAGTGCCGAGTAATTTTATGCCATGTACTTATCCCATTGTCTAGCATAGGCGAACATATTGATTTCATCGGCAAGGATCGGCAGTAAGTCATTTTCATGTTTTTATTGTCTGTATTTGTTGGAAATGTTTTTCCGAAGCGCTGCCTATTTGTATTTTTATTGTGCCTTAACCGTGCCGGAAATTATAGCCATTTTTGTATTTTACTTATTGAGTAAAAGAAAGGTTGATCCAAGGGAGATAATTTAACTACTTAAAATTTAATATTTTGTAATTTGGTTTGTATGTTATTAATTTCTATAGTTTGTATTATTCTGTTATTCCAAAACTCAGGATATATGGTATTTTCATCGCCCCTATTTTGTTTTAGTTGAGGCGGGGGTTCGTTATGTTATTTATGTATGTTGTTTGATATGAATATGCCACTCACTTTTGTGACGCTTGATTTAAATATGTAAGGCTTCGCATACAGTGAAATTGATCTGGTCTGACAATCCAACACGTCTTGTTAAGCGACTTAAAAGACTGATTCATAGAAGATAGTAATTTTTGTATGTTTTGAAGGTATTATGGTTTAGTTGTATTTTTAATGTTTGAATACTTGATATTGTTGTTGTACCTGACGATTTAATTAAAGTGAATTATTTTAAACGTTGTTTTTATACATTGTTAGAGACGTTGACAAGACGTCCCGTCCCATTCGTTCCGAATTACCCGAATTGCTGCTGACTAATCCCCAACCGAACGAATATTTACTATTCAAAATATATAATTTCTTAAGACAGACGGTGTGCGGGTAACAATATGATGTATAAACATAGATCAGTGTATGTATATAATACTTATTTAACACCTAGAGATATAGATGATGTTATATATAATACAACACCACGAGATATAGATGTTGTTATATATATGTTAAAACATCTGTGTATATAAAACTCATCTCACACCACGAGTGTATGTGATTAGTGTTCGGATATATGATATAATGTTGTTGAAGTAGAGATAATGTAGTTTGTTAATAGTATACATGTACTATATGATTTGTTTTAACTTGCTTTGATCCATAATTAAAAGGTATTTACTATAGTATTTCATATAAAGTTGTGTAAATTACTATAGTGTTTTATATAAAGTTGTGGAAGTTACAATAGGATTTTATATGAAGTTGTAGAACTTATATAAAGTTGTAGAACTTGTATAAAGTTGTAGAACTTGTATAAAGTTGTAGAAGTTACTATATGATTTTATATAAAGTTGTGGAAGTTACTATAGGATTTTATATAAAGTTGTGAACGTTATATAAAGTTGTGGAGGTTAGTATAGAATTTTATAATAAGTTGTAGAAGTTACGATAGGATTTTATATCAAGTTGTAGAAGTTTTTTCGGGACTAACATATAGTTATTTTTATTTTATTTCAATAATTCACTTGCGCGTAGGGGTCTTTAGCAGTGGGAGGAAACCGGAGTGCCCGGAGGAAACCCACGAGGTTGAGAATGCGCCCCTATCTCCATGCCACATACGCTCACACCAGGGCTCGAAACCACAGCCGCAAGCCAGAAGTGGCCGGCCAGATAAAGGTCGAAGCGCGACACTCTAGACCACTAGGCCATCCCAACCCCCTTTGATTTTATATAACGTCGTGGAAGTTACTATAGGATTTTACACATAAAGAGATGTATGCAGTTTGCTAGTATACTACACGTACATGATTTGTTTAGACTTGTAGGCATACGAAATTAAATGGTTGTCTATGGAAGAAATCTACAGAATAAGGTTGGTTGTTCTATTTCATTACTAGCGGTTGAACTGGCGCTGCACGGGTACAAAACGGTAGAGGTAGGCCATCGCCATCCCATCGCCACTGGGCATATGTTACCCCTATGCACCAAATTGTAGGTCCAAGACAGTTCTAGTATAGACGCCGATCTTGAAAAGACATACAGACGGGCAAACAAACGACAGTGACAAATATTAGTTTTGATTTCCCCTTTTATTCTTAATCATTTCAACATTACAGAGAGAGAGAGAAATGGGGTTTAACGTCCACTCAAAAAACTAGGTCATCTCAATAATTCGCTTGCGCGTAGGGGTCTTTAGCATTGGGAGGAATCCGGAGTGCCCGGAGGAAACCCACGAGGTTAAGAAGGCGCCCCTATCTCCATGCCACATACGCTCACACCAGGGCTCGAAACCACAGCCACAAGCCAGTTCAAATAAGTTCAAATAGTAATAGGAAATAATAGTGTTAGTTTTTAAAAAAAATGTTTTAATATGAACGGCTGAAGTTATACCAGAACTAAAGTTTTCTTAAATAATAGGATTATCAGCTATTGAATCAACAACTTGTTGACGTATGTTAATCTACTTCTGATAACCCCATTACGACTGGATTACTTGCAGCTTTCATGGTTGAATATTATTAAGTGGTGGGATTAACCTTGAGAGAGATTATCCTGCTTTTATTTACATTAATGTATATAAACTAGTTATGTCCAATTATTCAACCGTCCTGTATTTGAATACTCGAATGCTAGTCTGATTTTCGAATATTCAAACATAAAGTAAAGTGGGTCTATCTTAACTAGATTCAAATAGGTATTGGGTCATTTCAGGCCTAACACGTGGTTCGATTTTAATTCAATAATGCGCTTATTAGGCATAAGGGGTGTTTAGTCGTGGGAGGAAACCGGAGAACCGGGATAAACAGGCAACTCTACAAGCGGGGATTCAAAACCGCGACTCAATGACATACCTTCTGACGTACGGTACGTAACTGACGTGACGAAATTTATGGTAGCTGACTTTTTTTCCCGCACGTATCCAGTGAATGGTCATTTTGCTCAGTAATCCCAGCCAGAATTTGGCTATTTTTTAAAATTGCGTTAAAGTTTTAAATTTTTGTTAAGAACTGAAATAAATTAACTATTAGTAAATCCCCACGCTAAAAACATTAGCAGAATTAATTGTGTATATGTGAAATAGACCCGACCGAAGCACAAAATAGTGCCAATAATGCGGCCCCCGCATGTGTCAAATGTCCGTTTAAACTTGCTAATTCTGTTAAAATCCCATTTTCCTCCTAGTATTATTATTCAATCTCGAGTTGTGTCCGTGTTATTGCACAGACAACCCTAACCCTGATTCGACGCAGGTTTTCTGTTCGTTGAAGTCATTGTACTTTCGTTTGTTTGTTTACAAACTGACTTCTGTGCGTTGACCTCGCGACCTGTGACGTTTAGATAACGTCATGTGGATGTCATGGCTGTTCACTGTGTCAGAGTCCCTTCTCTGCAGGTAGAGCGAGTTTGTCGTTCAGATTGACCTTCTGATCAAACGTGCACGCGTACACCCCCCCCCCTCACGCACACACACCCACACACACACACACATTACTTTACATGCCGAGTATTATGTTGGACGACGTATGAATACCAGATTATATACTCATATTTAATCATTTTCCAGGAATAAATGGTGATATAACAAAGTAGATAATTTAGAGAACTGTGAAGATATGGGTAGGTTTTATGACTTACGCTCGTAAAATTTTCATTTTATATTTTTAGAAGTCATGTTTTTAGATTCACATACCAAGACCCTAATCAACTCTGTAGAATATTTTAGTATCGAAATGACCTAGTTTGTGTCGACTGGACGCACAAGCGATTCATTGAAATAAAATTTAACCATATATGACATGTTAGTCGTTAGATCCGAAATTACCTAATTCGTATTGAGTGTAGCATACCCCCTCCCCCTCCCCCCTCTCTCTCTCTCTCTCTCTCTCTCTCTCTCTCTCTCTCTCTGTAGACTATTTGATAAGCGTGATATTAAATTGATTAAAACAACTGCGCCATTTATTTAACATTTAACCGGGACTTCGTTACTATCGCAGCAATAATACTTAACAATTCAGACTATCTTTCAAAAGTTCAAACACTCATAACTTTATTCAGAACTAGGCCCTTAGACCTTTTAGGTGGTGGGGGTCACACGCGGCACAATCTACAGTAGGTATTTTAGAGTAACATGTATAGTCGGCAAGTTTTCTTTCCGGGGGCCTGTTCAGAACAAAGTAATTTAAGAATGCAATTTATCTTATCTAGTTTCGCACTATTATAACAAGAACATGCAGCTCTTTATCTAAATCGGTCACCTCTGGCTTGCGGCTGTGGTTTCGAGCCCTAGTGTGAGCGTATGTGACATGGAGATAGGGGCGCCTTCTCAACCTCGTTGGTTTCCTCCGGGCACTCCTGTTTCCTCCCACTGCTAAAGACCCCTACGCGCAAGCGAATAATTGAAATAAAATCTTAAAAACCATGTGTTAGTCCCGATATGACCTAGTTATATTGAGTGGACGTTAAACCCCATTTCTATCTATCTATCTAAATCTTACGTAATGTATATTTATTATGGCTAATAATCGTTGATGATAAATCCAAGTCATGTGATATGTTTAGTCTACGCATGTCAGTTTACTAATGGCGATAATTAGGCTTACAACATGACAACCATGTTAAATAAGATGTAAAAACATATCGGATATGATTCATCCACCACCAGGGGAGATTGCTTGTAAACACGATGTTTTTATCGCTAGCTTACTTTAAATTCCTGTTGTTCGTAGTTTTAATGACCGCTTCCACAGAGAGTGATATCGCCGACAAGTGGTCTTATTTGAGTATACTCAACACATGTGCAGGGGTTTTTAACGCCGGGAAAAAACCCAGAGTACTCGAAATAAACCCACAAAGTTGAGAAAGCGCACCAATCGCCAAGCAACATAATATAGTCTTTTTATTGCGTGCTTAATTTTTTTTTGGCGCGGGTTCAGCCGTTGTATAATTCACTATGAGGATATCAACCAAAGGGAATGAAATGGGGTTTAACGTCCTACTGTTCTGCTCCTAAACTGGGCTAATGAAGACGGGCATACGCCTTACAGTGTGCTGTGCTGAGGGACATTTTGCCCGGGCAGCGGGCTGCGGCTTACTCTTATATCCAATTCAAACTGCAAGGGGATCTTTTACGTGCACGCCAATGTGTCAGGCCCTCCGTCATGCATCACTGATAAGAGGAAACCGTGCCTGAAAATTTGTATGAACTTTCTTGGTCAATGCAGGTATCGAACATCCGATCTCCAGGCTAGCGGGCCCGCGTCTTACCCACTTAGCCACCGTGATCCCCCAATGACAACCAGGACTTTAACCTAGTGTTAACCTGCTAGAAGAAAGTTATCATGACTTTTTTTCAACAATAAAACTTCAACAAAAGATCTCATAAATTTTACAAGTTGTTTATCTGTTTGACCTAGAAATGAACCATGTAAAAAAAAATGATATACATGTTTCTTAATGTATTACTTACATACTTACATTACATATACTCTACATTAGATTATCCAGTCACATTGCGGGGTGGGTTTCAATAGAGTTCATCTAAAGCTGTTTGAAATAATTCGTGGACACATGATAAGGCGAGTCAGGGGTTGTTTTAGGTAAGGTGTGATTTGGAATTTATTTCAGAATGGTCTTAGACAAGTGGGATCACGGTGGCTAAGTTGATAAGGCGCTGGTTCGCTAGCCTGGAGGTTGAGTGTTCGATCCCTGCATTGGCCGAGAAAGTTCATCTCGATTTTCCGGCGTGATTTCCCCTTGTCAGGGATGCAGAAGGAGGGCCTGACAAGGACAGCTGCCTAGTCGTTCGGATGGGACGAAAAACCGAGGTCCCGTGTACAAATTGGAGTGCACGTAAAAGATCCCTTGGCAGTTGGAATTCGATATAACAGTAGGCCGTAGCGCCGCTGCCCGGGCTAAATTTCCCTCACTGCACACTGTGGCGTATGCCCGTCTTCAATTAGCCCAGGTACGGTGCTTAAGCGTAGGACGTTAAACCCCATTTCATTCATTCATTCATTCTTAGACAAGTTTCCAGATAGAAAGGGGGGTGGGGTGTACCATTATTTCAGAATGGTCTTAGACAAGTTTCCAGATAGAAAGGGGTGGGGTGTACCATTATTTCAGAATGGTCTTAGACATGTTTTCAGATAGAAAGGGGGGTGGGGTGTACCATTATTTCAGAATGGTCTTAGACAAGTTTCCAGATAGAAAGGGGGGTGGGGTGTACCATTAAGGGGTTTCGATTCCACACTTTTAACAGGTGCGCTTTAGATCATATTGTCCGTCATTGTGTCAGTGACGTGGTTTCGATTTCTCGCTGGGGTAGGGTCGCCTGCTTAACATCGTGAATTTTTCCGGATACACCGGTTTCTTCCCACACCTACTGTATTTTAGGCCCAACTGAACTATGTTGGAACCCACCAGATAAAGTTTGTATTTTTAATGCATTAATTAACAAAACTAGGGATAATCTCAAGCTTCAAATATTCTGTCTGGGCAAAATGTCCGTCGTGGCACACGGCATATCTTTGTTATCCCGGTTGGTACAGAAAATGTAATACCCCATTTCAGTTCATTCCGATATGCACCAAACCAGAAGCTAATGTAATTTGAGGATAATTTTGCCCCTACAGCGACGCTATAGCCTACTCTTATATCGAAATCCAATTGCCATGGATTCTTTTAGGTGCAACCCAATGTTTACACAGGGCCATGGTTTTTCGTCCCATCCGAACGACTAGGCAGCTGGCCTTGTCAGACCCTGCGTCCTGCACCACTTACACTGGAAAACCAAGTCAGAAACTCCCAATGAGCTGTCTCGGCAAACACCTGGAGCGTACCCGCGCCCCCAGCGTCTTACCAACTTAGCCGCCGTGGCCCCCCCATATTAGATATACAACTGTACATGGCTTATATATGATTATAATATAATATACATTACAAAATCGGAAGACATCCATTAAGGGAAGATAGGTAGCTTATAATGTTGTTGCTTTTTTTTAACTAGGTTTATTTTTAATTTTTTATGTAATTATCTACCGTGAACGTTGAAGTACTTGTACTTTATTTACCGTAAGCTATAAACATACAATTCGTTTCGTTTTAGTAGACTGGTTACTAGTTTGATTGACAAGCTGCCATATTTAATTTGTCATACTTTGTCATTCTATAATATGTCTTTTATTTTATTCAACCTGACTAAAATAGTTTTTTTATTTAAATCTTCAAGCATTCTGATGACATATGACACTTCTTTTATATCCGATATTTCTTTTATGTGGTTACATACACCACAGACAATAAACGCGTATTTTTAAAGTTGTATTCCCATGTATAAGATGCCGCAAATATACACCTCGCGACCTTTTTAAACCCAAAGCCGTAGACCTATGAATAAGATGGCTTAAATTATATGACTGACAGCCTCCTTTTAAGGCTGTATTCTTGTGTATAAAATGGTTCAATAACAGAATAACGGACAATGGGTGTATAAAGCTGTATTCTCGTGTAAGTGAAGGCGCCAAAAGATCTTTATGTATACATATGTAAATTAAGTAATAACTGCTTTTGGTCTCTTCTGTTGTCCAGCCTCGTGAGTTTTCTCCCCCCCCCTCCCCTTAGGTCCCTCCTACTGCTAAAGACCCTTACGTGCAAGCGACTTGTTGAAAAAAAATTAAACGATATGTCAAGTTAGTCGTTGACCCGAAAAGACCTAGTTTGTATCCAGTGGACGCATATCTCCCCTCTTTCTCTCTCTCTCTCTCTCTCCCCCTCTCTCTTTATCTCTCAATCTCTCTCTCGATTTGAAGTATAATTGGTTTAATCACTCTGGCCCATAGAGATCAGATGAGGTCAAGTCAGTTGAACTCAAACCTTTTAAAATATGTGGTTAGATCTTACTCTATCCCAACAGTACAGAACAGTAAACACATAATGGAAAACGAAAGTAGGTCAGGTATTATTTATACATTAAGTTGTGTGGGTGTCATTGGTATAATTATTTTTAAATAAAAAACACCATTAATTTAAAGTTTTATTGTCTATGATTTGTGAGCGTAAATTTATATAATCACAAATGTAACACGGGCATCACCACGATAAATATGTAATTACCAACATTTAAAGATACATTATGGGAGATCAGATAACCAGCTGGTAGTTCTCACTGTAAAAACTAGATAGTGTAAAATCAATTTGCTGAAAATCTCAGTCGAATACATTCACTCTGAACAGAAAATTTATCGATTAAAATTTCGGCCTAGCCTCGATCATCATTACTAAAGTCGGTACGATAAAAGACGATTGTCTCGATTATTTACTTCATGATTAAATTATGAATGAAATCAGATCCTAATCCAGTAAATATCGCAGGTTAGCGATGACATCGAGAGTTGATTATGGTCTGGGTGAGTTAATTGATGTTTAAAGAATTATTTAGATATCATTTCAGGGCTAAAGACAGACCTGCAATAGACAGATTTAGCTCTTGCATAATGTATATTTAAATAGCAGCTCGAACCCAATGAACTCCCTTGAAAGAAAACGTATGTAATAGAAACGTTCGTGGCACTTGGAACGTCTTCCCACCATAATTGTAACATTGGTTATTTTGGGGTTGTGACATTATGTTTCTAGAGGTGGACTATTTTAATCTTTATTCGTCTCACTCCCCTTTTTACAATCCTAAATTACCTTATTTATAAATTCCCGTGTATCTCTATCTTTATTGAGAGTTTTATGGTTGGTTTGTCAAGTGATAACCTTTTCTTAATCAACCGCCTCTCATCCAACAAATACACAAAATATTTAAAGAGGTATTCCTTCCACAAAATATCACTGGATTATGAGGATGACCTTATAAAATATGCAATTCAAGCGCAATGGCGATTGTTGTATGAGATGGTAGATATCATACACGATGACACCCGGTGACACCTATTGTTGTAGAAAACCCGATGACGTACACGATGATACCTGGTGCCACCTTTCTTTCTAGAACATCCGATGTCACGTAACTTTATGAGATACCCAATGGCACATATAATCTAGAGGATCTTATTTATCTTCCTAGAGCACCCGATATCACTTATCTTAATATAACACCGACTGTTCTAGAACGCCTGATGTCACTTAACGTTTTAGAGCACACGGTGTCACTTATCTGTCTAGAACACTCGATATCACCTTTCTAGAACACGTGTTGCCACTTATATATCAGGAACACTCGATATCACTTATCTGTTCAGAACACCTGATACCCCCTGTCTAGTTTTCTAGAACACGCTATGTCACTTATATATCTAGAACACCTGATACACCCGTCTTTCTAGAATAGGTACTGCTCTTGAACACGCAATGTCACTCGTATTTCTAGAACATTCGATATCGCTTATCTATCTAGAACAATCGATACCATATATCACCTAGACCACCTGATGCCACTTATCTTTCTAGAACACCCCATGTCACTTATCTTTGTTTTCTAGTACATCTGAAAATACTTATCTTTGTAGACCACCTGGTAAGAATTATCATTATAGACCATTTATTTGAAGAGTTTACCAAAATAGCAAAATAACACCACACTCTTTGCTTTGTATATTATAAACTAAACTAAATTATGCTGACCTTTTAATTGACCTTTAAAATGAAAATATCCGTGTGATCTGATATATTCTAAACTTCTCCCGATTGTCATTTTAAACATTACTTCTGAATTTTCTACACAAATGAATCCGATATCTTGGTTCAGTTGAGAAAGACAGTATAATCGTGGGTGTGGAATGGAGTGAAATAATTATATCTATCGTACGCTTCCGCCGAACTGATATCGCAGACAAACTGTGGGATGGAAAGCCGAGGTCCCATGTATAGCGTTGGTAAACATCAATATAAGAGTAAACCACATCGCTGCTGCCTGGACAAAATGCCCATTAATGGCATATACCCATCTTTATTAGCCCGGGTGGTGAGGGAAAGCATTACGTTAAACAAACCCATTGTCATTTTATTTAACTGTTAGCACACCCTGTATCATGAATGACACCCGTCACAACTGCAATATTTACTTGCTTTCTAAATGTATATCATTCATTATCATTGATAAACATTCGTCTACGTAGTAAACATAGCCATATATTTGATAGTGAATATCCCAATTAGTGCTGTCGTGTCGATAAATTCCAGTCCTTTCTTTCACTGAAGGTATCTGCTTCCCATAGCTTTATTTCAGTATGTTGTACTGGGTGACATGTCGCAACTGCAATATTTGTATATATATGGATACCAGTATTGACTTGCTTTCTAAATGTATATCATTAATTATCGTTGATAAACATTCGTCTACGTAGTAAACATAGCCATATATTTGATAGTGAATATCCCGATCGGTGCTGTCGTGTCCATAAATTCCAGTCCTTTCTTTCAGTGAAGGTATTTGCTTCCCATAGATTTGTTAAAGCATGTTTTTTACTTGGTGACATGTCTCTTTAATAAAGGTAACATGAATTGTATATAGTGTTTGTATGACAGTGAAACATCTATTTTAACACAGTTAGTTCATCAATGGAGTAATAGGTGTGTAGACGACTCACTCGTATCACAGGTAGAGTTAAACTTTAGTTCACTTTACTGTAATATACATTGTATATATACTGTGGTGTTGTGTATATTTCTTCGGTTTATCACAGCTATTAACTTGTAACTTCTTTGTTCTTTACTATACTGTTGTATATTACTGTTTTCTGGGGTTTATCACAGGTATTAACTAGTAACTTCAGTTTACTAGCCTATACTATTGTGTATTACTGTTTTCTGGGGTTTATCACTGATATTGACCATTAATTTCAGTTTATTTTTCTGTACTATACTGGAGCATTTTACTGTTTTCTGGGGTTTATCACTGATATTCACCATGAATTTTAGTTTATTTTTCTGTGCTATACTGGAGCATATCACTGTTTTCTGCGGTTTATCACTGATTTTGACTACTAACTTCAGTTTACTAGCCAATACTGTTATGTATTACTGTTTTCTGTGGTTTATCACAGCTATTAACTAGTAACTTCTTTGTTCTTTACTATAATGCTGTGTATTACCGTTTTCTGGGGTTTATCGCACGTATTAACTAGTAACTTCAGAACAGTCTACTATATATACTTGGGTATATTACTGTTTTCTGTGGTTTATCACTGATATTGACTAGTAACTTCAGTCGTCTGTATTATATATACTGGGGTATATAACTGTTTTCTGGGGTTTATCAATGGTATTGACCATTAATTTCAGTTTATTTTTCTATACTATACTGGAGCATTTTACTGTTTTCTGCGGTTGATCACTGATTTTGACTAGTAACTTCAGTTTACTAGCCTAAACTGTTATGTATTACTGTTTTCTGTCGTTTATCACTGATATTGACTTGTAACTTCAGTTTACTTTACTGAGGTATATTACTGTTTTCTGGGGTTTATCACAGGTATTAACTAGTAACTTCAGTTTACTACAGTATATAAACTGTTATGTATTACTGTTTTCTGCGGTTTATCACTGATTTTGACTATTTACTTCAGTTTACTTTACTATACTAGGGTATATTACTGGTTTCTAGGGATTATCACAGGTATTGACTACTAACTTCATTAAATTCATTTTACTAATATACTGTTATATATTACAGTTTTCTAGGGTTTACCACAGATATTAAGTATTAAGTTCTGGGGCCTGTTTAACGAAATTTTAAATCAGATAAAATCCTAATTTTAGTATTTTTATTGGATAATATTAGATTGATTTTAGTGCTTATACAAACAAAATTGAAGTATCTATTAAAATTTGTATTTTATCTTTAGTCAAGATTTCGAGATACAGGGCCCAGTTAATTTTTCTGATTTAGTTGGGTAAATTGCTATAAATATATACATATTGGGTAGACCTATATTTCAGTGTCACAAATGTAATTAAACTCCAGTGCATATTGCTGTACATTGCATGTGTCTAGATGTTATAGCCACCATGACTTCGCTACATTTTAAGTGCATTGTTAAACTTAGTTCACTTTCAATAATACTATATATATTGTGTGTAAGGCATTTAGTGATAGGACTAACATTGAAAAAACACAAACACAATTTATGGATAACAATCACTAGCAACTTTAATAGTCCATAAATTGTGTTTGTGTTTTTTCAATACTATATTACATTGTGTTTAAGCATACTCTTCTGGACACGTGTTACCACTGTTTGCCGTGTATTTTGTACACAGTGAACAGTCCATATGATGCCTATACCGTTTTTTTAGGACTTCGATTTTTGTCTCATGGTTTGGATTGTTCGTACTTGGTTTCATGTTATTGGAGTATTTGCCATATTATGTTATTATTTATCATATATATTGGGGTATTTTGAAGTATTTACAGTATATATTGAGGTATATTGCAGTATTTACCATATATATTGAGGTATATTGCAGTATTTACCATATATATTGAGGTATATTGTAGTATTTACCATATATATTGAGGTATATTGCGGTATTTACCATATATATTGAGGTATATTGTAGTATTTACCATATATATTGAGGTATATTGTAGTATTTACCATATATATTGAGGTATATTGTAGTATTTACCATATATATTGAGGTATATTGTAGTATTTACCATATATATTGAGGTATATTGTAGTATTTACCATATATATGTAGGTATATTGCGGTATTTACCATATATATTGAGGTATATTGTAGTATTTACCATATATATTGAGGTATATTGCAGTATTTACCATATATATTGAGGTATATTGTAGTATTTACAGCATATATTAAGGTATATTGCGCGCATTATTTACCATATCGTCGGTGGGGAGTGAAAGGTCATATCTGGCATACTTTACGAAATTCATTTTTTCTGCTTCTTCAGACTGAAATTATTTCGTGCGCACCTTTTCCTCTAGTTGTTGTATTTCTAAGCCAATAAAAGATGTTTTCAAAGATATTGTTTCAAAATGTCGTACATGAGGTGTTACAAACAAATATTAATATTGATATCGAAAATTTCCCGTCAAAAGGCGAAACATAGTAACTCACTTTTTTCTTATTTTGAGAAAACAAAGGAAAACACAATGAATGAATATTAAACCCCAGCTCACCAATTGATTTGACTGTTCAGTTACTCGGTTTTGCTTTGGTATTCTAGGCAAAAGAAGTAAGTTGCTAGGTTGTGTTATAGGTGTAACTGGCTATAAAATTAAAAGATTTGAATACCTAGTACAACAACAGGAAGAAAATACCCTAGTAACTACAAATTTGGTCCTAACTCAATTTTAATTTTAAAAAAGTGAATTACTAGGTTTTGCCTTTTGTCGTGAGAAATGTTGAAATTCCTTGAACAAACCAACTTTGTGTCTTACCAAAGCATTACAATAAAATAAAATATAGCAAGTATTGCCTTTTGGTTAGTTACGTATTATTGAAATTATTGTTAAGCATCCAGGTAACTATGTAAAATATATGAAGTTGAAGCAGGTAAAGGTGATTATTTTGTTGTATAAAATTGAAAATAACTAGCTCCCACTCTTTATTTCTGCACTAGATATTTAGTCCGATAGCTACATACTGTTTAAATTTAAATGCCTGCACGTACATTTTACAGAAATACTTGAGAAGATCTTTAGCCATACACATACGTAATTTTACATGAGAAATGTATTTACGTGACGTTTTTGTAGAACATTTTGATTCATATTTGTTTTTTTTCTGGACAATTTCGCAAAATCCAGGTACAGCCATTAGAGTCCCCACTGACGATGTATATTGTGGTATTTACCACAATAAATGTATATTGATGTAAATTGCAGTATTTGCCATATATTATAGTGATGTACATTGCTGCCTTTACTGATGCCTGTGTCATTATTTCGGTATTTACCATATAATGTGGTGCATTTTGGCATTTACCATAAGTGGTACAATTCGGTATTTACCACATATTATGGTATCTTGCAGTATTTACCATATACATTGTGGTATCTTGCAGTATTTACCATATGTGGTACATTTCGTTATTTACCAAATATATTTAACATATATATTGAGGTATATTGTAGTTTTGAATATATGCAATGTGTTACATTGCTGTTTCCCGTGTATGGGGGAGGGGTGGGAATATAGTTTTAAAGTTTAAGCCAACAATTACTTACATTATATATAAAAACACCGTGAGACCGGAAAATTTAGCAAGATAAGATTTAACTTTTAACTCGAAGATAGACTTGTAATTTGGCGAGATATCAATTAAAACAACTGTTACTTTATCTTATCTAAATCAAAATTGGATAGAAATTAGACAGACTCTGAAAAACAGTCAAATTCTTGGTTTATCTCCTGTATACGAGTTTTTTTTTAACCTACCCCATTTCATAAAATAACATTTTACTTCGTCTTGAAATTGACTTCTTTGGCAAGTTATTTTGGCATCAGGTTTATAAATAGAACGAATGAAATGGGGTTTAACGTCCTATTTCTACACCAATCGAGAATGCGCCATGCAGTGTTTAAAGAGGAAAATGTTCCCTAGCACTCGTCGAATTCCAAATATCAAGAGTGCATTTACGCCCACGTCAACGTGTAGACGGGACCTCGGTTTTCCATTCCACCCGAATAACTACACTGGCCTACTAATTAGGAGCCCTGGTCGTCCTGGTAAGGCAGGGGGGGGGGGTGAACGTACACGGTGGAGTTCACGTAAAAACATTGACAGTTAAAATTCAAATTCACATCTCAATTTAAATCTGTATACATTAAAATATAGGTAGGATGTAGCAGCACCCACGTCCGGGCAAACTTTTCCCTATAGTATACAAAATGGCTTATACCCGTCTTCATTCGCCTGGTTCGTGCAAAAATGTAGGACGCAAATGTCATTTTATTTTGTGGATATAAAATATTCAAATATAGAGAGTAAAAATTATGAAAAACCTATTACAGGATTTCGTTTACCGTGACTGTGACGAACTCAACGGGGGGTGCCATTCACATCTCAAATTCAAGCTGCATACAATGAATATAGCTACACGCAGATTACCCACCTGCCCCTTACCATCTTAAAGGAGCACAGCCCTAACGCGGATCTCTAATATATGATAATCGTATTCCGAAATGAAATGTAATGGGATTTAACGTCCTACTGGGTTTATGAGGAAAATTTTGCCCGGACAGCGGCACTACGGCCTACTCTTATATCGAATTCAAACTGTCAAGGGATCTTTTACGTGCACGTCAATGTGTACACGGGACTTCGGGTTTTCGTCCCATCCGAACGACTAGACAGCTGTCCTTGTTAGGGGAAACCACAACGGAAAATCTGGATGAACATCCCGATGAACATCCTCGGCCAATGCAGCGATAGTACACCAAACTCCAGTCTAGCGAGCCAGCGTCTTACCCACTTAGCCACCGTTACGCCCCTAATCATATTGCGTCACGGTCTATCAACAATCCCAAGGAATATTCTCGACCTACACCGGGATGGAATCCTCGAATCCTGACTCACCTACCCTCTCAAACTTACGGCAGGTGCAACCGAGTTTAAATTTAGAAATCCAGCTGTAATTGTGTGTTACTGCGATACGATTTCAGCTTGCTAACGGACAACGTTTAATCATTCGGATGGGGTGTAAATCTGAGGTCCTGTGAATGTAAATGAATCCTTGACAGTTGGATTTCCCTCAACGACGTCTGCCAGCCTTCTTAAGCCAAATAGGAGCAGAACAGTAGGACCCTAAATCCCATTTTATTTTATCCGGAACTCTCAATGACCACTGCCCTTTAAACAGTGATGTCGTGAGAGTAAACACAGTGATAGTGTTATATAAAGGCTCGTGACAGATTGAAGAAAACAGAGTTACAAAATTTTAAAATAAACATTTGTTTAGAAAGAAAGAGCCTGTATAATACCACTACCTTGTATATATAGATATATTATATAGATATATTATATCACCGTGGCTGATCACAATTTGTAGATACATGTATATGACAACGAGGACGATGTTTTCACAGGACTATCATGTTACCTATATACATGTTCTTTGAAAATCCAGGTAAACGGGTTAACTATAATTATTAGACACTTAGGGGTAATTAGGGGCTTGTGAACAAAGGCTATGTAAGGTAATTAGGGGCTTGATAATAAAGGCTATGTAAGGAATGTTGTTAGTTAGCATATACATGTAGATGTAAATGCGGGAAATAGAAGCCCGCCCCTCAAAGAAGCCCTGTTATTCGCCTTTAAGGTTTTAAGATGTTATTATGTTTCACGGGAGTTTAACCACCGTGCCTCAGTGTATAAGGTCCCGTGTATAGGTCGACCCGTTGGCATACTTGTAAAATAATCCTTAAAGAAGCCCTTCTATTCGCCTTTATGGGTTTGAGATGTTATTATGTTGCATAGAGGTTGAACCACCGTGGCCAAGTGAATAATGTCCCGTATACTTGTAAAATAATCCTTCGATGAATACTTGTAATTCGATGAATACTAGGTGGAAACGCCGCTATCTCGGAAAACACTCTTCTTTTGAACACTGCGGGATGTACACCCGTGTTTATTAGTTAGAACGTTTTCCCAGACAGCCGCGCTATGCTTAATATCCCCAGTGTTATTTACCGGAACGACTAAAGCCGTTTTCTTTGCTAAACCATTGGCACAGTATAGCTAACACGGCGGGCAGGACAGTGACACGTGGTATCGAGTGTTCTGGAATGAGTAAGCATACACTGACCCGTGCACAATACCACGAAGGATGACATTATTATATTGGTGGGGGAATCTTTAGAATTGTTTCGTGTTAATATATTTAAACATGTGCAGGACACCTTCGGGTATATAAATCCATTCATTCCTCAAGTTCCGTTGCCATGCCGCCAAAATATTTAAAAAACACAAAAACAGGTTTGATTTATTGCTTTAAATATTTTATGAAATGATCTAAAACATCGTGACTGATTTATTTGTGTATTTTTTATTCTCTTTTTGCCTCGGGTAAGATTTTATTAAGTTTCAACTTTGTAATTGATTGCTGTGATATATGACAAATATTTCATAATATGCAGGGTGTGTTAACAAAAAAAAACAACCCTAGCAATCTGTGCAGTTGTACCAATATTAAATATCACTTATTATTATTTTATTGACTACCATATATTTATGTCCTTTGCGCAATTGAGCTATTTTAAAGTAGCTAAGTCTCTTAACTCTATATCGTCCACTGTGTTCGACATTGAAACATGAATTATTTGTCACTTTAAATCAACATTAATGTTGTAATCTTATCGGGAAAAGATGGGCTTCTGGTATCAAATATTTAAAACAAAATAAACAGTTTAGCATTGGTACACGAATCGTGTACCATAAAGCGTTTCAGTGCCATTTGTAACAAACGACTCGAAGAACGAGACTAGACATATTCCATAAGTCATGTTAAACGGTGACGGTATATTCTTATCTGGACAGCATGCGCAATAAATACTATCGATTTAGACTGGAATAATTAGCCGTTAGAGATTGCTAATCGATTGAGACTTCTGGCGTATTACGTCGATCATAACTGATTTAAAATTAGAATAAAAACAGAAACGATTGAATGTAAATTAGTTTATATACATTCATATTACATTATTATATGCGTTGCGACCCATTTGTGTCAATTTCTAGGTCCCCAAAAATTAGTGATTTCGCTCCTTTAAAGGTAATATGATTTGTTATTAACTGCGGTATATTTCTTTATCAGCTCAATTGAAGCTATAAGATATTCATAATTTTTTTTATTGGATTTGATATAAAAAAAAAATACCATATATATTTACGCGATTCGATCTATGTGAAAATTGTTACATTATACCAGTTTTATATTAGAAGTTTTATTTAACCAAAATTTTTATATGGGAAACCTCAAGAAAACATACTTCATTTACACTCCATTTCTTTCTTCCCTTTGAACGTGGTGCGAATATCCTTACCTTTTTGTTTTAAAACGGTAGATATTAATTTTAATGAGACGACATCAACCCGAGGCGAGGCTGTGCTGTCTGTACACAGCAATAAAATACATCCGGTGTATGGTAGTCAAAACAGACATATTCAAAATATTTGACGTCAGTCAATGAATTTAAAAAAAACAAAAAAATCTAATTTGTAAACAAAGATATGTGTTTATTAAAGTTCTCGAGTGTTTTGATGTTTTGCTTTATCAAATGTATATTTTATAGGTTTAATAGTATACAAATTGTTAGTTTTGTTTGCTAAAGGCTCTTGCTGTTAAATTGATATCTCGGGTGCATTAAAGTCAAACCAGATTGACATACTGATACTGATAGTGTACTGAAATGATATGAAAAAGGATTTAACGTCCCACTGTTCTGCTCCGACTGGGCTAATGAAGACGGGCATTTTGTAATAAGCAAATAAAACATATCTCACAACACTATGTGGAAGTAATTAGCAAAGGCCAATTCACAAATTAAAATGAAAATGAAATGAAATGGGGTTTAACGTCCTACTGTTCTGCTCCGAACTGGGCTAATGAAGACGGGCATACGCAATGCAGTGTGCTATGAGGGAAATGTTGCCCGGACAGCCTCGCAACGGCTTACTCTTATATCAATCTCAAACTGCCAGGTAATATTTTACGTACAGGCACGTGCAGTACACGGGAACCCAGTTTTTCGTCCCATCGAACGACTATACGCTGTCCTTTGCCAGGCCCTTAGTCCTGCAAGGGGAAACACGCCGTAAAATCCCGAGAAACTGTCTCGACCATAACGGGGAGGGAACCCGCGACCTCTAGGCTATAGCTAGTCAGCGTTTTACTCACTTAGCCACCGTCAAATCGGCTTGACATACCGGTACTGATACTAATGATATATACTAGTTTTATATTACTAATATTATATTAGGAGTCCTATTCTAGTAGCAAAAGGGCGATTTACCAAGTAATACTACCGAATACTACCAAATACTAACTAAACATTATCAAATGCCGTCACATGCTACCTCATTATTGAAATTTTTTGACTTAACTGTTTAAAAAAGAATGTGCAATATTTGGAAGTCGTGAGTTCGATCCCACGTTTTTACACAGTCAAAATATAATTCTCGAAATGAATGTCGAGTAGACGTTAAACCCCATCTCTCTTTCCCTCTCCAGCCCAGCTATCTCCCTCTCCATCTTTCTACCCATTTCACTCTCGCTACGGGCACCTTCTCAACCTCGTGGGTTTCCTCCGGGCACCCCGGTTCTTCCCCATTGCTAAAGACCCCTACGCGCAAGCGAACTATTGAAATACAATTAAACCATATGTTAGTCCCGCAGTGACCTAGCTGTGTTGAGTGGACGTTAGACCCACCTCTCTCTCTCTCTCTCTGTTCTCTCTCTCCCTCTCTCCGTCTTGTTGAACGAAGAGTGATAGTAGTCAACCTAATTTACACAGGTAAAGATGTAGTTCAACATTACACATACTTGTTACAATCCTCACATGTTTCGTCAAGTGTTGTTTTTACTCGTATAGAAACTCCTCGTTCTATTCACATCAGCCGATTCATTGTTTGTTGATGTTGGGTCAGTCGCTTGTAGAACACATAAAACATCATATAATATGTTTGCTAATGTTGGGGTCTAACATGGCTTTCTTAAAAGGGGAAAAGCCTTAGAGAGAGAAAGAGAGAAATGGGGTTTAACGTCCACTCGACACAGACTAGGTCATTTCGGTACTAACATATGGGTAATTTTATTTCAATAATTCGCTTATCACGTACAACCGGGTATATGAAACCATGCCAGGCTTTATGATACACGCGCACGAAAAACGATAGAAATAACGAATAACGGGTTGTCAGCACCAGCTTGAAGTTTTACCCGCTTTTATTCATCCACAAGCGGGACTATGTTGAAGATTTGCCCGCCTTTATTCATCATCAAGCGCGACTTTGTTGAAGTTTACCCACCTTTCTCATTCACCATAGTATGTGGATCTTTGTAGAGATTTCTCGAAAATTTGATTATGAGTGGATATTAACAACGAGAAAGAGTGTGAGAGAGAGCGTGAGAGAGAGAGCGTGAGAGAGAGCGAGAGAGAGAGAGGGGGGTATAGGGGGTTTAGCGTCCACTGGACACAAACTAGGTCATGTCAGTGGGGAGGAAGGACCTGGTGAAGAGAGAGAGAGGGGCTCACTTTTGCATTTGCATTTCATATTATCCTTCGCCTGGTGTATGCGTCGATGCATGCAGCCGCAGTACAATCAGCCTATTTAGAGTGCTAATAAAGTGCGCAATACGATTAAATTGGCGCTGACCTGTTTGTATTCCACTTGTCGACTGTGTAACCGTTTTGTTTGATATTGTGTATTTATATAATACGATGATCTCTACAGGTAATATAATTGTATAATGAAAATATCTTGTATGTAAAAACACCTGTGTCTATATATACAGATTTTCATTCTGTCTTTCAACCAAATCCTTATAAAGAGACATTCCTACTTTACAAATATAATCTTGAGTCAGTGTTGACACATATACCATGTTTGTTTTTTAATTTAAACAAAATGTTAGGCTTGTTTTTAAATTGGAGGGTGAGAAGTGTTATATATTATTATGATATTTAAAGCCCCAATATTACTCTTGTAGTTGTTGTAACTGAATAATATGCCCCAATCATTATTCTGGTCAACAAATTGTACTATCTTACAATATTCCAATTAATTAATGATACAAATTTCATCTTAACACACCGAATTTAAAAAATTGGAAAAATTCAACTACATGGTTTGAAAAGCTTTACGTAAACACTTTCAAATGCAACTTGGATTTAAACATATTTTCGAACCCTCTGGACAAGTAAAATAGGTTGTAATGGATAATTTACACAACAGGTAGGACACTTAAATATCTAGTAGTTAGAATGAGGCTAAATTTTTTTCTGGACCTGCGAAGCCAGCGAGATTGGTATTGTCCCTTTAACCTAGTAAGTCCACATACATCGCTTTGTTTATCAGAGTTTAGAAGCGAGATAGATAGAAGAAATGTGATTTAACGTCCACTCGACACGAGGTCATTTTGGGACTAACACACGGTTCAATTGTATTTCAATAATTCTCTTGCGCATAGGTATCTTTAGCAGTGGAAGGAAACCGAAGGACCGAGAGAAACTTCTCTACGAGGTTTAACAGGCGACCCTCCTTGCCATGTACACCCGGGAAATCAATGACAGACCTTATATTATCTTATGACATGACGTGCAAGGGCCAACCATTAGCATCCTCTCCCCCGCCCCCTGGCCCCGAGTTTAGAAGCGACTGTACAACCATAAATTCACTAATAAATGAGGAACGGAAGAAAGAAATAAAGGAATGAATGTATTTTAATTTTTCTACCCAAACTTGATAAATGATATAAAGTTGAGGGGCGTTTTGCACGGACAACAATTGAATTACAACGCGCAGGGACTCATTTACGTGCACGTTAACGTGTACACGGGACCTAGTTTTTTGTATCATCCGAATGACTAGGTAGAGACAAGGGCCCTGGGGGTTTTCGTGGCCAACAACGCGTCAACACTGATACCTCCCAGTTAGCGAGCACTCAGCACTAAATTTTAATTGTATTCCACATACCTAACAAATCGCCCGTAACTCTAAGTATTGTTTTACATGTATATGATGTCCCCCCCCCCCTCGGATTGTTTCATAGGGACTAGAGACGTCTTGCCGGAATGTCCTTCAGTAATAAACAGTGATTATATTCCATGTCATGGTGTCTTGTTTATTTCCAGTCTGAAGACTAAATAAAATGAAATGAAATGGGGTTTAACGTCTTTCGGTTCTGCCCCGACCGGGCTTATGAAGACGGGCATATGCCATACAGTGTGCTATGAAGGAATATTTTTTTCCGGACAGCGGAGCTACAGCCTACCGGTACTCTCTATCGAATTCCAAATGGCAGTGGTTCTTTTACGTGCACGCCAATGTACATGGGGTATCGACTTTTTGACCTTTCCGAACGACTAGACACCTGTGCTTGCCAGACCCTCCGTCCGGCTCAATGACAAGGAAAACACATGCCGGAAAGTCATTAAACAATCCCAAATGCTGTTTTTATGTAGATATTGCCCCATCACGTTATGTTACCATTGCTTATATAAATATACATTACGCAAGCGCTAAATCTACCCATTGTAGGTCTTTTTTAGGCCTGAAATATTTTCTAAATTATTAATTAATCATGAACTATTAAATAGATTAGAACGGTTCGGCCATATTTTGATTTAATTTAAAAATGGAGGAGCAAGACTAAGCTTTAAACAACCAGTCGGGTGGTTGAAATTATTAGACACGTCTTGTCAAAGCTTCAAAGGCTAATATCTTCGCTCGCAATAGAGTAATTTGAATTAAATTTTCAATATATACATTTTACATCATCTACTTTCGAACTATTATAGCAAGAATGGCTAGCTCTTTATCTAAATTTTACATTTGAAAATCCTTACAAAAAAAATCACGAGGCAATAAACAGTAAATGCATTCCATAAAACTGTGTTTAAATACTAAACGTCATTTATATTTACTGTTTGGCATATTATCCAATCTTTATTTATAAGTTATTATTTCCATGGAATTGCTTCCAGTGTATCGTGTGAACACGTGGTTAAGTGGATAAAGCGCTGGCTCGATAGCCTGGAGGTCGGGTGTTCGATCCCTGCATTGCCCGAGAAAGTTCATCTCGATTTTCCAGATGGATTCATTAGCCCAGGTTAGGAGCAGAACAGTAGGACGTTAAACCCAATTTCATTTCATATCATAGAATTATATCCAGTGTATTTCCTGGTTTAATAACTAGACGTAATTTTACTAATTATCATATACTGTATAGCAAATTGTTATCCATTGTTATCTGTACAAAAAAAAAACCGGAATTTATTTTAATTTGAATTGTTTGCTGACATCTCAGGTTGTTGAGGTTATCAATTAGACGCATATAATTTATTTTAATTGGCCTAATTAAAATATTTTGATGATAGTTTTATCTGAATGAATTTCATGTCCACCTTCATTTGTCAGGTTCTCATCAGTCATTCGGGTTTTTTGTGGGTTTTGTTTTTTGGTTGTTTTTGATTTTTAGGTGCTGTTTGCTCTTGTATCAAATCAAATGAAATTAAATGGGGTTTAACGTCCTACTTTTCTGCCCCTAAACTGGGGTAATGAAGACGGGCATCCTCAATACAGTGTGCAATGAGGGCAATTTTGCCCGGGCAGCGGCGTTACACTCTACTCTAATATCGAATTCCAACTGACAAGGGATCTTTTACGTGCACATCAATGTGTAAACGGGACCTCGGGTTGTCTTCACCTCCGACTGACTAGACAGCTGTCCTTGTCAGGCCTTTCGTCCTCCATCACTGACAAGAGAAAATCACGCCGGAAAATCGAGATGAACTTTCTCAGCCAATACAGGTATCGAACACCCGATATCAAGGCTAGGGAGCCAGCGTCTTACCCATTAGCCACGTGATTCCCCTCTTGTATCAAGCTGACTTGTAAATTTTTAACGTATACGTAATATAACTATTTATGGACTGATATTCCTTTCAGAGACACGGGGATTAGTTGGCCGAATGGTTTAACGCATGTGCATTAGATCCTAGGGTCTATCATTGAGTCAAGTGATATGGTTTCTTTTCCCCGTGTGTACGTGACTGAAGCATTAGAAAAAAAAAAACCGTCTTTGTGAAAGTAAATTAAACAGACTTGGTGACCTTGTTAGTCTTCAATCAAATATAATTGCATACATTTTTTGACATGACTAATTTAATATTTCGATGTGATTTGAACAAACAGCCGGCTTCTACTTGACTGAATCCGCAATTCTGCTTTTGAAAAAATTATTTATGTACTTTTTAAATTGGGAAGATTGAAATTAAAATTTACGGTTTATGAATTTTTGTGCAAATATCTTTCTTTAAAGAGTTTGTTTTTCGAGAGACTAATGCAATAGATTGAATAGAATAGATGTCATTTGGTTTGATAAGATACACACACCCACTTGCAGAATACGAAATTAAATGAAATTGGGTTTAACGTCCTACTTTTCTGCACCTGCGCGCTTTTGACAACGGGAATATTCCAGGCAGTGTGTTTCGATGATATGTTTTTGGGCCCGGATAGCGGCACTACGAAATAATCTTATTTCTAATTCCAATTGTCAAGATTATTGTACATGCATACTCCTTTTTTGTACCATCCCTATACTAGGCGTTGTTTATAGTTGATCCCCTGCTTGTACCACTGGGTAATAAAGATGAACTTTCTCTATCAATACTGGGATCGAACCCGTACCTCTGTGTTAGCTAGCAAATGCCTAAACGCTATGCCACCCCAGAGTGTTAAGATTTTTTTAAAAAAAACTGTTCAAGTTGCATTACATTTAATTGAAGCTAACTCAACTCTATTATTAGATTTTACCTTGGCTAGTAAGGTACTGGTTCGTCAAGTGAATAAGGCCCAGTGTTCGAGGAAGTTCATCGGGACTTTCCAGCGTGGTTCCTCCTGTCAGTGGTGCAGGACGGGTGAGGGCTGGCAATGGCAAGGGACAACGTATAATCGTTCGGATGGGACAAAAAAATTCGTGTAAACATTGGCGCGTACGTTAAAGATACCTCGTCAATTGGAATTCGATATGAGAGTAGGCCGTAGCGCCGCTTTCCGGGATAAATTTTCCTCATAGTACACTCGGAATATGGAATTCAATGTCAGAATAGGCCGAAGTGCCGCTGCCCGGGTAGAATTTTTCTCACAGTACAATGTATGGCGTATGCCCGATTTAATTAGCCCAGTCGGAGGACATTTCGACCCGAGAACATTTTTAAGTATTTTCCAGTCTTGTTTTTTCTTGTCTGTGGTGCAGGAAGGGGGGGGGGGCTCCCATTAAAATGCTCCCAGATACTTATTAGCGTACAAGGCAAAAAAAAATCGTTGGAATTTGATATAGGTGTAGGTCGTAGCGCCCCTGTCGAACGAAATAACCCCAAATCAAAGTTGTGAACTTTCATATTTAGTATCATTATTAGTACAGAATAGTAGAACGTTAAACCACATTTCATTTCAAGCATAGTGTATAGATGTGTGGTGGGTCGCTTTTATTAAAAGAGCGCATGCTCAATTAGGTGTCGTCGAACTATAATTACAATAATTATTTTATGAAACATATCATTACGCAGTGAACCGAATCACTACTATAATCTATTCACTGGACGCCAAACCAATTAGTTCCATCAACCTATTCAAATATTTGATTTTTTTTCTTCTAGTTTTGACATATTCGTATATGAGGAAAGATAATAATTTCGACATGAAATAGTTTTGTAATATTATTCTATTTGTATACGGTATATAATGCCTATCAAACTCTATATATCATGGCAATGTTTATAAAATGTCATTTGACTTTATTTCGTTATTGAGAATCGATTAGGCAGGTACTTGTCCTGAGGTTTTAATTCAAATTAATTAATATTTACTCAGTTTACGATTTGGCAGATGTTTCTTATGAATGTGGGGGGTTGGATGTCTGAATGGTTAGCGTGCGCGCGCTGTATTATAAAGGCTGTTATTTAGTCAACTGGCGTGGTTTCGAATCTCCGGTTGTACGTGGCAAGGAGTGGGGTCGCCTGTCCAACCTTGTGGGTTTTCTTCGGGTCCTCCAGTTTCCTCCCGCTGCTAAAGACCCCTACGCGCAAGCGAATTGTTGAAATAAAATTAAACCATATGTTAGTCCCGAAATGATCTAGTTTGTGTCAAGTGGACGTTAAACCCCACCCGAACACTTGGCAGTTGGACAAGCCGCTGACCGGGAAAAATCAGTTAGAATCACTGGTTGTACGTAACAAGGAGTAGGGTCGCCTGTCCAGCCTCTTGGATTTTTCAGCCTCCTCCGGTTCCCCCCCACTGCTATAGACTGTCTCTCTCTCTCTCTCTCAATGTCCGGACAAGATTTCACTGATAGAACACTGCATCGTGTTTACCCGTCATCAAAATCAGGGCGGCATGTGCAGAAAAGTAGGACGTTAAACCCATTTCTTGTTACAACTTGTTTACGTTTCAGAAGCCTAATCTTTAAGACGGTATTTGTCTGTTGAACAAGTAAACCCTGGGGATCAACTCTTGACCCTTCCGTTCATATTCATCCATGTAGAAAATACCCTCCAACCCTTTTAGACAGAGAAAAACTAATCCTGACCATCTCATTAAAGAATATTTCACGGTTGGGAGAATTAATAGCCGTATTTATTATGACAATTCGAAGATCGGATTAGATATTATAAGTCAATAACGAGTTTATAAACTCACCAAAAATTTCTAATATCGTCAACATTTGTATTAGAACCTGTTCGTTCTCGTCGTGTAGGCAGTATTTAGGACAGTTTGGTAGTAATCTTTAAGAGGCATTTAGTAACTGGATAGAGCAATAAAACGTCGCTCAAATAAATAAGTAGCTGCTTTCCATAAGTATGTGTTAGTTTGAGTTTGGTAGTAGTTTTGTGTGTTTTATTACATAAACAAACTAGTATTATAAATACGTGTATGACCAGTTATTTTATAGTTTTGTTTCAGGTTATAAGTTGAAACAAGAAATTATGAAATCGACATTTTTTTTAAAAGGATTGTAGGAGTGGCGTCTTCTACGTCGGTACTTTTAACCAGAAGCCAGAAGTTATAGGATATCATTTTTGTCAAGAAGCAAGAGGTAATAGGATATCATTTAGGAGGAAGAATTTATAGGATATCATTTAGAAGCAAGAAGTTATAGGATATTTTCTAGAAGCAGGAATTTATAGGATATCACCTGGAAGCAATAGGATATTTTTGTAAATTGGTCAACGAACAATGAAAGGTAAATTCAATTTCGGATCTCAAATATTTTCATTAAATAATTTGTTTTTAACTGCATTGAATATTCTGATTACCCATGTCGCTAATGTTGCCCTGTGTTCCTGGTGTTGACCGTGGAAGTTCCTGGAGATTTTTCACCCCCCCCCCCCTGGTCACTGGTGCAAGAAGGAGAACCTAAAAAAGGACTTCGTTTATTGGTTTGGATGTGACTAAAGATTAAGGCCCCATTTTCACGTTGGCATATACGAAAAGTAACAGTTAGAATCATTGATGAAGTGCAGAAAAGTAGGACGCTAATCAAATTTTATTTCGTTTCGTATTTTTATTGATTGATGTATATATTTTATGTTAACTATTTGCTAAATCTATTGGTTAAGGTCAGCTCAATTTTCGTCAATTGTAAATAAGGTCGGCACACGTGATTCTTGGCGAGATTGCGAGTTAGGTGAAATAATTTGGGTGGGGGGGGTTAAAGTCGCCACATAAGCACTGACCTCGGATGATGAAAAAGTAGTATGTGATATTTGGTGATTATGTAGAATTCATATATCCTTATGAGCTCGAAATAAAAAACACTAATGGCAGTGACAATTACGCTTCCTACTTGGATCTGCGGATCGATTTTGACAATTGCCATATATTTAGTGTTAAATTGTACGATAAACGTGATGACTTGGACTTTCCGATTGTTTACTTTACATTTATTAGAAGTAACATTCCAATATCACCAGCTTATGGAGTGTTTGTGTCTCAGCGCGAGAACTGTTTTATTTTATTCTGAATTTTAAACAGGGATACTTGCGAACTAAACTTATTAAAAGTTTTATGGCCGTCATATTGACTTGATTGTTAAATATAACATGTCTCTTTCGACTATTATTCTAGACATATTTAATTGACGCGTATACTATCTCCCTGATAATGTATGTCTACTATATCGTTAACATTGTTCATCACGTGCATTTTGCATGCCGATAGTCCATTGGCCAATCACGCTATTTTACCGATATTTTGCCTAATAGTTCGTATGCAGCTGTTACCACTGCTTGTCGTGTATTTGGTACACGGAGGACAGACCATATGCTGATTATACTATTTTGTCTAATGGTTTGGATTGTTCGTACTTGGTTTTATATTATTCCTAGTTTTAGTAAAAATACACACAATTCATTAGATTTATATACAAAGGTGATTTCACTGTTTTTTTTCGTATTGGTGGCGCCGGTGGTCTTCCTTGGATGATGCTTCTGGTATTTTTGTTTCTGAAGAAACATTGGGACTAGCTCCAGGGTTAAGGTTGGGATTGGCGCTAGCCCTGTTTACGCCTCGTGACCTTACACCAAACCTGAAGTTGGCCTTATCAAATAGACCTAACCTTTCACTCTACAAGCAATGGTGACACCGAAACTCATTAAGGGATCATCTACCATTCACACGCGACGTGATCTAGAATACAGAAATATTTTAATTTACTCCAATTATGATGACAAACCAAATATCATTACAACTAAACGAACAACAACAAACAATGAACTCACTCACTCATAAAATCCTGTTTTCTACTTCATCGAATCTAAATATAGCCTCTAAATAAGGTGATTAGGGGTCATGACCTTATAGATCACAGGTGTAACAAGTGAGTTCAGGTAATACAGGTGTAAATAGGTAAACAAGATTATCTTTTATTATAATCTTTTTACAGGTGTTGATTACATCTTTACATCAAATAATTCAACCGTTTGATTTCTCTCATCAACATTAGATCTATGGTCAAACTAGGGTCAACGCATAACAGAATTCCGACTGCTCAGGGGTATTTTGTGTGAATGTGTGACACTGCGATCACACTGTGGGATACTGCGTTCAAACTGTTAGACATTGCTACCACACCGTGGGACGCTACGATCACACTGCGATCATACAAATGTACTATGGGACACTGCGATCACACTGTGAAAAATGCGATCACACCGTGGGACACTGCGAGCACACTGTGAAACAATACGATCACAATGTGGCACACTATGATCACACTGTGAAACATTGCGATCACACCGTGGGACACAATGATCACACTGTGTGAGACTATGGGCCATTAAAATCACACTATGCTGCATTACGGTCACTATGAGGGACACTTTCCTGCTACACGATAGCATATTCCAGATTTGACACTACGAACCTGGTGATACAGTGTCACAGCTAAAAAGTACACACCACTACGCCACCACACCCTCCTCCCTAGCTATACACTTACCCCGTTCCGCGTGGCAAGCGAGAACTGGGCCAACGAAGACATCTGTCAGATGTAACAATTTTTCGTACCAGAAGAGAACAAAAATCATAGGTCAACCCGTGCAAACACAGGGGTAAAACTTGATTTACGAGCAGTCGAAAAACGCCGCCTTCAAGGCACAATTGTATGAATGAATGGGGGTTGATGCCCTGCAACTATTGGACTAAAGAACGCGTAGTAAACATCGTCCTCGTAACCAATGAAAATAAACAAAATGATTGGATACTGTACTGGCGAGATATTAAAGGTAAACATTGACAAGTATCGACTTTGGCTTGCTTTCAAAGACCTAACGCAGTAACCTGATATCGCGCAACAGGTGGTTATGGGCGTTGAGGGAGATGGGGAGGGCAGAGGGCGCTGTTGAGTTTAGCTGTGTATGATCGCCCTCAAATGATATTGAAAGGAAACTAAGCAGATAAATAATCTGTGTATACTGGCCTTTAAGTTATGCTGAAAGAAACTTCACAAACACCAGATAGTAATATATAAATTGTGTTTTATGGCACGTCAACACCAACCGAAATATATTGCTTGAAATAGAATCACATTAGAGACGGATTAAAAGTTATCTCTCTCCACAGTGTTTTAGACATGTTGCTGTATCTATCATAAACGATGTGAGATAGTTTTTATTTCAAGTTTATAACATTCTTTAGATTAGAACAAATTCAATTTAGTATAAAATACAAGACTTAACTAAAATAAGATATTCTTTGTAGTTAAAGGAAATAAAATGAGGTTAAGCGTCCTACTTTACTATTCCACCTTGGCTTATGAGCATGGTCAATTTGACAGGACATGGGTGTGTACATGGGACCTCACTCTGTCGCTCCATCCGAACGATTAGCCAAAGTTTTTGCTACCCCCATCGTCATACTCCACTGACCTCGATTGATCGTTCGATCCGAAAGACTACGTGTTCCTTGTCAGTCCCTCCGTCCTGCATAAACCACAAAGGGAAGTCAATCAATTTGTAATTCGAAATAAGAGTAGACCGTAGTGTCGCCAAATTTCCTTAGCGCATTATATGGCGATTGGTCTGTCTCCATTAGCCTAGTCGATGCAGAAATTAAACGAAATGAAATAACGTTTTCAAACTGGGCTAACATAGTGTTCGATTTGGAAAATTTTGCCCGGGCAGTGGCACTATATGGCCTAACTTTATACCGTCCTGCATAAACCACAAAGGGAAGTCACTCAATATGTAATTCGAAATAAGAGTAGACCGTAGTGTCGCCAAATTTCCTTAGCGCATTCTATGGCGATTGGTCTGTCTCCATTAGCCTAGTCGATGCAGAAATTAAACGAAATGAAATAACGTTTTCAAACTGGGCTTACATAGTGTTCGATTAGGGAAATTTTGCCCGGGCAGTGGCACTATATGGCCTAACTTTATACCGAATTTCAACTGCCATGGGATCTTTTACGTGCATACCAATTAATACATTTGATCTCGGTTTTGGTTCCAGTCGAACGACTAGACAGTTGTCCATGTCAGGACCTCGACCCTGTACCACTGACTAAGGGAAACCACATCGGAAACCCCTATAACCTTTCTCGGCCAATGCAGGGATCGAACACTCGACCTCCAGGCGAGATGAGCCACTGAGCCAACGTCTTACCCACTTAGCCACCGTGGCTCCAGTCGATACGGAAAAAGTAGAACATTAAAACTCATTTCATTTCGTAAGCCACTGAAATAGATCGCGTGAATACAAAGAAAATGGTGAATAGTTTAATCCTCCTCTTACAATCAACAGGAATTTACATGACAAAATGAATTTTACGTTTAAAGAAAGGTATATTTAATTAAGGTTTTAAAGAAACGTGTCAGATATGAATAAATTCATGATGTCTATTTTTCAACTTAATTTGAATTTATCTAATAATATCACTTTTTCGCATTTTTGTTAAATTAAATGAAATTGAGATTATTTTAACGTGGAAAATGTAAATATATGATAATGGCGTTTTAGACAAACTTTATCAAAGAATTTAGATAATTTACATATTTTGTTAGAAGGATGTTTAATATGGCATGTTTGTGCGATTCGTATCAAATTCTTGGAATTATATTCATCTACTGTCGACTACTTTTAAAGTAGCTTAGCTCTCTGACTACTATTTAAAGTAGCCAAGCCCTCTGACTACTAATTAAAGGGGGTGGCTAGGATCTCTAATATTGGGGGCGGGGTGAATAGTTTTGGCGTGTTCGTTCTATGATAAGGTCTGCCATTGAGTCAAATGGCGTGGTTGTACGTGGCAAGTAGTAGGGTTACCTGTCCAACCTCGTGGGTTTTCTCCCGGTCATCCGGTTTTTTTCCACTGCTACGAGCAAGCGAATTATTGAAATAAAATTGAACCATATGTAAGTCCCGAAACAACCTAGTGTATGTCGGGTTATCCCCCCTCTCTCTCTCTCTCTCGTTTTATCATAAGGTCAGCTGGCGTGGTTTCGATTCTCTCTCTCTCTACAATTCGAAATAAGAGTGGCACTGAGCTCCACTACTCGTCTTCATTATACCAGTCGGAGGTGCAGAAGAGTAGGACGTTAAACCCCATTTCATTTACTTCATTAAACCAGTTGAAGCGGAAATGCAGGACGTTAAATCTCACTTCGGTTGGATCTAAAGATCTGAAATTATCAAAGTAAGCATAATATTCCCCATTGACAAAACAGAAAACACATATCAGATTTAATTTTTTTTTTAAAAATTGTACTTAAATGAAAAAGAATTAGTTATTTATGTTTAAATGGTGTGTAGTAGAGGGTGTGAAGACTGACTGGCTCCTACTCGATTCATCTTCTCATTAAATGGCTGCTAGTAGGTGCACACTGATTGTAGATTGCCTGCCTTTGTATAAGTATATTAGGATTTATAACCCGTAGGCGAAGGAGTGTATTGTGAACACCAGATCATTTTCTTATGCAACAACATCGAGTGGGTGCTATTTGTAGTCATTCAATGATAAAACGATAGAGGAAGATCAACCTAATGCAGAGATTTTAAAGCCCAAATTACACTCTTGTTGTAACTGATTGTAACATGCTAAGAGTGAACATTGCATTTTGATTGGTCAATTAGACACCAGCTATTGGACAATAACACCCCTCTGTTTTAGTATTTTCTTTTAAAATCGTAAATAGCATGTTACAATGTCGATAAACACTTCATGTTTTGCATTTAGAGGGGTGTTATTGTCAAAAAGACATGTCCTGAGATTTTACATGAACTGTTTATCACCTAAATAATATGCCCCAGTCATTATTCTGGTCAACAAATGTACTTTTTTTTACAATATTCCAATTAATTGATGATACAAATTTCATCTTAACACACCGAATTTGATAAATTGGAAAAATTCAACTACATACCGTAACATGTTTTGAAAAGCGTTACGTAAACACTTTCAAATGTAACTTGGATTAAAACATATTTTCGAACCCTCTGGACAATTAAAATAGGATGCAATGGATAATTTACACAAAAGGTAGGACACTTAAAAATCTAGTAGTTAGGATAAGGCTAATTTATTTCTGGACCTTTCCAGCCAGCAAGAGTGTTATTGTCCCTTTAACGTCTGATTCCACCTAGGATGACATAGCAGTTATGTTTTATGGTTATGGGTAAGACATAGTTGAGAGACTAGAACAACATAGGGTAGTGCAAGCGAGGTAAATTAGTAACCCCCATTCCCTCGATTAAAGGCTCTATTGTGGGGTACAGAGCCTGATGTAAATGAAATGAAGTTGAGTTTAACGTCCTATTGTTCTGCTTTGACTGGGTTAATGAAGACGGGGTGCTTACTAAACTATTCGGGTCCGTTAGTAGTTTCGACTATTGAGTTCGACTTTATAGCTCACACCAAGTCCCATAATATAGTATATGCAAGTAAAGATAGAAATGGAAGGAAAGATGGGGTCTTTAGTAGTGGGAGGAAACCCGCGAGGTTGGACAGGCGATCCTACTCCTTGTCACGTACAACCTGGGAATCGAAACCAAGCCAGATGACTGAATGGAAGACCACATGATACAGCGCGCATGTGCTAACCGTTCGGCCATCCCCAGATGTCTTCAGGCGTGAGTACTATAGTACCCGGAGAAACCCCACGGTGTTAGTAAGGCAAAACTAGCCATTGTCACGTTTAACCTTGTAACTAATCAATGATAATCTATGACGTAAGGAATAAGAATTTTATTACGACGAATATAAATAGATCAAACGATTAAATATAAATATTTATAAATATATAAACTGTAATATATTAGACTATCTCCATGGTAACGTCAATATTTCAATAGGAATCTAATAACTCTCCCTGTCTCTCTTTCTATATATAGACATATATATCTCTCTCGATGACTGTCGTCTGTCCTTGTGTCGTCTGCTGTTGCTAATTCAGTTTGTCGGCTTCTAAAGACGACATGACACCTCCGCATACGTACTATGTCATCGTCTACAGTAGCAGTTATAATGATAGTTTCATACATTAGAAGTTCGTTTATTTCTTCACATTAACAGCAGTGACAGTTAAATTCAGTGGTTGGCTATTTTATTTATAAGTATTACACCGGTTCCGTTCCAAATTATACTACAGAAAGATTACGTGAGTCGTACATTAGACTATATACACCATCTCAGCAGAAACACGTTTTTTCGGAGCTAAATCTATATTCCTTGGAAGCTAAAATGGACGAAAATCGGCGGAATGGAACCAAAAGCACATATTGATAATGTTATATGACTGGGTATAAATTGATGTTAAAAGTTGATCGTTTGTTAAATATTGGATACCAGGAGCCCATATTTTCACGGTAAGATAACAACATAAATGGTGATTGAAATGGTCCATTATTCAATTCTGATTCGTGTTTTATTGTCGAAGATAATTGATACTGCTGAAATAGATTGAGTTACGTTAATGTAGTGGTGGTGGGGTGGGGTCATGGTGGCTAAGTTGGTGAGACGCTGCACGCTAGCCTGGAGGTCGGGTGTTCGAATCCCTGCACGCTAGCCTAGAGGTCGGGTGTTCGATCCCTGCATTGACCGAGAAAGTTCATCCAGATTTTCCGATGTGGTTTCCCCTTGCCAAGGACAACTGTCTAGTCGTTCGAGTGGGGCGACAAATCGAGGTCCCATGTACACGAAAAAAATTCCTTGGCAGTTGGAATTCAATATTAGAGTAGGCCATACCACCGCTGCCCTGGAAAAATTTCCCTCATATCACACTGTAGAGTTTATAATGTTACGTTGTTTTTACACAAACCATTACGCCATTACCGATATTCTCCTGAGGTTAGATCCCGTAATGTCTTGATATCAATATTCCTGTCTAGTCGTTCGGATTGTAAGATAAACCGTGGTCGGCTGTACACATTCATGTATACTTAAAGGGCGTATTTAAATTCAATTTTTGAAGAAAAAAATATAATTTATAATTAATTATGTTTGGCGAATTACGTGAAGAGTTAAAATTATTTTCTAATTATTTACACATTGCGTTGTAGGGTATGTTTTTATTTGTTAATTACAAAATGGCAACCGAAATTATAAGGTACTCGACTCGTGTACTGATTATAAATATTCTAGTTTCACGGCGAGATGATAGCAACACTATTGAATTCTAGTTCGTGTTTTTTATTTCAAATGTCATGGACAATTTTGAGTTAGAGACTTAGCTCCTTTAAAGGCATCAATATCAAGTGAAATTCAATAGAGAATAGGCGTCTAAAAACACCTCGTATGCACGTATTTCATTAGTTGGATCGCTACAGAGAAAGGTTATGTGCGTAATCATCTGTGCATTTTGTATAATTCTTCAATAGTATGTTCACGTACCTAAGACCGTATTAATATGTTTACATAGAGATTGAATGTTTTAATTGTGTGCATTGCCACGTTGCTGTGTCTGTGCGCTGTAGATTTAAATGGTGACGTTACACCCCCCCCCCCAAAAAAAAACCCCAAAACAAACCCCAATGTCATACCTATCGTGACGTTTAGAATACCCGTATGTCATACAAATTGGACCGTTTAATTATCCATTCAAATGACTAGAATTTGGATTTTTATCTTAGTTTAAATTTCATGAAACAGACCCCTGTATTATAATATTACATTATGGTAAAACAGAGCCAAAGTAATCGCGGCGTTTTATAATCTGGGGTCGAATTCACCAAAACATTAAAATAAAATGTTTTAAGGATTCGGCCATTTCATTGGTTGAGCCTTAAAATTATAGTACACATGTTACATTGTCAACCCTTGGCTTATGAAGGAACTGAATTCTTAAAGATTTTTGGGATTATATATCATGAAATAATGACGTAACACCAGACCAGTGACCAAACGTGATACGTATAACATTCAAAATTCACGCTTGTGCGTTATATCGTAAGGTCTGCCAATAAGTCAATTTTCGTGGTTGCGATTGTCGACTGTACGTGACAAGGAGTAGGGTCATGTGTCCATTGTCAAGGGGTTTCTCCTGACCCCCCCCCCACACACACACACACTGCGAAAGACCCCTGCGCGCAAACGAATTATTGAAAAAAATGGAACCATGTGTTAGTCCCGAAATGACCTAGTTTGTGTCGAGTGGACGTTAAACCCAATTTATCCCTCTCTCGCACACACTGTTTGAATGAGTCGTCTACTGCCTCTTTAAAACGATGACGTTTTTATTATTTGTATGCATGCGTAAAAAAATGTTATCTGTGACTACCTTTGACTGTTTGACACACGCGAATAACGGGACTACTGTCGACTGTTTTAAACGGCTATTAAAGTATTAAACTGCAGATAGATTACATCACAACACACGTACCGTGTCATCTACGACAGCTACAATACAAAACATGTTAGCTGGTTTTATTCAAGTGTTAGGTCGTATTATATAGGATTTATAAATGGGTCGTGTCTTGTAAGTAAGTTTATTATATTATAATGATAATTACATAACCTATAGTAAATATAATATATGCATATAATAAGTGCTAATACGTGCTAATAAGTATCTTGTTAGACTTTAAAGTTATGTGGTTTTGGTATGCTACGTGCTAATAAATGCGATGTTTTCATGCATATCAAAGTGCTAATACGTGCTAATATTATCTTGTTAGAATTTAAAGTTCTGTGATGTTTTATAGTATCAGTGTGATCTGATATGGTTTGGGTTTAATGTTAATAATAGTAATAATAATAATCGCGTCATTTTACAAGGGTAGCAAATTAGGCCTGGGACTTTTTTCCAATTTGGCCCTTGTAGAAAAGCGTATAGCCCTACCTACTATACTAACTACTAATCTGTGTTGTATACTTTGGTTGTACCACAATATGCTTTGGGTTGAACCACTATATGCTTTGGTTGTATTGTATAATATGATGTTGTATTTTAGCTGTTGTATTGTATACGAGATTCCTATAGCGTACACTAGGTTGTTGTAGTGTATGCTAGGTTGTTATAGTATACCCTAGGTTGTTCGATTGTATGCTATGTTGTTATAGGCGGTCAAAATGCACACTAGGTTGTTATAGTGTACACTAGGTTGTTGCAGTGTATGTTAGTTTGTTATAGTGTACACTAGGTTGTTATAATGTATGCTAGATTACAATAGTTTATACTCGTTGATTATAGTGTACCTAAGGTTGTTATAGTGCATGCTATGTTATCACTATGCTATGTCCTGGGATCATTAGGACCCAAGACGCGCTAGCGTCCCGGGTTCTAATGTAAAATCCCAGGACCTGTCTATTGGACAATAACACCCCTCTAAATGCGAAACAGGAGGTGTTTATCGACATTGTAACATGCTATTTTTTAAAATTTTTAACCAACTTATTTTATTGTGTAAACTTCAAAATTCGTCTCACTGTAAATCGGTTTTTGTGACGTAAAAACCATTTTGACGTAATGAAAGATTTGGCTCGCTTATCGCTTGGTTGCTATAGAAGCCGTGTGAGTATGTAGACACACACACGGAAACCTGGAATTCTCAATTCATTTTTTTGAAAGTACTTTTTGAAATAAAATTTATGTTTTTGTAATAGTCTTTGGTATATTTTATTGTTTTTAGCCGTTACCTGACAAGGGGTTGGCGTTTCAAGTTCATCTTCGGACAAATCTCCGAATATTTCATCTACTTTTCCGAGATCAAAATTGATTATCTCCATTGTGGTTATTTCAATTTAAGTAGTGCGCATAATATTAATTGTTATTGTCCAATAGATGGTGTCTAATTGACCAATCAAATCGCAATATTTACCCTTAAGCATCTTACAATATAGTGTATACTAGGTTGTTATAATGTATGCTATAACGTTATCGTGTTCACTAGGTTGTTATAATGTATGCTATATCGTTATCGTGTACACTAGGTTGTTATAATGTATGCTATATCGTTATCGTGTACACTAGGTTGTTATAATGTATGCTAGATTGGAATAGTTTATTCGCGTTGATAATAGTGTACCTAAGGTTGTTATAGTGTATGCTATGCTGTCATGGTTGTCCATGCGTTAGTTATAGTGTAAATAAGGTTATAGTGTATGTTAGGTGAATGGGTCCGGGGGCTAGCCCATTGTTCACGATATCACCAAAGGTGGAAGTGGACGTTATACTCCAGAATGAACGAACCAAAGGAGACTAGCCGTAAGCGCCCATCGCGCTGTACAATCCAGGGTCTGTAGGGATACAGACTTTACTCAAAATGAAAACAAATCTAACACTAACAGAAGAAACCCAAGAAAAGGGGGAAATTTCCCAAAGGCTGTATCACACTAGCGTGAGTCAAGATCGACTATGTGCTACCAGAAGTCTCAATGAAGGCAAAGTATGTAACTGTATACATCACAACAGCTTCAATATGTAGTCATATTTCACACGGGAAGTGTTTTTGTATTAATACAATAGAATTGTATTTGTATCGAAACGTCTGTGACAATAACAAACACAGCAATATAACTTAAACGTTGCAAACAAATACAACGCCTACCGTAACACGTGCATAAAGAAATACTTTCTTTTCCTTAAAGCCCCAATACCACTCTTGTTGTAAACTGAATAATAGGCCCCAATCATTATTCTGGTCAACAAATTGTACTATTTTACAATATTCCAATTAATTGATGATACAAACTCCATCTTAACACATCGAATTTAAAAAATTGGAAAAATTCAACTACATGGTAAGAACATGCTTTGAAAAGCTTTACGTAAACTCTGCCAAATGCAACTTGGGTTAAAACATATACATGTATTCGAACCCTCTGGTCAAGTTAAAAAGGATGTAATGGAAAATTTACACAGCAGGTAGGACTCTTAAAAATCTAGTAGTTAGAATAAGTTACAAAAAAATTCTGGACCTGTCAAGCCAGCAAGAGTGGTATTGTCCCTTTAAGCACATTATACCCTGATAGATACAGCAAGACAGATACAGAGACAGAGGTTTAACGCCCACTCGACACAGACAAGGTTTTGTCGAGACTAATAAATTGGTCTGATATTGTACTTTCACAATGTTATTAATTGCAATGGATTACTAAATGATGCGTTATGTTAGAGCTATATCTGTCTTTCGTCGGTTTTATTTTGTGGCCTTAAATGTAATATAAATTATTATTTAGAACTGTATTCACATGACAAGCCTATAACCAACTCTTAAGATCCATCGGATGGCGCAGATGTCAACGGAATGGAATGCGATTGTCATTTAATGATTAATTTTAAAAATCGAGAAGCAAGACTGAGTTTTGATTAACAAGTCACAATATATTAATTTTGAATTATCTATTTTGGAACTAGTATATAGCAAGAACGGACAGTTTTTGTTATAAATTTTACACTCCCCTGCTTTCAACTACAGCCCCGAGAACCGGGTTTGAATCAGTAAACCAAAAGATGTGTTAACCAACAACAAATATAGCATAATCGTTTAGCACAGGAATTCTTTTTCTTCGCATAGCTCACGAATACCATAATTACAAAATATGTGTTGTTTAAATCCCACTCCTGTCAGTGGTATAGATCTAGTTGTTATAGTTTATTTGAATCCTATCCCTGTCTCTTGGATATTTTTTTTTCAAAAACAAAACTGCTGTATAGATATAGGTTTTATGGTTTCTTTACTTATACCGTGTATACATGTGTACATGTAGATAAAGTATACACAAACCCCAAACATATATGCAGTATGTAAGTAAAACTGCTAGAGTGTATGGGCAGAGTGATATATACACATATATAATGGTTTGTTTGTAACGAGCTTTATTCTTTTGAAAGTACTTATAAAGTTTAAACAGTTACTATGCATTGGACATGTATAAATAAACTCACGTCAATATGACGTGTAGTGTATACATAGATAGTTCATTCAGTAAATTTTGTTACATTTTACACACTTTGCTGTCATGGGATTGGCGACCTCGTTATGCAGGAGGACCACACTACACACAAAAACCCCAAAGATGTTAGGTTGTTTCGTTTGTACTTGTGTGTTCAATTCGATCTTATTGCTATATGGTATTGGTTTCGTTTGTATAGTTTTATCCATTCGATGGTGGTTTGGTTTGGTTTATAAGTTGGTTTCGTTTCGTTTCAAACCTTCTGATCCAGTCTATATCATTATTATACCACGTTGGTTTCGTTTCGTGTATAACGTTCCGACCCATCTCATTATTAATATAGGTTAATTTGTTTTCGTTCCTACCGTTCTGATCCAGTCTATTTCATTATTATATCTGTGGTAGAAAGCATCCAACCCCACGAATATTTGGGGAAAAGTTAGAAGCAAGAATTAATGGGGAAATAATTGGTAATCTGTGACCATAAATATCGACGGGCGTTGTGCACGAGACCGGTTATGCTTACTCGGTTAACAGCATCTGATATTTGGCAAGTAAACGCAACAATGTACAACATAGTACTTATGCCCGTTTCCGTTTATTTAGGAATCACACGCAACTGACATTCGTTTGATAGTCTTGCTTGTTGTCCCCTTGACACAACTGACATGTGTGAACTGGCTTTATTTAACGCCCGCTTCCAACGAAGTGATATCGCAGACAAGCACACAACTGACAGTTTTACTTGTACTTGTGTACGACGTGATGGGGACAGGACAACGATTATGATGACGCAGTACACACCAATGATGATACATTAGTAGGTTATTAATATAACCCATCATCAGGTGTCAAGAAAGGGTATATTGTATACCGTGTCTAGATATTTAACACAGGGCGTTATATTACAAACTGCACACTTGTCAAATATATAATACATTCATAAATAATTACCTTAACTGTCCCGCCATCATTGTTGTCATGTTAAATGTTTGTCATATTTAGAATACCCAAGGTTAAAGAATTGTTGTTTAAAATTTTATCTAATGGAGTTTAACGTCTATCTATCTGCACCTAACTTGCTAGTAATTACGTACCTGTGTCATGATGTGTGCTATGGGGGAGTTCTGTTCAGATAACGAGCTTTCCAACTTCTCTTCACCGAATTGCACATATCCAGGGCTCCTATACGCAAGGGCCTACGTTATTCATCGTTCTATCCGAATGACTAGACGCAATATTGTCTTGCCAGGCCTCTGTTCGGTAGCAGTGACATCGAGTAGCCAGGCTAGAAATTATCATGGGACTTTTATCGGCCAAGACAGGGATCGAACCCGGTTATATAGCCGCCCCTTACTTCCTTGAGGACTGTGGGCTCTCATTAAGACATACTGCATTTCTTATAAATTAAATGTTTCCGTCGTGGTTTCCCCTTTTCAGTGATGCAGAACGGAGAGCCTGACAAGGACAACTACCTAGTCGTTCGGATTGGACGAAAAATAGAGGTCCCATGTACACATTGGCGTGAACGTAAAAGATCCCTTGGCAGTTAGAATTCTATATAAGGATAGGCTGTAGCGCCGCTGCCGGGGCAAAATTTCCCTCATAGCACACTGTATGGTGTATGCCCGTCTTCAATTAGCCCAGGTTAGGTGTAGAAGAGTAGGACCTTAATCCCCATTTCATAAATAAAATAAAGTGGAGTGGCAGTGACATTTAA